>BGNK01000161.1:261662-285559 GCA_003297005.1 Symbiodinium sp. clade A Y106
CCCTCCCCCTCCTCCTCCTCCCCCTCATGTTTTGGCCCCCTCTCTCCCCTCCGCCAGATGTCACGGCACCTGCATCGTCGGCAATGTCTTCGTCGTCGTTTGCTGGCAATGTTCGAGTGAAAGCGATTCCGATGAAGAGGAAGAGATCACGCAGCCAGTCGTCCAGCCTGAACTGAGTGCATTTCGCGATTGGTAGAGCCTGAGGATAGGCTCTTGTACCGAACGTACTGACCGGAGCTGGTGAAAACCTTCATATCGTTTTGTAAGAAAGCGTTCCGGAGTGCAGCTGCTGTGAGTTGAGTTTGGAGCCGATGCAATTGATCAGTCGTCAACATGAGTGTTATGTGCAGTGTTCAAGCAGTCGATTCATGTTATAGGATGCGGGGAGATTCAGCATGCGACCCGTTAGCTGCATTGCAGCGATGGATCACCTACACCCAGAATGAGCTAATCACCGTTCGCGGTGATGTTCGGCTCCTTCGAGATGAAGCTACATCAGTTCAGAGGATTCAGCAATCACAACTTGACGTGCTGACCACCCAGGTGAGAGATATGGANTTGTCAGCAGTGACAGAGCTGTTTAGCAAGCTTCGGCAAACGAACGATGTGCTGGGGAACTTGTTGGCGGACATGAACGCAATTCAGAACACTGTTCCACAACAGCAATCGTCTGAGCTTCCGCCCACATTATCTGCTGAAATTGACATTTCAGACTGATTGTCACTTCCGCATTACGGATAAAAGCGTTCTTCTGAGTCTGCATGTGCTTCAATTGGTTACCTGGTAGGGTGGCAACTGTGTTCTGTTTCATGCCTCGTGACATGACCTTTCGAGCAAGGCATTCCTTCTTGTAGAGAAAGGTTGCAGCATGGAGAGAGCAACTCTTGATAGCCTTTCGGTCATCATGGAGTTCGTGTTGCCAGTCCTGACGAACATGACGTTTGTGGTACGGCTGGAAGACGGTGATGATATTGCAGAGTGCGAGCCCATCACTCACTCGATGATTGCCTAACAACCTTCTCCGTCGAGATGTTCGGGATTTCCGCGTCACATCGTCATCGGGTCATAACGTTCTGTACATGTCAGTGCAGCTTGTTCAGCCGAGTGCGACCATTTGCACTATCGTTGGTGCGATTAGCGCTCGCTGGTTGCGTGCGGCAGTGAACCTGGTGCTGAATCGTAAGATAGTTCGCATTTTCTCTTTACCGAGATTGGCGCTGCAAACAGGTACGCAATGCTGTATCTACGTAGGACCTGATGGTGAAGACGTTGAAGTGGAACTTCAACTTGTCCACTTGTTACATTTTCAGTCGTTTCGCAATCCTCTGTAACCAGTGCTGTGACTGAACAAAAGTTTGCCCGCTTTTGTGATAGATGTTGTTGGTTGCCAGTCCAGTGCTGCAGAGTTGCATTGACCACTATGTAGCCGTCGATGTTTCGGTTCATTTTGTAGTCAAAAGTTTGAGCTATGTGGGACTTGTCAGCTATTCATGACCGCGTGCTGTCTTTCGTCAGCACACGAAGACATCTGCTCTTCTGTTCGTATCCACAAGGAGTGCCTCATGAACCAATCGAGGTGATGTTGCGACGTCATGGTAATGACGCAATGTATGAGCTTGAGCAGTTCGTTAATGGATGTCATCTGGAAGGGATCAACTTTACGGCGGTGATCCATCAATTCTTCCTCCAAGGTTCTTAGTGTGTACACGCTTTTCACGTATGAAGCACCGGCAGTTCCACATATCGTTTGCTTTGCCTGTGTTTGTCGATCTTGGTATCAATCCATTGTGCGAGTTGTTGGTGGCCGTATTTTCACCAACGTTTACCAGCTCTGGTGGCTTTCTCAGCTTCGTCATGACACAGTTGAGTGGCTTCATCGCTCAAATGAAGATCGTTTCCGATTGGGATCATGGCTCATCGATGACATTAACCTGTGTCGCATCATTGCTCCCCTCGAATCATANCAGCTTCGTCATGACACAGTTGAGTGGCTTCATCGCTCAAATGAAGATCGTTTCCGATTGGGATCATGGCTCATCGATGACATTAACCTGTGTCGCATCATTGCTCCCCTCGAATCATAGATCACACGTCCTTACTGTATTGAGCGGCGGTCAAAAGAGAGGGTACTGAAGCAGTGATCTTGAGCTCCGTTGCATGTATGAGTTCATGTCTATGCACCTTGGCCAGCAAGTTGTCAGCTCGAGCTTTACAGTCAGTCATGTCGTGTTCCAGTTTTGACGCAGACTGCAGCTTTGATGCAGACGACAGCGGTATCTCAGATGTTCATTCTTCAGAGAGCAGTTCTGATTCTGCTCTGCTTTACGCACGTCAGCATGACCTACTACCAGATCCTGCTGAATTATACTCTGCATCAGATGTTGATCTTCTACGAGATTTTGCAAGCTTCGAAGCGCTTCCAGTGTCACATGTGAATGAAGATGAAAAGCAGAAGCTTGCAGCTCCAAAGCCGAAGCTGTGTAGCAAGCCGAAGCATAAACTCCGCATGATTGATGAAGACAAAGACGGGGTGAGGATTAAGATCCTGCCGTCCTCCCGTGCGCAGTTTCGTCGGAGAATGCAACAAACCAGCATTCCGGGCGACGACTTCTTCATTCCAAACAGAGCTCAATTATTACTCGATTTCTTGAAGAAGCATGGTGATCGTATTGTGAAAGAAAAGCCTGGTCCCAAGAAGCGCTTCTCTTCTACGCTCAAGTTGGTCCAGTACGTGCTGAAGCAGAAATGCGAAAAGTTAGTTTTTGCGGCTCTTGCTAGGGTGGACACGTGAATGCTGTCTGCTTGACTGGAAGTGTTGATGCATTAGAGATCTTGCAACAATCTATGTGGTTTTAGCCGTTTGATGCTCTCTTGGGAACGGATAATCATGCGGCAAGAGCTGTTTCTCGTTCCCGTTCCCCTTCCCCGCAGACATGGCGGTAGTATTGGTCCTTTCGATGGCCTTAGCTGGCAGAAAAACTGGTTCCCAGTGACCAGAAAGTGGCTGTTCCAGCGTATGTGGAAGGATCGTCAGCAGCATCACAACAGAGAAGAGACCATCCCCAGTTCGAATGAACCGACCTCGCCAAAAAAGCGAAAGCGTTCAACCTCACCATGACCAACCTTTCTGCGAGTACTTTGCTGTGTGAGAGCAGGCTGTCAATTCACTGCATTGTTCTGTTGCCGATACATTACAGTGTCGGTCGTTCATTCCCGTGCAGCTCTTTTTGGATACGAGCGGGACCGAAACGGTTTTTGGCCCCAAGAAACGCTTTTCTTCGTCATGGAGACCCGTTCAACATGTGCCGATCGCCAGTGAAAATTTCTAGCGCGCAGTGTGAGCCCGAAAGGGCTTGTGTGTGTCCAACTCTGTTCCAAAGAGCCTGACAGTATGATACAGGGGGCATGGCGGTCACATCCTAGCCATGCCAACGAAGCTATGGATGTTGACTGGATGGGTTCACAGACGTGCGAACCTGTACCTGCAAAGAGTTGCTCATGGGTCACCTGTNGAAGCTATGGATGTTGACTGGATGGGTTCACAGACGTGCGAACCTGTACCTGCAAAGAGTTGCTCATGGGTCACCTGTGTGACAGCTTGGGGACTCGATTGTGATTGCAACAGTCATGAGTGAGAGATTGCGATGATTTTATCGACTGCTTGTTAGGGCTGACTTGAGACCTGTGACACATTGTGTCAAGTGCCTGTGTGTGCGTGTTTCTGCAAACAAAGCATCTGGCAATGGTGGGATAGCTGTTGTGAGTATTGTCGGCCTTGGATTTCTGGTTTCTTTTGCGTTGTCTTGACAAACTTGCGTGAAGTGTTCAAGCTCATGAGGAGTTGAGCCTGCAATGTGTCCCCGAGCCACCTTGCCGAATCATTTTGTCTATGGGGGCCTGAATTGTGGCAGACTTATCCGTGGTCAAGTATTGGAGCTCTTGTTTGCCGAGCATTTCTGATGAGAGCTGCGGGTTCCGGTCTGGGAAAGGCTTGATTTTTGCTGATGGCACAGCTAGGAAAACAGAAGTGGGCAGCGTCTACAGTCTTGCATAGTTGTTTGAACTTGCGGTCGAAATGAAGGCCATACAGCAAAAGTGAGTGGAAGAGCCATTGGGTGAATCCTAACTTTAGCTTTGCTCATGTGACTACTCCAGATATTCCAGATACTCGTTTTCTGCAAGCTGGCTCTGCAAGGGCGGCTTGATGGCAAACCAAAGTAGACGTTGTAGCGTCGAGCCGGCGTGGTAGGTCAGCTGCGCCGTTCATTTTTGCTACTGCACACGCCAGTATGTTACAATACAAGGACTCGCAGGATCCCTTTTGCACCTTGAAGTGGAGGTCACAAGTGAGCAGCGAAGCTGCAGCTGTACAACTGCTGCGGCCGGGCGCGGGTTGGCCCGGGGGTGAAGCTTGAGGCGGCGCGAGGATCCACACTCATCCTTACTGCACAAGGACTCGCAGGATCCCTTTTGCACCTTGAAGTGGAGGTCACAAGTGAGCAGCGAAGCTGCAGCTGTACAACTGCTGCGGCCTTCCACCCCAAACTCTCTAGCATGGGAAAAATCTCCCGACGACTCAAGCATTGTAGATCCGTGCTGCAGCAGGATATGCTCAAGCTCGGAGAAAGGTGGAGGTCAACGCTCCACTTGGCAAACTGGAAGGCTGCCTGAAAAGAATTTGCCCAGGCAAAGATGTTCTCATGCTGTCCTTGCTCCAGCCTGGGGAGATACATCATTGCCGAGACCTCCTGGACGTAGATCTCCATCACCTTGTTGGTTATCCAACGGCCCCGGCGCCGGACCAGGTCAGGCGATTCGGTAACGTTCATGAGCCAGGTGGCTCCCCCCGCTCGGAGGCTGGCTAGGTCAAAGTCCCGAACCCCGTTGACGGCCCCGCTGGAAAGACCCACAGCTACCAGCAGCTTCTTGAAGCGAAGTCTCAAGGCCGAGCCCGAGCGAGGCCAAAGCAGGGCTTCTGAGCCGAGTCTTCCAAAAGCGAAGATGATCGACTCATCGACTCAACCAGCTGGGGCTGATCGATCTTCAGACACTTGCGCCGCGCAGCTTTAAAGCGCGTCTTTGCTTCAAGGACCGACAGGAAAACCTGCTGGACCCCAGCAAGAGCTTCGAGGCCAACGTCGGCGGGCAGGACGCCAACCCTAGCTAAGCCTCCCCAGCAGATCGCCAATAGTCCCGCGACATCGTCCCAGCCCCAGACATAGCACACCGTCATCAGCGCAAGTAGGGCATGGCGGTGTGATGCGTCGGGGGTTCGTGCGGGAGCGCCCCTTACACCGCACACCTGGCAACATTGCTGTCACAAAGGTTGGCAAAGCGCAAGGGGCCACCTTCGAGCGCAAGCTGGAAGAAGAGCCTGGAGATCGTAGAAGACTCCAGAATGTTTATGTGGACCTGGCCCTTCCAACCCGCTCCAGGCCATGAACACGGAGGTCGGCAGCCTCAAGGCGGCTGTTTTCGCGTGAAGGCAGGACCCAATGGCAAAGGAGAGCCCTGGCGTCATGGGCGCGGAAGCCCTTCCATAACCTGAACCCGCTTGTGCCCGGAGCAGGCGCAAGGCTGCGCAGCACTGCTCAAAGAGCAGCCGACCGAGAGGGTGCGAAAGGCTTTTCGAAAGGGCGGGCAGGCCGCGGAGCCCACTCATGCCCACTCCAAACTCGCGTCTTGTGGCAGGGGGCCTCGACTGGTCGGGGCCCGCAGAGAGCCCTCTCCCTCACGGAGGCTGCTCGGGCCCAAAGCGCTACCAGACCCCGCTTCCGTCACAAATGTCGTCAAGCAGAGTTCTCCAGGCAGGTAGGTCCGAGACCTCGCTGGCCGGAATGAGGGGCCTGAGCCTGTTTGTTCTGGCCTTCTGCCTGCTGCCCCTGCCGTGAGGGGACAATGCTGAGCGAAGTCATGACCTGCCCCTTCGGAAGGTGTCTGGAAGGGCCTCTCAGGCGGGCCTCAAGCCCATTGAAGCCCCGCCTATCGCGGATCTGGCGCAACTTCCCACACGACTTCTTTGCACAAAAGATGCGCGTGCAGTGATGTGGCTGAAGGCCGGGCTCAAGGTGCAGGAGCCCTAAAGAGGACCAGAGTCTCGCTAAGCGCAGTGTTTCGGCAGGGTCCTCGCGGCTGCAGTCAGGGAAAGACCCCGGAAGAGGGGTCCCACCAAAGAGGAGAGAGAGCGCGGCTCAACGTAGGCAAGCCAGAGCTCATCGGAGCTCTGATGGGCGTATCCCCCTTGCCTCTACAGTGCTGGGGCAAGGCAGGACCGGTAAGAGACGGCAATGCGTCACCTTCTTTATTGCCGCGCACCTGGGACCTTGGCAGGGGATGGCAGCACCTTCGCTAGGCACCCAGGGCCTTTGTCTGACCTGCTGGAGGAAAACTCTGATGGTGCGGGGCTGCGGGCAGCAGGGCAAGGCTGAGGGAGCACAGGTGCGATTTATTAGGCGGAGCTGCCGAAGGGAGGGGGCCTGGCTGGCCGGCTTTCTCCAGGGCACGCTGCCGGCCGACAACAGGCCGCACCCGGCCCACAAGGCCCGGGAAGGAGCCCCGCCAGCGCTGCGCAAAGCGACCGCAAACCCCCGTGCTGACGCGCAACGCCTCCTAAAGTACCCCCCTCCGATTTACGATTAATCGGTGACCTGCTCGGCCAACTGTGTCGCCAGGCTCGTCTGGCCCTGGCTTCAGATGACAATGGGCCGGCAGTGAGCCGCACACACAGATCAAGGCAGTGCTGAGGGCAATCACTGACAGGCAGGGGATAGGAGCTGATGCAGTGGCACGAGGAGGGGACGCGCGGATCGAGGCGATGCGAAGCCTCTCTAAGGCAAGCTGAACCTCAGTAATGGCAGAAGACAGGTCAGCTTCACTGTCCATGCACCGAGTAAGCCCGCAAACGAAGGTGGTGAGGCCGTGCTGGCCGGTAGGATCTGAAGTAGGTGGAGAAGCCCGCGAAGGGGCCTGCTCAAGAGGAAATCCAAAGATGTGAGCCCGAAGGTAGAAGACCACAGCGAGAGCCCCGCAGCTGAAGCCGCAAGCAAGGAAAGCCAGGGAAAGCAGGAGCGACCCCGAACAGTGGGCCGGACACGCAAGTCCAAACCAAGCGTGGCCAGACCCCCATTGGAGGAAGCTAAGGACCTGAGGGAACACCTCCCAAAAACCCATCAACCCTGAAGCTTGAGGCGGCGCGAGGATCCACACTCATCCTTACTGCACAAGGCCAGAACTCTGGGCATGTTTCAAGTGCTTCTCAGGCCCGGCGAGCCGAATGACGTCTTCGCGCCACATACAGAAACTTGCTGCTCAAATCGCAAGTAAACCAACATTCCGTGCAAAGGAACACATGCTACTGTTTGCACGACATGAACAGTTGCTGGATTTCGAAGGAGGAGACTTTCTGAAACCGACATCACCCTTCGTTTATGATTTCTGGCAAGTTGCCGAGACTTAAGGCCAGCCAGAGTCACATGGCTTCAAGACGCAAACCCTTTCAGCACACGTCATGCCGGATTTCTGCCACCATGATCGGTGCATCTGTCGCTGCTTCATGATTGATTAGACTTGAGCCTGCCCCAAAACAAAAGTTCGTCACATCGCCGATTAGATTTGTCAATGCACACTTGTCCGGTCTGCATACTTTGTAGCGGTTTTTTCGCATGATTTGTTGAATACTGCTATGCACCACGCTGTCCATGTTCCTAGTCCAGCTACGGGCATTGCACATCTTGTCATTTCTGGCTCCTGTTTATTGAACGCAACACAACCGATCTCAAAATGTCTGTGTCGGAAACAGTAGAGGTCCTTGAATGCTGCCCCATCACCACAGAACTTTGGCTTGTAACCTTGTAGAAGGCAGCAACGGCTGAAGCTCGACCGGCATTCTGAACAAGCGACGGACAGCAGTGTGTCGACTCTTCCGTCCCAAGGCTCTAGTCACTAGGTCACTATTGGAATCTCTGCATGCGGACATCATGTACCCACCCCGAAACTTGGGTTAGTGGCTTGCCCTCTTCCGGGACCGAAGACTTTCCAACTGACCCTGCCAGCCTTCTGTTGTTCCGTCTTTGTTCGTGATATTCGTGCGACCACAAACAAAAGGGCCCGTGGCCTGCAGCGTTGAAGGACTGACATTCACTCAAGCGCTATGCGGTCACGGACTCCAAATGATCCCTGCTCACAAAACGAGTCAACAGCAAGCCCCCCAAAAAAAGTGGCAGGCCTGCCCCTTGTCATAGGCCAATCGCACTCCGAAGTGCATTCCAAGCCGAAGAAGCGGTGCAGTTGCACGCATCTGCACCTGGAAAGCGCTTCCGCGCGTATGTTCTTGGGTCATAGCGTCTTCGTAGGTGTGAGCCCCTGTCCCCAAACACTCTGGACCAAAGCAGCGGAGGTCCCTTGAGGTTACGCCACAGACACACTTGTGCCTTGTAGCGCAGGATGCGCGAGATTTGGAACTTGCGGGGCGCTTGAATGACGACCTCATGGTGGAGATACCACAGGACGCCTGGCAAGCCTGGGCAGAATCACGGCACATTTTTTGGGCTGAGAACTATGGGCGGCCTGCAGCCGGGACGGACATCAATTGCACAACACGCTGCTCTAAGTCAACCGCAAATTACAAGCATTTGGCATGTCCATGGTGATAATGGCAAACCGGCCAAGCAAAGCGCGCAATTCGTAAAGTGCTACCCAGACACTGGCGACATTGGTGTTCAAAGGCGGGTACACTTCATCTGACCTCAGGTAAACAAGACTTCTTGATTTACAACCACACTGCCAAAGGCGACGTGTTCCTTTCACTCCGCATGCGTTCCGTCAAGTAAGCAACCAACAAATTCTGTAGCTAAGGTCTGTGCACTGCCCGGTACATGTAGAAAGTGAACCTCGGGTGTCCGGGGTTTACCTAAACCGGCAGCTATTCGTTTATTCACAGCCTACATGCTCTATGGCTAGCTGCCCCGCTGCGCCCGCAACCAACAACCCGCTCAAGTTGGACGACGCATGTCGTCAAACTTCCACACCTCGTGGACAAAAATCAGAAGAACACCCCCAAGGACCGTCGTCACGGAGGAGGCGCAGGCAACGGGGTACCACTACTCCTAGTGTTGCGAGTTTATGCTCATAATATAACAAAAAACAATAGTACCTGCAACATGTAGGTATATTATACATTTCCAATGCAGTAAGCACCCAAAATGGACGAAACGAAACTCACAACAGTGCCATGGGCACGGCCTAAACAAAGGAATGCCCTTCTTGGAAACCCTTGCCATATGCTTCACAATGCTTCACATAGGCTCTGGACTCTTCTGGTCTGGCAGCCCTCACAGGGACCCCACGTACCTAAATAACAACCCCGTGATGATTTGGCAGCAGGTCTACGGAAGCTCAATGTCAAGAAGCAGAGGCGAGGCACTGGGAGAGTTCAGTGATCCATCCTTCCTTTGTCAGGGACCACGACTGAAGGGCACAACACGCGATCGTGCAAATTTGTTTCGCAGCTTTCCTGGCTGCAATTGCATGGCTGCTGACACAACACCTGTGTGATGCCCATCGTTCCACACCTATTGCACGAAGTTAACACTTGAACACGAAGTTAACGCTTGAAAAAATGGCGTTGAAGGTCCGGCATCCCCCACGGCTTACCGGCTGTGCAACAAGCGCAGGTCCAATTACGGACGCATGACACTGGAATTCTTGGAACCAAACTCTGGGCAGCCGCTCCTGTCCAAAACCGCACACAGGGACTGCGAAAATTTGCACAATCCTGCCATGATGTCACCAAGGTTCCATGTCCACGGTAGGGCTGTGACATTCACGGAATAAACCTGGGCACGGTTCGCGGCTACATCTGTAAGCTTAAACTTACGAGAACATCGTATGCCACCTTGACCTTGCTACCGATGCATGCATGTGTACGCAGGCCAGCTTACATGTCACTTCGGGAAAATCGGTGTACAGGCATGCGGCGTTCGCTGGAGCCGGTGGTGTCGTTTCCGCTGGCGCAACTGGCGCGACAAGCTTGCACAGAAAGGCAGCTCGACCGAAAGGGTCAACGAAAGGCTTCAAGCTTAACCGACAGACAACACCTTGGCTGGTAACTCAACCTTCGGCTGAGCATCACACGACGACGGGAGAACGCCGTGCCTGCAACGGGAACGGGCTGCTCACTCGTGTCTGGCAGAGCTGGCGTCGGCCTTAGAGAGTGCCCACCAAGCCATGGGATTCCCATCTAAGAAATCGTTTGCTTGCATCGATCCAGCTTCAGAGCGAACATTCACTCTTTGGCATGACTGATACTTTTCCAGATGCTGCTTTGCCAGATCCAGCGAAGACGCGATGCCGGTGGTGGTGAAGGAACCGGATCTTGAATCGCAGGTGTTGGCGGAGAGACCTAGGACAAGGACGACTTTC
This sequence comes from Symbiodinium sp. clade A Y106, assembly GCA_003297005.1. NCBI lineage: Eukaryota > Dinophyceae > Suessiales > Symbiodiniaceae > Symbiodinium > Symbiodinium sp. clade A. The sequence goes on from BGNK01000161.1 coordinate 272,082, forward strand.
TCTGCAAGCATGACTGCCTCCGTGCTGACGGATGTCTCGCACCGTTATGGATAGGGACCGATGCGGAACTCGTTCGAAAACCAAAAGGACCGATTCTGAAAACCACATGACTTGAGGAAACCATCAATGTTGGAAGATACACGAAGCCGATTCGGAAAATAGCGAACGCTCAGGCAGCTGCAGAAAGAGAGCAACAGTACTGCTACTGCTACTACCACTTCTCCTACTACTTCTGCTGCTGCGGCTACCACTACTACTACTACTACTACTACTATACTACTACTACAGCTACTACTACTACTACTACTACTATTACCACTACTACTACTACTACTACTACCACTACCAGTACCACTACCACTGCCACTGCCACTACCACGACCGCGACCACTACCACGACCACTACCACGACCACGACCACTACGACTACTACTACTACTACTATTACAACTACTACTACTTCTACTTCTACTACTACTACTACCACTACTACTACTACTACTACTACTACTACTACTACGTCTACTACCTCTACTACTTCTACTACTTCTACTACTACTATTTCAATTGAACGCTGTGCGAGCGGGCTCAACACTTAGCGGTCGATTGCCGCATTGTGCACTCACGTTGGTGTGAAACTGGCTCGGTGATCTACTCATGGCTGTATAAATAAAGTTGCAGAAAGAAGTGCTTGAGACGTTTGTGTTCGGGGCATCGGACTGTTTCAGTCATGGTAGACAAAAGCTGCGGGCAGGCCTGCACATGCTTGGAGCATGTTTGGCCTTGGCGCGGGGGGAGCCATGCCCACGTGTTGTGGGGTCCGGCCTTCCCACGCACTGGCACCCCTTGGTGCCGGTGTAGCAACTGCCGTGTTTAGGGCCAGCACCTACCCCTTTGGGGTGAGCCAGTTTCACGAAGGCTTGACCAGAAAGAGAAAGTAGCATCCCTCTGCTACATGCTTGCGTTCTGAGGCCGTGGCGAGTCTAGGACGGACAAAGTCGTCGCTGATATATAGTTCGCCTCGGGATGGATAAAACCAATAAGCGCGGAAATGTCCTGCTGTCAGGGTGGCTCCTAGGTGGTAGACACCCGATCGAACCTCATAGGTACGCCACTCTCTGTGTTGTGCAGCCCCCCATGTGGGGAGGCTGAGGCGCTGGCGCAAATCCAGCGGTGTAAGGCTTTTCGAACCCTCCGTCCAACGGGCAAGTGTCACCGGCAGAATGTCTGGGGCCCAGGCAAGAGCACGTTGATATACATGATTGTACCAAGCGGTACATGCCTGTTGCAGCGTAACACATATCCGGGTGAGCGGTAGCTCCAAAGGTGTGAGTGCTTGGTCGGCCACTTCCGGTATGCCATCTGTGCGTCCCTGCCAGTTGACGGGCTGCAGTGTACCTGTGTTGCCTTGTAGCAGGAATGACAAGAATTCCGCAGCATCCTGCTGCCGCCCGTCAAATTTCCAGCGGAGCATGAGAGAACGGAGGGAGAAAAGACCAGTAGGGTTTAGTGGCCGCTGTTCCTGTTGGTGTTTGGAGCAGTGACTAAGCAGGGGCCTCAGTTCAGCGCTGGCGTCATCATCACCCAGCGCAGCCACTAAGGACTGTAGCGTAGCGTTGACATAGCACGTGTTGCCTGCATTTTGCATGGTACGAACACGTGCCGAGGGCCCCACGTCAGCAACTGTGTGAGGTTGGGGAGCACTGCGCGAACCAGTGTCCGGCGGTGGACAAGTATGGTCTGGCTTACTCTGTGGAATGAAGAAAGCATGTAAAGACCTTGTCACCGTCGACTCTGGTTTTGGGACAGAGCGAGTTGCATCTGGCTCGTGTGCGCCGTGCACCCGCTGCCATCCTAAACATACCTGAAACAAGATGATACATTGCTCTGGGTGCTTGCGCTTGTCATACACAGACTTCTTGCAAAAGGGGCAGGGGTGTCCCTTAATCATCTGTGGGGAGAAGCTTTGGCACATCTTCAGAGAGGCTGCTCCATCTTTAGCCCTGATTTTTGACCTTAGTGTAATCTGGCGTCCAGAAGCCACAAATGATACAGCGGTGCGCCAGCTCCTGAGCTTCATGCGAAGCCGCAAGACTGCCTAGCTGTAGTTGCGTTGAGCTCTGCACTCGAGTTCGGAAGGAGGCGAGGGCTGTCAGGGCCTCACCTTGAACCTGCGCCTCAGGTGTGGTAGACAGAGTTCGAAGTCTGCCCGGCTGGGTGCACGCCCCAGAAAGGAGGTGATCCCGAAGACCCTTCCACTGCTTAAATTCCTTTCCACAGGCCGCGCAGATGGGCAGGCCGTCCTTGACATGTAGTGAACGGTCGAAGTCACCCGGTATGTACCTGTCAACTTTGTCACGGCGCATGCGGGTAACGTGCATATGGAGTCCGTAGTCAGAGGCAAAACAGGCTTCACAGCGTGGACATGCCTGAGAGAGCTGCTGCGAGGCCTCAGATGGGGCGGGGAGGTTCTGCACCTCTTGCAAGATGTCCTGCAGGTCCTGAATCAAGTGGGAAGCATGGTGATATCCGCCGCCGCGCCTGACGGAGCGGCTTGTGACGTCTGCGCGGGCGCAGGACCTGAGAATAGGCCTGAGAGTGTGTTCGTTCGGAAGAAGGCAATTCCGGGGGGTCCTGGGCCGTACTCCGACGGGTGAGACGTTGAAGCCTAGCGCTCATTCGATCCTTGAGTTTCTTTGGTGATCGCGAATGAAGTGCAGCCTGAACAGGTCAGCAGTGGGTATGCGGCTCACATGAGCTGGCTGGTTGAGGACGGAGCGGAGCTTGTGGGCGTACCAGCCTCGAAGCAAGCGTGCCGTTTCCTCCGTGAGGCCGACCTCCGGTAAGCCGGTGACTGTAACCTGGCCCGTGGCCCCGCATGTCGGCGATCGTAAACGAATCGCCTGACCTGTTGGAGCTTCTTTGCTGCCTCCGCCATGGGGTAGCGCAGTGTCTGTTATCAAAGCTACCACAGGAAATCTGGATGCCTAGTTATTTGATCTGGGCCTCCCGCCTGTAAGCGGGCCAAGATTTGTGCTGTCCCAGCCTCCAATGACGTTGGAGGACTCCCGCAGTGTCGGGAATCCAACACGTGTGCTTTTGAAGTACCCCCTGGGCTTCGCGCCCGCAGAGCTTAACGAGCATGGCGCACTTGGCCTGGTTCACCTTAAGTTTGAGGGCCTGGACCGCTTCCAGGAGTCGGAGGATCAGCTTGTGTGCGTCCGCCAAGTCAGCCCTGCTGCGGATGGTGCGGTGCATCGTGAAATCATCCGCTTTCCCTGTGAAGAAGCGCTGGACAGTGTCCCTGCCAGTGAGAGCGTGCAGGAGGCGGCCTGTCAGCACGGAAAACAGTGTGGGGGCAAGCTTACAGCCCTGTTTGATGCCAATTGTGGTTTCAACATGTCGGTGAGCCCCCTGGGAATGCAATCGATACTTGGACCGATGGTGTAAGGCGTGTATCAGTTGCCGTAGGGTTGGCTCGGCACCCAACTCATCGAGGAGTGACAGTATCTCACTCCTGGACACCGTGTCAAAAGCTTGGGACAGAGCGAAGGTGATGCCACCTACCAAGTCGGCCGGACCTTGTCCCCGCTGTAGCTCGACTCGACTGGGACTCGCCGTGCGACAGAGTTCACGAACTTCTCTCAAGTGCTGCACGACCCGACTCTGTGCGTCAGAGAGGCCGCGTCCTGGAAGATAAGCGAACTGAGGCAGGGGTCGCATGTAGGGCAGAGTGATCGGCTCCAGGAGTTCTCTGGCTGTTCCTGCCAGTCTCTTAGCAGGATTCCTAGCGGACGCAGCTGCGAGGGCTTTTCCGCCGGCTTACCTGGCTTGGATGAGACACAAGTCCGCGCACGTGAGACCGTCGTCAAGTGGCTGCTGGGGGCTGAGGGAGGCACAGTAGCGTGACAAAGCGTGTGAAATGGGCTGCGCACAAAGTTTCCAGGTCGCAGCAGGAGCGGAGCCTTTAGGCACTGCTTTCCCAGGCCTGATGGAAGCAACATGCCGTGCCAGCTTGGCCGGGTCAAGTCGTGGCATGAGCCGAACTTGATCAGGGAGGCGTGGATGAGCCGCAAAGACCTTGGTTGCATACTGGCCCAGTGCCTTGAGTTCAGTGGCGGGGCTCAAGAGGAAGCCTTGGTCATCTTCTGCATGACTCTGCCGCTCTGCAGGAGGCCGTTCGCGCCAACTCCTCCAAGCCCAGGCAACTGCTGGAATGGGTCACAGTCAACTTAGACTTGGACTCTGGCCCTCAGGCCTGGGATGACCTCTTACGCAGCGCCACGGAGCGTTTCTTCCCCAAAGCCGCGGGGGCACTGCCTGACTCCGGCCACATCAGCTGCTCGTAGACTCTGGCTCACCCGCAGGGACGCTTCAACGCATCTACAAACAGGACTGCAAGCTGAACAGCATCGGGCACTGCAGGAGCAGCATAAGCAGGCCGTCAAGCAGGCTAGGAAAGACAAAACCGCTAGGTTTCTAAATGAGATTGATCAAGCCATAGCCCGGGGTGACCAGCACGTGGCATACCAGACCCTCAAGTTGCTGAGACCCTGGAAGCCAGCTCTCAATGCCAATCAAAACGGACTTCCAAAGCACGGCCGACTACGTGTTCCTTCCACCGAACAATCTTAGCGGCTATTCGCGGAGACAGCAGAACCATCACTCCATCTGCTCTGACAACTGAAGGTCCTGGCTGTGAGCAGTCCTGACTGCTCGCAGGCCTTGCCTCCGCCTTGTGATGTGCTGGGGCCTTGCCCCCGCGTCCTTTCTTACTTTTCGCGGCCTTTAGCGTGTCATCTGGAGAGGCAGACGAAACGCAGTACCAGCCAGAAGAAGAAAATTCTGCTGTGGCCTGCCAGTGAGTTTCAAGAAGACCAGGACATCGCATGTGTCGGAGGCCTCAGTCGATAGCCAGGATTTGACTTCAGACCATTGCTGCTGGCCCAGGTGGCATTCCAAGAAAGGACGCGTATAGCCTGCGTAGCCCTCCCCCCGCGAGCGTGCGGAGCCGAGGTGACCTTGGTGCGGGCTGGTGGCGGGCAATTGCCCATCCGCCTGAGCATTGTCGGAGTCAGAGGTTGGCCCCTGTACGAGACCGGTCGCTGACTGACAGCAACTTTGTTGCAAGCATGCTTGAAGGATTTCTTCCGAATCTGAGAATAATTTTGTGAGTGCACTGGTAGCAGCGCCATCCGCTATTTCGTCACCAAGCAAGCTAAGTGACTTCCAACCATACCGCCTGCCCAGTAGGCCCGTGTCTTAGACAGAGACTGGGTCCAGGAATTGGGACCTGGCTGCTCAGACGTCTTCACAATGCAGGGTGGCACATGGCTCAGCAATGAACAAAACCCGTAGTCGTTCGGAAAAGGAGCCTGGTCGGGACCTCTAGAAACGAAGGTTGAAGCCCGGAGCCTGTTCGGAAGCCACCGCGAAACTTCCAGAGAGTCTGAGCCGTGGCGGCTCGACTACTACTACTACTACTACCACTGCTGCTACTGCTACTGCTACTGCTATTTCAGCTACTACTGCTACTACGACTTACTACTACGACGAGACGAAGACGACAAAAACGACGACGATTACTATTTCCAGCGGATAGCTACCTACATTATTTACTATCTACTATCTGCGACTCTGCACTCTCGACTCTCTGTTGTCTACTGTTCACTGTGTACTATCTATTGTCTACTTCTGCCTACTGTCTACCAGTAGCTACTGCTGCGGACTACTATCTACTACAATCTACCACTGTCTACTACTAGCCACTACTACCTGCCACTATCTACTGCGATCCACTGCGATTTAGCACTATTTACTACTACCAACCAGTGTCTGCTACTATCTACTACTATCTCAGAGAACTGTTGTACATTCATGTATAGCCTTGTGATTGAGTTTACCTCGTTACATACCGCTGCCGTTAGGGCCATGAGTCATACCGGAAAAAATTCCAAGATATTTATTGGAAAAGCCTAAACCTCAAACGGAGATGCGACCCCAAGGGAAAACCAAACCCTGGGAGAAGATATGGCTGGCTCTGGCAAGCCCTGCACCTGCTGCGTGGCAAGCTTCAAACCTTGAAAAAATAAGTGCAACAAACCTCAAATCCCAAAAGAAGAAGTTGGCAAGCCCAAAACCCAAACAGAAGATCGTGGACGGCAAGCCCTAAACCCTAGAAACAGGCGCTGAGTCCCAAACCCGTAAAAGCAAACCCTATCAAAACTTAAACTCGCAATGTTGTGCTGCAGGAGCATGACTGGGCAGTGTGTTCTGAATCGGTTCTCGACTTTGCTGAATCAACCTGCTTGGTAGCTGAATCGAAGCACCGTTTTCAGAAACGTCACTACTCTCCTCTCACCATGGCTGCCAGTATCTGTTCTGCCGAAATCAAGACCAGGCAAGCTGCACACACTGCCTGGTAGTCCGAGCCTGGCGGGTGCCAGCAAGAAGTCCAAACTACTTCTCACAGCACTGGCAGCCCGGGGGCTTTGCTGCTGCTTCCCTGCTTGCAGATCGGAAAAATCGAACTGGGGTGCCCGCAGCAGTTCTCGTAGTCTTTGCAAAGGCCTCAACTCCACTGCATGCTCACTCGCTCTTCTTCCGAGCTTGCAGGTCCAACGTCGGCCAAGGAGCTGTTGCACTGGCAAGGTCGCCAACTGGCAACGCTTTCGGACTACGGCATGAAAAGCTGACTCGAGCGGTGCTTCGCTGCACTGCCTCACGTAGGTCTCGGCACAAGTGAACTCGCCGCAGCCTCAGAAACAAACACTTGGCTCACTGACTACTTTCCGCACAAGCATCTGCCCCGACTGATCTGCAAGAATGGGCCTTCCAAAACAGCGTCAACACGAACATTGCCTCTCGAAACGTTAAAACACTGAACAGTGTAAGCAGTCAAACAATGCTTCCAAGCTGCTACCCCACTTGGCCGTCCTGTGCAGTACGACTGCAAAATGTTTGTCGTGGACACCGGCATTGCTGAAAATGACCGCCGGGATTCGCCTGCTCATGGTGCAGCCACTGGCTGTAAAAGCTCTACGGCTGCAACACATTGAACATTCGAGATTATTGAAGTGTTAAGGTTGCGGCGATGCTCCGCGGAAAGATCTGGTCTTGCCAAGCTGTGACGCCTCAAAAACTTGAATGTGCCGAAGCCTCGAGATTTGCCTGTGGTGATACTTGCTCTAGGATACACGACTGGGCTACATCTATGAGTCACCACCGACACAAGCAAAGTTGGATACATGTACACGACCCTACAGCAATCCAACACATAACCACCGATTCCGTTGGTTTTGCGACGCTCTCCATCGGGCTCGCCTTTGTTCCATTTGGCAGTCTCGCTAAACTTGGCGAGCATTCGTATGCATCACAGCCTACCCACTAACTGCAACGAAAACCACATCTACGACCATTCAGCTAGCTGCTAGCTGGGAAACAAAATCTGACGAAATCCACAATGACTTCGATGCCAGGTTGGCAATGTCTGTCAAATGAATACTACTAGGGGCTCCACGTAAAATCTTGTGACATACACCTTGCCTTATCGGTCTTGACACATCGGACTGAACCATATAACACTCAGATTCGCTCAACCAAGCCAACCGCGTCATCACAGGCAGATGGCAGCACAAAGGCCGCGAAGCATCTTGGCTGTCGGAGCTGCAGCTTCTGTGGTTCTATGGCTTGGCGTGTAGTCTTCGCATCTTTGCCTGCGACTCACCAGTGATGGAGAAACCAGGACGATCCAGGCTCTCACGTGTCGATTGCTGTTTCACGAGTCAAGCTGCAAACCAAGCACGATCTGCTGCATGAGGGTCGCTTTTCACCTGCGCTGCATGCCGCAATTGCAAAAGCAGCTCAACGACGGCGCAAAGTGCTTCAGCCGGAAGCTGCCTCTGCACTGGCACTGGCTCGCTGAGAACTGATGCGCGGGGCAGACCAGAACGTCGCACAACAGCCCTCTACAAATCCAAAAGACTGACACCGACACCAGCCACATGAGAGTCTCTTGGATCAGGAATCGTCGAGGCCTGTGGGCCAGCACGAATCACCCAGCTCAACGGTAGAACAGGCAACCGCCTCGAGCTGCCTCCCAGAGTCAGAGCAGTGCCGAAGTTGATTGAAGCCTACGCTCACAGCCCCTCGTGTCTCCTCGCGGTGCTGTGTGCATATCTGACCCTCCTACGAGAAAGCACTGGCCCGGTTTCGCGGATATCACACGATGCATGCTCAAGAAAGCTACAAGCTACTGTCAAGATGAACAAAAAGACTCCAAATCAGAGGCAAAGTGAAGCCCATGACCAGGGGAACAACAGGGCTGCCCAGTAGTGCTTTCACATACTCCTAATTCAGCAGATTATCATATTAATCGATGCTTTGCCTCAGTCAAGCAAGCCTAAAGCAGAATACAATTCAACAACGCTAACCTTGCAGCCAGGAGCACGCTCTGACCTACGAATACAGCGCCCAACAAATTCTTGCCTTCCGAGTCAGCTGGAAGCATCAATGAGCCGGATGGCCACATGAAGAACTCACTAGCACATGTTGTGATGCTTCAGATTCGATTCCGCCCGAAAGCAATGACTCCATTCCACATAGTTTCGGAGACTAACCTAACCCTTATTGATTCCCAGGACAACTCCTAACTACAAAAGCAATCGTGTGAGGCAGTGCACCTCTCATGGAACCCACACGCCACCATCTTCTCGTTCTGCCACAATGCCGGGGAGGGCCGAAGCCAAAGGGCGTATTGACAGGCATTTCTCTTAAATTCATCCATCGATTTGCAGGCGAGACCGCCGTTTGCGGACCGATGGACCAACTGTCACCTTTACATGAGAAAAAGTGCGTGGACTTTGCCACAGTCCAATCAGCACTTCAGCACAACTTACACAGGCAGCCTGAGCAGCTTGCAGCACACAAGGGCCGTGATACTGCTACATCGGCGCTACTGTCCACACTTCCCGATGCCAGTCCCAGTGGCGAGTGCGCAGCCATTCCTTTTCGAGCTCAGGGACGTGAATCCTAAGAGCCAACTGCATTACCTCAATGCCACAGCTACCGTCCAAGCAAGCTGCACAATTAAGTGTACATACTCTCGGTTATGCCTGCCAACATGGAAGTCCCCAGCAGTGACAACGCGGAATCAGTTCGTGGTCCAGTAAACTACAATTTTGCGGGCAGTCTCCCAGCCCTTCGACAAGGCACCCTCCTGAATCAGAGCAATACTGAGGCTCCTTACGGAAACCTGTGCTCGCAGCTGTTGCGTCAACTGCAGGAGTGGATCGGCAGCAGCCTGTTCAGGTATTGAAGGCTCTGGTCAAAACGCCATGGAGCCTGTCAGAACTAGGGCACGACGGTTTGGTCCGAGCTGCAAACTATTTGTTGGTAAGGGATGTTCAATTCAAGTCTGAGCTCCCGTACCCTTGGAGCCACGTTTGACTCGCTCGAGCTTGCCGCGAGCTTCGTGCCGCTGTTCGATGGCTCTGAGTGCGGCCTGGCATTGCTCCGTTCGGGATATTGAGCAAGCTGGATCCAAAAGGAAAGTCACGGGTCGGCTCAAGCAACAAGCGCAGTCGATCGCACAACAGCATTTAAGCCATGCATCATGCTGTGACAATGCTGCAATGCAACAACCGAAGCCCTCGAAATGGCTTCCGAAATGGTCACAGAAGTCCCAGCGGCCCGAATGGAAACTGAGTCGGATCAGCATGCATTCCACATTCCATAATTCGGCTTGCCCGCAAAACACAATCGCAGGGACCAGGAAACCCACGAGCCAGCGTTACAAGGAGGGAGAGGCGAAGAGCCGACAGCTTTGGTCAGCAAATCTCTCAATCTCAGTTGCGAAGAAAAACGACGTGTCTCAAACCACGGAAGGTCAAGGACTTCGGTTCGAGCAGCTCAGCCTTGCTGAGTAGTGCGCTTGTGCTTCACCTCTTGGATCGACCAGTCGCCCGTATCCAAAGACCGACTTGCGCAAAACATTGACCTGAAGAAAAAAGCAGCAGCGGCACGTTGTCGCAGGTAGGTGATAACAGTCAGACACGTTTTGACCGTCCGATTGCGTGAATTGCGGACTTACTCTGCAGCGTGTGAAAGACAAGATAAAAGTCAGAAGCAGTAGCTGTGTTCATGTGTATCTCGACAGGTTGCAAAGCAGAAGCAACTGCACCGCCTAGTCGGCCTAGTCTCCTGTATTCAGAATGGTCTCTGAGTGTTCCAGGACTAAGAGCTTCGCCTGCTCCAGAAGGAGGGACAGCGGCTCTCCGTGGGCTTCCTGCAGAGGCAACCAAGGCGTTCGTGTTGCTTCACACATCCAACCAAAACACGGAAAAATTGATAAGCAGAGGTCGCATAGACATCCTGTTGTCGTCGCAATTGCATTTCAAACCAGAGCTCTCGCTGTCTCAAATGTCGAACCACCTGGCGGTTCAGGGCACAGACACACGGCACCTTTCAGGCCTTCACATGGGCATTGGGGACAGCTTTGCGACTGTTTGTAACCGGTGAAAACACGGTCGCACTGTTGTCACTGCTCGCAGCGGCCTCGCACTTGTGCCGCAGCTCCTCCTCAAGCCCGAACACCCGCTGCCTCATGTTGGAACTACTGGGGCCAGGCTCCTGGCAGCCATGAAACCGCACTCGTGGTGACAGAACAACAAAGCCCAACAGATCGCTCATGGCACTGACATCCTGGACAGGCCCTTCCAGGCGACTGCTCGTCTGATGTTCTTCCTGTCAGAACACGTACCCACCCGACTACCACAAAATCCAATCACATCGTGAATTTCGAAAAATCACAAGACCGGCCTGAAGAAGCGTAATTTCCGCTTCCAGGCGCTTGTATTCCTGGCTGGACAACCACAGTTTCATGATGCATGCTGGAACCTTGCAGCGCAACGACCCCAGATGACGCCGGCAAAAAGATCAACCAACACGCTAATCAAGTGCATCTTGCAAACGGAATCTGCCGCTTCTGTCCTCCTGCGCTCCCGCAACAGTCCTGTTTAATTCATCCCCCAACTCCTGCAGCAGAGCTGGCGGATCGTCGCAGCTGTCCAGGCCAGCTGAGAAAGGAATGGCATGTGTTGAATCCACAGGTCTTGTCTTTCGTGCAGCAGGGTGGCATGGCATCGGGCTGAAGCTGCTTGTAATATGGGAATACCACTGGATATCATGAAACAACAAAAGAACGCGATCAACTGTGATTGTGCCATCTGCACCAGGTTCTTGGCAATATGAAGCGACGCCTGGCCTGGGTAACAGCATTGGATCTCTAAGTCCTTGAACTCCAACTCTGCCTCTGCTTCCTGGCCAACGACGGGCATCAATGGTGCCAGCCAGAAAGCTAGACGAAAGTCAATATGTGAGTCATATTTATACTGCTGACGGTGCAAACCTGGCAACAAACTTTCTGTGCAGATACATTTTTTCACACCGGACAAGCACGCAGAACGCCATACACACTTCATGCACCTCGCAACTTTCCGCCTTGAGCTCACGTCGCAGTGCATCCACGTCAGCAAATGCCATGGGCACGACGGGCACGAGGCAAATCTTTGGACTGAACAAGGCATGCATTCAAGTTATCAACACAATTCACGATTCACACGCACTGTATCTTTGCAAGCCTTGTCATGACAGCTTCTGTGTCTGTGTTTTGGTCTCGAGGTCCAGCCGCAAAAGTTTCAAAACCGAAAAAACAAGGAAAAAAACGTCTGGTATCCTTCGCTAACTGAGTTACTGGTTTCTCATGCTTCGTTTGTCCTTTTGGTAACAATACCTGTTTTGCACCTGCAACTTTTTCCCAATTCGAAAAAGACTCGTAGGATGCTAAACAGCCAGTGTTTAATAATCAAACTTGCGATGGCAAACACAACGTTCACCTCGTTGTTTTTGTGTCATCGCAATTCGAATTTTCAAGAAAGATTGAAAAATTCATTGGAGAGGGCTAAATTGTGTGAAAAGCAAGAATCCGGATTTCGAACTCTTTGCCTGCAGGCCCGGCCCGAGCACTCGCAGTCATTTACCACATGTGCGGTTCAGGATCTGCCTTTGCCTTTTCCGTAGTTGAAGTTGGCTGGTCGACCCACTGGTCTTGCAGGGACGTCTACAAGAAATACAAATCACATATTCCGGTCGTTTCTCAAGTAGAACTTAAACTGTGACCTGAAAAATACAAAAGCTGTTTTGAAATGTGCAACGATGCGAAAATTGTTGACCTGCAGAATCACACCGTGCAACACAGTTAAACAAATAGTTTTTTCGCAGTCTTTAATTGAAAAATTTTTTCTGGAAGCGGATTCGAGAAAACAGAGTAAGTTCGCACGAGCACGATACTCTCCAAGAAGAAGACTACATCGTGAAATAGAGCCAAGAAAGCATTTTTGATACTCGGAGTTCCGATGGCGCCATCCTCGGAGCTTGAGAAACCTGGCCTGCTGCCCTCTTAAAGGCCCAACGGAGGACGGGCCCCGCCCCCTTTGACAAAGGGGGGCTTAAGCCCCCCTTAAAGCCCCCTTTAAAGGGGTCTCCCTAAAGGGGGGGGGTGGNGGGCCCCGCCCCCTTTGACAAAGGGGGGCTTAAGCCCCCCTTAAAGCCCCCTTTAAAGGGGTCTCCCTAAAGGGGGGGGGTGGCGCAAAAGGTCGAAGCCCTTAAGCCCCCCTTAAGCCCCCCTTTAAGCCCCCTTGAAGCCCCCCTTGAAGCCCCCCTTTAAGCCCCCTTTCAGCCGCTCCCCTTCAAAGCCCTTTGAAGCATCCCCCCAACTCCCCCTGTTTTCTTAAACAAAACTACCCGCTTTTTCAAGCCGCAAAGAAATGAACAAAACGTGCTCACCACCCCACAAGAAGGAGAAAGCCACACGAAGACGCTTCCGGGGGTTAAAAACGAAGAAAATAAAATTCATCCCTTGAAGCTCCCCCTCAAGCCCCCTTTAAGCCCCCCTGAAGCCCCCTTTAAAACCCCCTTTAGCTTCTCTTCAAAGCCTCTTGAAGCCGCCGTAAAGACATGAACAAAAACGTGCTCACCACCCCACAAGCAGGAGAAAGCCACACGAAAACGCTTTAGGGGGGTTAAAAACGAAGAAAACAAAATTCATCCCTTGAAGCCCCCTTGAAGCCCCCCTTAAGCTCCCCTTTAAGGCCACCTTGAAGTCCCCTTTTAAGCCCCCCTTTAAACCTCTCTTTAAGCCCCCCTTTAAGCGCTGCTCACCACCCCACAGAAGGAGAAAAAGAAAGAAAACGAAGAAAATAAAATTCATCCCTTGAAGTCCCCCTTTAAGTCTCGCCTTAAGTTCCCTTAAACCCTCCTTTAAGCCTCCCTTTAAGCCCCCCTTTAAGCCCCCCTTTAAGCCCCCCTTTAAGCCCCCCTTAAGCCCACCTTTAAGCCTCCCTTTGAAGCCCCCCTTTGAAGCCCCCTTGAAGCCCCCTTTAAAGCCCCTTTAAAGCCCCCTTGAAGCCCCCTTTAAAGCC
>BGNK01000161.1:303562-320023 GCA_003297005.1 Symbiodinium sp. clade A Y106
CACACGCACACACGCACACACGCACACACGCACGCACGCACAGCCACCCACACCCACACACCACACACACCACACACACACACAGACACACACACACACAGACAGACACGGAGACACATGCACAATAAACCTTATAAACCTATAGACCTTAAACCATACACATTTGTGTAGCTACCGTTTTTTGGGATGCCCTTTCACATTGCCCACCCAAGGCCGTAGACTGTCATAACGGTCATAACGAACGAGAGGGACGCTCTTGGGAGTTTCCGACAATAGGGTACTCTCTTGTAGTTCCTAAATAGTAGGATCCTTATTTAAAGACCCCAAGATAAGGTACCCCTAATTTTCGGAAACTCCAATATGTGAACAGCAGTCCGATGCAGTCTAGCTAGTATTGTGGCCTTAATAACCAATGTTGTTTTGGGGTTCCTTATTATCCTAAAAGTATAATATGTCCCAAAACTCTATTCGAATCTATAAGCCCCATATTACTGACTCAGTGTGAAGAGTACTGCTGAGCAGCTTGGCTTTTACGCGTAAACTCACTCCTTTTGTCGTTACAAGCCCCTGTCAGACATAAGCCCATGTGAGCCTCCTCAACTGGCGGAGGCAGGCGATGAGCCTTAATCCGGCATGGGAGAACAGTCTATCTAGCCGTCAGCGAAGGCCACGGGAGAGGTTGTTGTTGTTGTTGCTATTTTTGAGGGGGAAGGCGGGCTTAATTAGCAGGTTTCGACCCAGTTCCTTCTCAAGATAAGACCTGGGTGAGTCTTGAACCGAGGGCAGAGACAAAAAGGGTATCGGCACGAGTAGTAGTAAGAGCAAGAGCAAGAGTAACAGCAAGGCTCAATAGTAGTACATGTAGCACTAGAAGTAGGAGTCGGAGTCGCAGTCGCATTCGTCGGGTGTCGTCCTCTTAGTTGTACCCATCATCATACTGACCTGATAGGTACTAGCGGTTTCACTTAAAAGAGGCCCGCACTCCCTCGTAGAATCAGGACCCGCCGGGTACTCCTCGGAAAAGTTTCCGCCTGTAGTGTAATGTAAAAGCGGGCTTGCCAGGCCACATAGTTCGAGAGTCCTTGCACTCCTCTACTCCGCAAGAGGTCTCAAGAGAAGAAAGGTCCAGTAGGTCAAAACTCATGTCCTCTCCATCAGGAGTGGTAGCAGCAATCATGCAAATCCAGATCTTGCACAACGAATATACCAGAGCTTCCTGGAATTATCATTCATTCTGGGAAGTCTCCTGATGCGCATGTTCGAGGCATCTTCCGAAGTTCCCCAACCCCCCCCCCTTTCACCAAAAAGAAACACCAAAAGCCCTAAACCCTAAACCCTAAACCTTAAACCCTGAACCCTACCCCGACCCCTTGAGGCCGTACGACCCCTTAAACCTAAACCTTAAACCCCTCTCTATCTAATCGTCGTCTAAACCTTAAAAAATGATCTTCGTGGGCTGGTCGTTTCTTTGTGGCCGGGGCCCGAACCCTAAATCAGTAGTCCGGGACCCAAAAATTATAGTCCGAATCCGAAAATAATGGTCAGAACTCTAAAAAGCAGTTCGAACCACAAAACCATAGTCCGAATCCTAACATAGCAGTCCGAACTCTGTCAGGGTTCTCAGGCATAAGGTTTGGTTTAGGGTAATTTAGGGCTCCTTTAAGGGAGGGTGCCGTATAGGCCTCGGTTCAAGGATCGTTTAGGGATTTGGTTGAGGGTTCCTTTGAGTGTTCCTTTCAGGGTCTCGTTTGGGGCTATGTTTAGGGTTCCTTTAGGGTTTCGGTTAGGGTTTCGTTTAGGATTCCTTTTGAATTAAGGTTCCGTTGAGGGTTCCGTTTAAAGTTCGTTTAGGGCTGTGCTTAAAGTTTCGGTTGGAGCTTACGGAAGTTGGTCAACTTTTTTAGGGTTTAGGGTTTAGGGTTCAGGGCTTAGGGTTCAGGGCTTAGGGTGGGTGGGTATATTTCCAAGATCGAAATAGCGAGCTCGACTGTAAATTGCTCGATCCGGAGCTGCTGAACCCTAAACCCTAAACCCTAAACCCTAAACCCCAAACCCCAGAGCCTGGCTAACGGATGCCAAACGGATCAAACTGATGTTGGAGCGGGACTTCATGTAGTATCTATAGCGGTTCTTAAGGGCTCGCTTACAGGGGAGCTTTAAACCCTAAGCCCCAAACCTTATAAGCCCTCATCCCTAAACTCTGCATCCCGAGCCTCTAATTGTGTGAGCTTTGAAGTACCATGCTTTTTTTTGTACTTTTTTCTTAAAGGAACCAGTATCAAATGAAAGTTTATACTTTTTTCTCGCTGGTTACTTAAACGCCCAGCAAGAGCTTCTAAGAGCTTCTTCGGAGCGTCGTGTGGTTTAGCCCTAAACCCTAAACCCCTAAACCCTAAACCCTAAACCCGAAAACCCTGAACCCTAAAACCCTAAAACCCTAAACCCTAAACCCTAAACCCTAAACCCTAAAACCCTCAACCCTAAAACCTAAACCCTAAACCCTAAAACCCTAAAACCCTAAACCGAGGGTTCAGGGCGGGGCTCCTCTTGCAGATTTCAGGGTTGAGGTTTTCAAAGTCGTGTGGGTAGTTGTCAAAATTAAGGTCCCTGTTTGGGCACCCTAAAAAGTGGTGCCGTAATATAATAGGGGCCCAAAAAGGGACCATAATTTTGACAACTACCCGTGTGTGTTTGTAATTCCTGCTGTCATCGTTTGAACAGTTTCTGGGAAAACTGCCTTGGTCATTCGTCTTTTTTGCCGTGCCTTCCCCTCCAACCCTTCCACCGTCCCCAAAATGACAATTAGCGGGAACATCACAGCGCCCCGGCTCTCCAGATTTTCGCCTGCGGCCCTCCGGCACCGGGAAGCCCCCCGACACTCCTCGCGAACTGTCCCGGACTGTCCCCGAACACAAAAAGAATGCAGTCTGTAGCTATAAGGTTATGAGGTTATCACAAGTCTAGGTGTAGGGGTGTGTGAGTCTGGGGATTTTTGGGAGTGTAGTTAACTGCCCCAAAGGTCTCCAATGTTTTCCACACCCTGCATACAACCCCAAAATTCCCAAGCCCCCTGCTGACCATGCCTCTTGAGAAAGGTAAGGGGCTGGCTCTAGCTATAATAGGGTTCTATGATGTCTATAGTAGGGTTCTATGATATAGGGGCCTTAATAATTAGAATAGGGTTCCTTTAAAGGGTTGTATGAGTGATCTGTCTACAATAGGGTTCTATGATATAGGGGCCTTAGTAGTTAGAATAGGGTTCTGGAACCCACTATACTTCAACTTAGGCCACCCAACACCCTAAACCTTTCTTTTTGGACAGGCCCGGCTCGACATGCCGGCTTCGTGCTCTCTGGGATGATCAAAGCCAGCGGCAGACACCGGCGATGGCGAGCAGACCAACACAACTTGTTGGTGTCTCACGCATGAAGTAGCCCAAGGGAATTAGCAAACTCTGAACGCCTCAACCCTACGACCCCAAGGCCTAGAAACCCATGTGCCCTGAACCCCTAAACATTAAACCACTGAAGCCCCACACCGCAAACTCCTGAACCCCGCATCTAAATGCCTGAACCCCGAAATTCCAAGCCCCAAACCTCCAAAGCTGTGGTAGCCTTGAAGCCTTAGCTAAGTTGGACAGATTCCTGAGGCAATGGAGGAGGTGACAGCGAGTTTGCACAATGTGTGTTTTTCGCGGCATCAGACGGATCAAAAGGTTATAAGCTATAGCGTTGCAAGTTAAGAGTGAAGGTTTTGGACTGGGTGCCGACTTGGGATAACTGTTAGTTTCTCTATAGGCTTAATATAGAACTTAACCCTAACTATAAAGTATGGGGGCGGTTGAAATCGAAACTTAATGAAGGATCGCTTGCATTTTCATCTTTGGACATAAGCATGGCGAGTAATCAGAAGTTGCGAAGACACAGAGCAGAGTAATGGCGACGACACTAGCAAGACACGCCATAGAATTTAAAGCTTAAGCTTTGGCTAGCACTGCCACATTGTAAAAGATTCCTTCCGAGTTACTACCCAGGGTTTCCTCCCCGGACCCAGGCCCAATAACGCCGAAGCTCTACCCCCAGAAAGCCACAGTTGCTAAACCCTAAACCCTAATCATGCCCTAAGCCCTAGCTTTTCTGCCATTCGCCGGTGAATCATCACAGTATTCTTTAAGCCTCGTGCCGGGCGATTTTTGGGGCTCGGCGAGAGAGCCTCCAGCGCGTGCAGGCTACGGCTTCAGAGTTTGGGGTTTATGTAAGGGTTTAGGGTTTAGAGTTGGATGTATCTGGGTTTTGGAGTTCTCAATACTATATCTATACAGTGGGCCCTTTTCCCTTTTTGTAGTCTTAGGGTCCTTATAAAAAGGCCCAATACCAAAAGCGAAGCCGTTGATTCCTAGGTTACTGGAGGATCAGCATTCCTCATCATTGTATTCTTGCTATTCTTGCTGGTAGTACTGTTTATTGAATCCGAATCCGAAGCCCTGGATTCTGCAGGCTTATGACAACCTTCTTATATGGTAACCCTACAGTATCATAACCTTTGAATGCCTGTTCATCGATTGCTTCAAGACTGAATTGAAATCGACCCTCAACCCTATATCCTACAGATGAAGCCGATAACGCGGTTGGGGGGACGACAATATCCCCCCCCCCCCACTGTTGTTGCTCCCCCNTATCGTTCTTGCTTTCCGCCCCCCTCCTCACCCGTGCTCGCTTGCAATGCAAGTCCCATCGCGCCCTGACAACATCAACCCCCCCTGTTGTTGTTCTTCCAAACCTCCGACAACAAGGTAGCACGTGCGTCTGCCGCCGCGCGGGGTGTGTCGTTTATTTTGGGGAGGATTTTTTGGTCAAAAGCTAGAAAACGCTGAGTTTTGTGTGGTATTCGTCAAGAAGACGATGTTTCGGACTTTATGTTTGAAATAGTTCTTGTTCTTGTTTTTGGTGAGGTTTTTGCGGAATTGTCGCATATACGATGCTTTTCGTCTTTGTTTTTTTTTCAGGGTCATTTGCGAAGTTTTTGTCTGGAAAGCTTCAAAAACTCGAGGTTTTTGCATGGTTGACGTTTCAGCTGTGAAGCAACAAGAAGCGGCAACAAGCGCTTCACAGAGCAACCGGCAGCGTTTGAGAAGTAATGCCACAAAAGAAACAGAAGACACAAGCCGCGCTCGCATGGACGTCATCACCACCCCCCCCCNCCCCCCCCCCCCCCGTCCGCCCCCACCCCCGCACAGAGCTGAATGCAAGTCGAAGCCAGCATGTGCAGAAAGTCGAGAGTCGGCAAAAACATTGTAAAAACCGATGCGAAATGCGACACACACACACACACAGGAAAACACCGAAATAAACGATGCGAAAGGGAGAGCTCAGCATGTTTTTGCACAGCGCAGCCCGCCGGCTGGCGCACTTCTTTTTGCTATAAAACACCGCAAAAACCGATGCGAAAGCAAAAGCAAAGTTCAATTCCGGGTGAGCAAAGTGCCAATACTCGAGTTTCAGCACATGCCAGCAAAGGAATCGCACCACCCCGCGCGGCGGCAGACGCACCAGCTGCCGACAACAACAATCCCCCCCCACCCCTACTTATGGGCTCGGTCTCATATCCTAACCTAAACCCGAAACCCTAAACCCTAAACCTTAAACCCTAAACTACTTACCGGCTCGGGCTCATATCCTAGGCCCCCGAGCCCTCAGCCCTCAGCCTTGACTCCCACAAAATCGCAGACCTCGAACCCTAAATGCCAAGCCCTAAACCCTAAGGCCCTAGCCCTAGACTGGGAAGCACAGACTTGAACTCAGTTTTTGAGACCCCACAGCCACCAAGCCCTAAACACCTTCGGGGTATTAGGATCAGGCTTGGGTTTTGGGGATCAGGGTTTCGGACGGAAGATATAAAGCTGGGGGTGTGGGTTTAAGTTAGAGTTGTGGACAATGTATCTAGGACCATCCCCTAAAGGGTGTCGGGTTTAGGGTTCTCAACCCAACTCTAGCTTTAAACCCTCAAACTTTGGGATTTCGCTATCAGCGTTGCTCTCTCGCCACAGCACCACCCCCGTGCCGTTGCGGTCTCCGGCTGAAATTTGGTCTCAAACTCACTCTCGGCTTGAAAAGACGAAATCCTAAACCCTAAACCTTAAAGCATGTAAACAATGATTCGCGATGCCCTATACAGCAACCCGAACCCAACATCTTAAACCCGAACTTACATAATATGAGTTGCGAACATCCTCTCTGCGTGAGAGCCTTCGCAATCGAGAGGCAGGACATTAGGGACCCAACAAGGACATAAGCATAAACATTTTAGAGGGATCTCCCTACCTTACTGGGCTTCATTATAAGGGGGTTTATATGGGATATCCCTATCCTTATTTTTGCTGATGTGCTTTTTGGGGCCCTAGGAAAGCCTGAAGCTCCAAACCCCATACATTCTCAAGACTATTGATAAATTGATAGGAACTTTTAGGGGGGGTAGGGTTTAGGGTTTAGGGTTTAGGTATGGGGAGGGGGGTAGGAGGCCTTAATTCCCATAATAAGGACCTAGTAAGGCCTATTGAAGGAAGTATAGTCGCCTACTCCCCTCCCCCCTACCCCCCTTAGGGTCCCTATGAACTATGGCACGCAGGTTTACATGTTTACATGTCGCCAACACCCGAAGCTGGGGCTAAACCCTAAACCCTAAAACCCTGAAACTTAAACCCTAAAACCCTAAACCCTAACATGTTAGCATGTCGCCAAAACCCGAAAGGTGAGCAGGGCCCGACAGGGCGCTAGAGGGCCCAAATCGCGACCATCCCCCAAGCCTCAAACTTGTATAACTATAGTATATCGGGCCCCAAAACCCTATACCAACTATTAAGGCCCCTGTATTAACCCTAAACCCTAAACCCCTGTATTAACCCTAAACTCTAAACCCTGAGACTCGGGAGCTTAGCTACCGACTATAGGGTCCATCTAAATGGGAGTTTCCGAAAATAGGGGTATCTTTTCCTGATAATAAGGATCTTACTATTTAGGGTGCTATATTAGGGTCCCCTATTTTCGGAAACTCCCAAATGGTTCTTTGTCTGGGATTACCCAGAGTAGGCCCTTATTCCCCTCTTTTTGGGGTTTAACCCCCTTCAAAGGGCGCTCTTGTTATTCATAGGTTTCCCCAGAGACTCCAATATCGCTTATTTCAGGAATATACCTTACTACGATATTTAAGATATATTCCTTAATCAAGGGACGTTGGGGTCTCTGGCTACTCTTGGGTCTAGACTATAAGGGCTCCTGTCTGAGGTCCCCAAAGGGACACAAGCATAGCATTTTACAAGGATATCCCTACCTTAATCATAATAAGGAGCCCTAAAAAGGTAGGTTCCGTAGGGTCCAGGTACCCTATATGAAGCTCGAGATCCCACCAACCGAATTTCAGCCCAAATCCGGGTTTGTAATCCCTGAAGCCGAAGCCCCAAAACCTCGAATGAGAAGCGTTAATTAAAATCCTATGTATGAAGATCGATTTATAAATTTGCAAAGATAGGCCGGATCGTTAAGACCTGGATGGATAGCTCTGGCAGGCTAGGCTCCTGACCTAAAATCCTATATTTCCATAGTGCAGGGTGTTGCGTTGAGGTTTTAGGGCTCCCAGAGTTTAGGATTGAGGGCTTAGCATTCAGTGTTCAGGGACTCCAAGCCTAAACCCTAAACCCTAAACCCTAAACCCAAAACCCTAAACCCTAAACCCTAGACCGTGTGTCTTCCTTCCATTGATCTTCTTACGATGTTCCTTTACGTTCTATCCTTCGCGAAGGGGTTTGGAAAGCTATGGCACTTGTATCAACCCCTATGAAGTCCTATGGCCGCCCCTGCGAAATCTCTATGAAGTCGTGTCGCCGAGAGCTTACATGGTTCTGAGCCTGAGACACATGCCTGTAGAGCTTGCATGCGATCATTGAGACCGAAAAGGTGCGGAGCCCTTTCAACTTCATTTCCAGACCAGACCGGCAGCCAGTAAATGGGTAAGCCCTAAATCCAGCAAACCCGAGAAAACAAACCCAGTAACCTCTAAACCCTAAGCCCAGTAAACCCAACGCATCGGATTATGGCCGCCGGGCGTCGTATTACACAAGAGGATCATAGGACTTACGGCAGTAAGCAGCGTTATAAGTGCAGTACTTTAATTAAGGTTACAAGTAGCTATAAGTATGGTTCCGTTGTTTATAACCCCAGCTAGCCAGCCCTTGTTATTACGTCCCATCATCCTTTAAGTAGCCCTCGGGAAAAGGCATACACCAAGCACGGCGAGAGGCTGACAGCATAGGCAGAAAAACCATGGCACCTGCTAGAATGCGGAGTCAACACTCACCAACTGTGTGGTAGTGGCAAGTAGTATCTGGGTGTTGACAGTTATGGCTAGGATGAATGCACTTCAATGCTTCGAAGTTTGCAAATAGCTTGTCTTTGAAGCCACTGGTATTTGTTGCCAAGCAGCACTTTAGTAGCTTACTGCTTCTAGTAGTTCGTGGATTATGTTGTTGCTACAGTAGTCAATAATAGTGCTTTCGACTGATTTCAGAGATTTTCCCTACACCTTAAATCGCTGAACCCCAGCAGAGGGTTTTTATTGCGGTTTTGTAGAGTTTCTGCGAAGGTTTCAGAGGGCTTTCTTGTGATGTTACAGGGTTGTATTTTGCAAGGGTTTTTATTAGGTTTTTGTTGCGGTTTTAGGGCCTTTCGCCTTAGGGTTTTACAAGGGACTTGTTGAGGATGTTCTGGGGCTTCAGCATTCGAGTTATATATATATATATATAGTATTGCCAAGGTTTTCCAAAGGGTTCAGAGTTTAGGGTTTGCAGTATAGAAGCCTGGAAAACAAAAGGCTCATCATTCAGGGTTCTATACTCAATCCCATCTTTATTAAAGCCTTGTTCAGCCCGTAGACGTCTGACTCTAGGGCTGCATTCCATACTTGGCTGCTGGTCGTGTCATCTTTCTGAAGTAGTGCCGCCACCGCAAGAGTTTCTGCACTCTCTTTAGAGGGTTCTATACTAGGTTTTATATGTGGGTCCAAGGGGTTTGGGGTTTGGGAGTCCATAAGACCCTTGCCTGAGGCCCCAAAACAAGTGGCTGGCACAGTCCTTTATACTGGCTTGCGCCCTTCGCCACCTTGCTGCCATGCAGGCAGATCTCTCTGCGCGTCTGTCAAGGGGACGGCTTCTATAAGGGTACTGTAAGGGGTATTCAGAATTCCACACGGGGTTAGGGATTAGGGGTTTAGGGTGCGCGGTTGGTACACAGCGGCTGTATTGAAGGCAATAAGGGTTCTACGACGGTTCTGCAAGGGCTCGGGGTTTAGGGTCGAGGTCTAAGCTGCACGGGAGTGTAAATCAAACATTTTGGCGCTCTTGACTTTGATGAACTGTACTCTCGCTACAGTCCCGTGCGTACTTTGGGTTGTGTTGGAGTGGAAACCTGAGTGGCAATTGTGCTTCGGTGACAGTCTCGGACTCATTCTGGCTTTCACGGTGTTCGAAGTCGCAGCTGCATTCACACAATCGGGCCTAAACCCTAAACTCGTTTGTGTGTGTGTGTCTTCCTGTCGAAATCGTCGGGTACTGTCCTCCTTGGGTTTAGGGTTTAGGGTTTGTGTAGTTTGGAGGTCTGGGGAGCACTTGGAGGTTCATGGGACTCGCAAGTACAGTTATAAGTAAATAAATTGGGGTACAAAGTATTTATAAGTATACTTACCTTATGTTCAACCTTACTTACTAAGTCCCATGAACCTCCAAGCAGAGGAGATCCTGGAATGGTTTTCTACGTAGGACTTGGGCTGCTAAGTGTTTGGGTCTACGTTGGTAGAATTTTGCCGTTTATGATGGATCAAACATGCTTCGCTTTGCCCTAAACCCTAACCCTAAAAACTAAACCCTAAACCCTAAACGCTAAACTCTAAACCCTAAACACTAAACCCTAAACCCTCCTAAAGCCATGATGTTTTTTCATAGCCTCTCTGATCGGTCCGCCGACTCACCATCGACAAGGCTTTAGGATTAGGGTGTAGGGTTTAGGGTTTATGATTAGGGTTTAGGGTTTAGGGTTTAGGATTTGGATTTAGGGTTTAGACCCAAACCTTGTAATTCATATGGGAGTTTCCGAAAATTTGGAGTACCTAAACCCTAAACCCTAAAACCTTATTTGGGGTCCTTATAATAAGGATCCTGCTATTTATATAGGGTACTAGATTAAGCTCCTCTATTTTCGGAAACTCCCATATAGGTCTGAGGGGTTGCGCCCAAAAAGCTTCGATGTACGTAGACCTGGTTTAGGGTTCCTTTAAGGGCTCCTTCAAGGGCTCCTTTAAGGGATCTGTAAGGGTCTATAAGGGATCTATAAGGTGTTTAGGGTTTTTTCTGGGTTTTTAGGGGTTTAGGTTTAGGGTTTAGGGTTTAGGGGCTGTAGGGTTTCTTATGGATTTAGGGCCAGAGCGCTGAAGTACCTAAAGGATCATGGGACTTAGTAACTGGGGTTTTGAATAAGGTAACCCTACTTACAATTACTTATATCCCCAATTAAGGTACTTATGGGAGTTGGGATTAAGGGGACCCTTGGGGATATAGACCCTCTCAATAAGGTCCCTTTTAAGAGAGCCAGAAGTAGGGTTCAGAAGGGGTACCCTTTAAGGGGTCTCCCTAATAATACTNTTGGGATTAAGGGGACCCTTGGGGATATAGACCCTCTCAATAAGGTCCCTTTTAAGAGAGCCAGAAGTAGGGTTCAGAAGGGGTACCCTTTAAGGGGTCTCCCTAATAATACTACCTAACTTATAACCCGACTTACTAAGCCCCATTATCCCCCAAGTACCCACTTGGTAGACCGCAATGAGAAGTGGGGCGGAGCGAGGCGCGCCATTTCTTAGTCGGAGGCTCCTGTCCTCTAAATGAAAAGCCGTCAGGCTTCGACGAGCCTTTCGAGATTTTTGGGCATTTAAGCAAGGCACTTTTGTCTGAGGCCAGGGAGCAGAACGCATCCTGTTGCATTCAGCCGCGCTGCCCCGACGTCGACTGATGTCCCGGAAGATTTTTCTTCCTCAGTCCAAGCCCGAAGCAAAAAACCGCAGCCTCTCGTCAGGGTTGCAAATAATATTTCGGGGTCTAGTAATTACCAGGAACCCTGAACCCTAAACTCTGCCAAACTTTTCCAAACGCTTGCTGCTTCTTGGCGCGAGGACCGTCCCCACGAGACCAAACTCCTTTGAGCCAAGTTGCGCATCGTTGCTCAGCCACGCTCCTCATTTGCTTTGGCACAAAACGTTCATAGGGGGTTGTGCACAGCTAAGGACCCAAGGCACAGCATGATGGGGTCCCTATTCTAGTTATCGAAATATCTGATCTCATATTCTGTTGTATTTCTTTATTTCATATCAGACAGTACCGTAGCTTTTCCATTATGCTACACTATGCTGTACCACATAACATGCCAAAAAAAAGACACAGCTTTATATTGTGTTGTATTATTTGCTTCGCTTTGTAGTTCACTATGCTATACTCTGTTATGTCATGTTGCGTTATGATACATTGTGCTCTGTTGTGCTAAACTATGTCAAATTTGGTCATGTCATGTTTTGTTTGTCATCTTATGTCATGTTATGCTATGTTGTGTTATGGTTATGACATGTTGTGTTGCACTTTGTTATGTTGGTATTTTGGTAGTAGAAACGAGATGAGATGACATGGCATGGTGTGGTACGATGTTTCTCAACATCCCATGATGCTACATGGTGTTGTATGTGAGTTATATTCTATCAGATAGTATTTTATGCCATTCGGTTCCTTTCTTGTTATCGTATTCTTTCGTAGACTATTCTAGTCTCTTCTTTCTCTTCCGTCAGCGTATTGTATGTTATTATGGAATGGTATAGTATATACATCAGACTGCACTATACTACGTTACACTACCTTATGTTGCATTACATGGCGTATGCTTTCAGATATGCTATGGTATAGAACTGTGCAGAAGACTAGAATATACGATGTTATGATGTCATATGTTGTCTTATATCACGCTATATTCGATCTTATATCGCAACATATTAGATCGTTCAATTTACATGATACCTTTTCAACATACAATATATTAGTGTGTTGCATTTTGTTTTTTGGTATCATGCTGTAACACATGCTAATACATTTCCTTATACGTGCTTGCTGTATTATACTGTACTATGTGATATGATGTTTTTCTATAATGTATTGTGTTCTGCTTTGCTATGTTGTTTGCAAAAATACAATACCACATTCTGCTCTTTGATGTTGTGGATTATTTGCTTTTTCACTCCTTAACCTTTTAAATTCTTATATCATGTTACATTGGCTGACAATGTTTCATGCCATATTGTGCCATGTTACACCATGCTTCAACATACTTTGTTGTGGTATATAGCTATACGGGTATTAGAAGACACTGTATCATGTTATGCCATTCCATGTCACATTCCGTTGTATTGTACTTTCATTACATTCATAATAATGCTTCAATATGCATTGTTGTATTACGTTGTGTTATATTGGGTCATTTATGTTATGTCACACTATATCACATTTTTTAGGTTATGTCGTGGTACGTCATTCCATGTTATGCTATCGTGTGTATTCTTGTGATTTTAACAGTATTGTGCCATGTTATGCTGTGCTGTAATATGTATATATGTATATATATATATGTTGATATATCATGCTACAACATGTTGTGTTGTGTTATATCAGACTGTACCATGTCACGTAATGTTATTCTGTTTTTTACATATCATGTTATAATAGTACTGTCTTGTATTATAGGTAATGTCGTATTCTTCCTGTTTGAACCCCGTAAGGCACCTTAGGAAGAACCCCTTGATCTTTTGTGCTACTGCTGGAGCTGTTCCCATATCAGCATGAGGATTGCAGCCCCGAGCCCAAAGCAACGGCAGGCCGTATATAAGGCCTGATTTCAATGCCTGCGACCTGTGGCCGTCAGCCTCTGCGCGCATGAGTGTCTTGCTTGGGGTGACCTTCCCTAAACCCTAAACTCTAAACCCTCAACCCCTAAACCCTAAACCCTAAACCCTAAACCCTAACCCCTAAACCCTAAACCCTGAACCCTAAACCCTAAACCCTAAGCCCTGAGGTGCTCTGACCCCAGACCTCAACCCTAAACCTGGGTCGAAGCTCGAAGGAAGGGCTGGGACCCCGTTGCGGTAGGAATCAATATGCCATAGGGACCCTTAGGGGGGTAAGGGGGAGGGCAGGGGACTACAATTTTTGAGGCCTGATTAGGTCCTTTTTCTGGGCATTTTGGCCCCCTCCCCCTACCCCCCCTCCCCCTGCCCCCCTAATAACCCCTATAAATATGGTGCTTCGGAGTTTACGGGCGCAGAGCCTGGCCACAGGCAGGGCCTCGTGTAGCAGTCTCTCGTGCTGGCATGCTGGAATTCCTCATCCGTCTGGTTCTTAGTGGGGAATGGGGGAAGGGATCCCTATACTAGTCCCTATATAACCCCCAATAATAGTCTACATAATCCATTCCGTTCGAAGAACCAGACAGTCATTCTGCGTTACGTGGCATGCGCGTCACGTGACCCTAAACCTTAAAACCCTGCAGATCATCGCGGCATTAGTTCAACGAAAAACCTAAACCCTAAACAGTAAACCCTAAACCCTAACCCCTAAAACCAAACCCTAAACTGAAACCTTCCACCCTAGGACCTTGAATCCAATCCCTTACAATGGCCTTACACCCTTATACTATGAATCCCTAAATGGTATATGAACCTCAGACCTTTTTTAGGGTTCATTTCCGACCTCCCGAGTTTGCAGTAAGGATCCGTTTCCACCTTGGCCACAGTGAAATGTCAAAGATAATAACCGCTAAACCCCAAACGCGTCGTCTCGGGCATGTCAGCGACATGCCTGAAGCCCCTAAACTAATTTAGGCCCGGAGACTCCATATGACAGAACGTTTCGATTATGGTTTAGGGTATACTCCTCAATTCAAGGGTTTTTTTGGGTCTCTGCGGGATTTTCGAAGATGATTCAGGGGCCCTGTGGTTTAGGGTTAAGGGTTTAGGGTTTAGGGTTTAGGGTGGTAATCTACGTGAGCTCATGCCAGGGTCTTATATCATGTGCACACAAAGGCCAGTTCTAGTAGGTTGCGGCAGACACTCACATGCCGCCTGTAAGCGCCGTATCCCCCTAAACCCTAAACCCTACACCCTATCCCCTACCCCAAAAAAGCCCAAAGCCTTCAAGCCCCAAAGCCGCCACCCTAATAAAAGCCCAAAGCCCTAAATCGTAGGGGCGTAGCCCTGCAGCCTTAAAGCGCGAGCGCCTTGAAAGCCCAAACCCTAAGCCATGAAATCCTAAGCCCTGAAACCCAAGAGCCTTAACTTACGAAAGCCCTATAATATATGCCATTTTGCAATTAGCCCTTAAGTAGAGCCCTCAAACTAAAATTTTTAAAGCCCGAGCGACCTTTCGCTGCACAAGCAAATCTTTGAATTCTGGGGTCTCCTGACCCGTGCCAGACACAACTTGCCAGACCCGTCCCGCCTCGCGCGAACATATGGGTGGTTGTCAATTTTGGGTCCTTATTATAATACGGCACCTAATGTGGGTTTAATAAGAGTTCAGAGTTTGGCGCCAGGGTTTAGGGTTTCGGGCCGAGATTTGTTGAGGGTCTGATTAATAAGTGAGGGATTTTGCAGAGCCACGGTTTTGGGGTTTAGGGTTTAGGGGTTATTCAAGTATACTTATAGTCTAGGGTTCCATGAAGGGTTCCTTTAAGGGTTTAAGGCTTGTTTTAAAGGTTCCTCCATGGGTTGAAGGTTCCTTGGCGGGTTCTTTTAAGGGATCGGTGAGGTTTTGCAAGGGTAAGATGAGGTTGTTAGGGTTGCAGGGTTGTAGGGCTGGGCACCTGCCAAACAGCCCTGCAGCGTTACTTCCCCCATCAAACAAATCCTACATCCCTTTGACTTCCCCGAACCGTATCCTTGCAAAGTCCGAGCCCATGAGCCATGACGGGATTTGCGATGATGAAGGGTTCCTTATTCCTTATAGGGAGGACCATGTTATTTTGGGACACAACCAGGGGTCTGTTGTGCTGACCCTCTTTTTTGAACTCTAAAGCCTGCGTGCAAAACTACAAGCCCAAGGCCCTACACCGTAAGCCCCCTAAACCCTAAACCGAGTGTTTCAGTTTTTAGAGTTCAGTTTTGTTTTTTTCAGTTTTTGTGGCCAGGGGCAGACACTAAACTCCTAAACAATACACCCTAAACCCTAAACTCTAAATTCTAAACCCTATTCCTTAAACTTTAAAACTCTAAGCCAGCCATACAAGCAGACTCCAATATCCCATAATTAGTGAACATTCCTTAAATCATATTGGGAGGTCCTACTAGGTATATTCCCTAACTAAGGGATCTTGGAATCTCTGGGTACCCTAAACCCTACAGATCCCCTAAAGGAACCCTATAGATCCCTTAAAGGAGCCCTAAACCCTTAAACCCCTAAACCCTAAACCCTACAGATCCCGGAACCCTAAACCCCTAAACCCTAAACCCTATAGATCCCTTAAAGGAACCCTAAACCCCTAAACCCTAAACCCTATAGATCCCTTAAAGGAACTCTAAACCCCTAAACCCTAAACCCTATGGATCCCTTTAAAGGAACCCTAGTTATTCCCTGATGAGGGGATGTGGGAGTCTCTGGTTCTGGGTTCAAAGCCTTCCACGGCTTTTCAGACTCAGAGCTGCCCTCCAGAACCACGAACCCGGAACCCTTAACCTCCCAAACCCTACTTGAAGGGGTTTTAGGGTTTAGGGGTTTAGGGTTTCGGGAGAGGGTTTAGGGGCTTTAGGGTTGGGGATTAGGGTTTAGGATTTTAGGGTTTAAGGTTTAGGGGTTTTAGGGTCGGGGTTTAGGGTTTAGGATTTTAGGGTTTAGGGTTTAGGGGTTTAAGGTTTGGGTTTAAAGTTTAGGGCTTCATTTAGGGTTTAGGGTTTAGGGTTCACCAGTCGTACCCTTCACACTTTTTTTGGAAAAGGCCACCCTTATGATTATGATTCAGGAGCTACTGGGGATCCTACTTATAGTTGGTAGGAACCACTGCACACACGCACTGATTGTAAGTGTCCGTTTAAGTGTTAGCAGATTGTACCATGAAACGCACGGCAACTATTCTTTTCCTGCTAGAGCACTTGTGCCATNACACACGCACTGATTGTAAGTGTCCGTTTAAGTGTTAGCAGATTGTACCATGAAACGCACGGCAACTATTCTTTTCCTGCTAGAGCACTTGTGCCATAATCCGTCAGGCAACATGATACCTCGCACGTGCACAAACTACACCCCCCTCGCCGAAGCGTCAGACTGAGGCGGCAACATGCACGGAAGATGTTGTGCTGGCCTGCCATAAAGGCGGCTGGATTGTGGCTTTGGGCTCTTTG
>BGNK01000162.1:0-48154 GCA_003297005.1 Symbiodinium sp. clade A Y106
CCCTAAACCCCTAAATCCCTAAACCCCTAAACCCCTAAACCCCTAAACCCCTAAACCCCTAAACCCCTAAACCCCTAAACCCTAAACCCCGAACCCTAAACCCGAAACCCTAGCCCGTAACCCTAGTCCGACGCATCCCTCTTGGTATCTTGAGGATTTTGAAGCCCCACTGACAGGGCAGGGCTTTTGGGACCTCTTGGCGGGATTCCGAACCGCAATCCCCGGAGGTTGATATTATATAGGGATCCTAATATTTTGCATGAGGGTATTGGTGTACATTATAACCTAACTGCAATAAGGAGCCCTAAGGAAAGTTTTGGTAATGATTCATGCTTCTTTACTAACCGTATGAGTCTGTCATTTTGAACCTTTGCAAGAAAGACTTGGGTAAAGGAAAAGATCCGCAGAACCTCAAGCGCCTCAAACGCCCAAAGCCTCGAGCCTCCAAAAGCCCTCCCTGTGACGGTTTAGGGTTTAGGGTTTGGGGTTCAGGGTTCAGGGTTTAGGGTTCAGAGTTTAGGGTTTTCAGGGTTTTAGGGCTTAGGGTTCAGGGTTTAGGGCTTAGGGCCCGAGGCTGCCACGAGGAAGTCGAGCATTTTGCTGAGAGCGCGTCTTCCGTCCACTTCACCCGGAGCTCGCAGACACCCTCCTGGCTCAAAGCGTAGACTAAATCGATCGGTTTAGGGTTTAGGGTTTATGGTTGAGGGTTTCTGATGTTGGGGTGGTGATTCCGGGCCCCGTCAGTAGCAGGCTGCTAGAGGAAAGCGAGCTAGCTCTTGGATACTCTTGAGCTGCCGAGGCTGTGTATCTCGAGACAGAATGCTGAAAAGACGGGCAAGAAAAAAGAGCTGCTTGTCAACACCCCAGACCATCCCAAACCCTAAACCCTCTAGCAGAGCAGACAGGCCGTTTCCTCATGATCCAGAGAGCTCAATACGCGAACCAATGGGCACTAGAGTTTTGGGGTTTAGGGTTTAGGGCTTCAGGGGTGCCGATTTTTGCGGTTTTCCGGGCCATTTCTGGGGTTAGGACTTTAGGGCTTGGGGTTTAGGATGTTAGAGCCAGAGTGTTCTGGGTTTTAGGGTTTAGGGTTTTGGGGAGGGTTTGCGATTCAGAAATTCACGATGATGTTCGATCGCAGAGCAGCGAGGTGGAACAAAGAGCCGCTGGAACTTTCAACAGGACCCGAACCCTAAGCAAATTGCAACAAAGGCTGCAAGGAAAGCGCTCAAGTGAATAAGTGCTTCTGAATAGAAAAAGCGCTTTCGTCAAAGCCTTAAGGTTCAGGTTTCTATGAGGGCTCTATACGGCTTGTGGAGGGGTTTCGGATTTAGGGTTTAGGGTTTCGGGTTTGCCGTTTCGGAGCTCCACCACAGCCACAGCCTGCACCCAGAGTCCATGAACCCGTGAAGCCGCTCGAAGGACGCCAGGGGTTGCGGTGAATCCCGACTGAGGCCTTAGCGTTTCCGACCTAAAAGGTTTATGGTTCAGGCCGCCACTAGGGGTTCAGGGTTTTGGGGTTTAAAAGCCGTGTGCGCTTCGACACCGCAGGGGGGTGGCATGTGTAGCAGTGTAGCTTTTGCAGCAACGCGACCATACTATGAAGCTCGATTCCAGAGTACAGTTCTGATCCATATCCCTTCAAGAACCACGAGCAGTGCGTATAGATGCTGAACCCGAGCCTGCACCCAAATTCCAGACCCTTCTCGACTCGTACAGTAAGACCTTGCGCTCCTGACCCTGAGCCCCAAGCCCTCGACACCAAGCTCAAAACCGAACGAACGCGTTTTTCAATGCTCGCTTCCCCACCAGGACAACTTGGAGATCAAGAGACTAAAAGCAACTATAGTCGCAGTAATCGAATGGTACGAATAGACATCCCCAAGCCCCGACCCACATATCACCCCAGACCGAAGACACAAAGATACGATCCTGCCATAAGAGCAGCACGGTGCAAACTCTGCGGAGCCATGTTGGGCAGAACATCGCTGCTTGTAGGCCCCGCACAGGTTCTCAGGCCAGAGGGCTTTCAAATTGTTTCGGGTTTCGAGCAGCCGCTCTAGACAATCGCTCAGTTACTACATGTACCCTAGACGGTATTAGGGAGACCCCTTACAGGGGACCCTTCTTAACCCTACTTCTGGCTCTCTCAAAAGGGACCTTATTGAGAGGGTCTATATCCCCAAGGGTCCCCGTAATCCTATCTCCTAATGTAAGGACTCAAGAAGCTTAGCGACCGGAAGCATTCATCGTGCTTCAATCGTTGATCGTTGCAGATGCTCCGCATGAAACCTGGCTTCACCAGAGTTTGGACGCTCTGCGTCCCTAAACCCTAAATCCTAAACGCTAAACCCTAAACCCGTAACCCTAAATCCTAGACCCTTGAGAGGACAGTAAGGCGAGATGGCCGAAATCCGCAACGCCATGGGTATGTAGATACATGTCAAGATTGCATACATGGATGCGTGCGAGAGAGACAGAGACCGAGAGAGAGAGAGAGAGTGAGAGTGAGAGTGAGAGTGACAGAGAGACGGAGAGGCGGAAAGAAGGAGAAGAGAAAGAGAGAACGTGTGTATTCCCCTTTGGATCGGCTGGGCAATGGAGTTCGTTCAAGGGGGGGCCTAAATCCAAGCCTGCACCCTATATTTAATGGACACGTTTTCAAGGATCATCCGTACACTCGCCACATTCACAATATCCCATGCAGTCCTGAAACATGCAGTCCTAAACCTCAGACCCTGCTTACCTGCAGCCCTCAACCTCTAGCAAGTCTTGTTTGATTTTGCAAGATGCCTCGGCCGCTTCAGCTGCCGCCGTGTCGGCACTGGGACGGGCCCTTCGCCTGGATTGCAGTAGCCTAAACCCTTGGATCCCTAAACCCGAAGCCCCAAACCCTAAATCCCAAACTCTGAACCCCAAGCCCTAAACCCTTTGATCCCGAAATCCCAAACCCTGAACCCTAAACCCTTTGGGATTTACTAAACCCCAAACTCTGAACCCTAAACCCTAAACCCTTTGACCCCTAAATCCCTACCTCTCCATCCTCTAGACCCTGGCCCTAAACCCGAGAGTCTACATCCTTTAAACCCTAACGGGAGCCCTGAACGCACGGCCCCCTGCACCTGAAGTTCTTCGGGGCCTAAGACTAGGTAGGGGTTTGGATTTCGGGTTTAGGGTTTGGGAGTTAGGATTTAGGGTTTAGGCTTTGGGTGTTGGGGTTTGGGGTTTAGGCTTTAGGATTTCGGGTCTAGGGCTGCGTTTTTTGGATTTTGAAGTTGTGCAGTATAGAGTTCAGTGTTTTCAATTCTGTGGCTGTGTTTCAGGTTTGTGCAGACTATATGCGTAGTTACAAGTGAGTACATAGACAAAGACGACAAAGAGAAACTAAGGACAGACACATGCGCACAGACAGAGATACATGCCTGTACACACA
The DNA here is from genome assembly GCA_003297005.1 of Symbiodinium sp. clade A Y106. Classification (NCBI taxonomy): domain Eukaryota; class Dinophyceae; order Suessiales; family Symbiodiniaceae; genus Symbiodinium; species Symbiodinium sp. clade A. Next base: position 3,434 of record BGNK01000162.1, read on the forward strand.
CATATGTATATATATATGGTATATATATATATACACATACACACACAACAAGAACATAGAAAATGTGAAAACCTAAGAAAGGACAAACCACTAGACACATATACACAAAAGAGCCAGTATGAACAAAAAACGCTTATAAGTATACACATACGCATGTAAGGCTACACAGGCATACATGTGTTTATACATATGTATATATATATATACACATACCCTAAACCCTAAACCCTAAACCGTATATACAGAGAGAGCTTCTCGTTTTTAGGGTTGAGGGTGTTTCTTCTCAGGCCCCTTGGCCCGGCGGGCGCTACCACGCCAGAAAGTCGGCACCCCAGACTTCAGCGTTTGAGTGCTTTGAGGTTTTCGGGTTTAGGGTAGCTTAGGGTTTAGGGTTTAGAGTTCAGGGGGCAGTGTAGTGATCAAGGTCTGGGGTCTGTGCGCAAAGAAGTAGGGTTCAGAGATTACAGGGGGCACAGAGATGCTAGCTTCAGTCCGCGGTACTGGTACGAATGCTGCTGCCGCTACTACAAATACTATTGCTGCTGCAACCGTTCTTGTTATCCAGAGGCAGTTGGAGGGTTCTCTCAAGACCGTGACCCTGCATGCGAAGCAGCAAGCTAACATCCCAGCAGTCCATAAAGTATAATTAAGGGCCCTAAACCCTATAAACATCGACCATAAAGTGTAGCAGGGCCACGGCGTTACGAAGGGACAGTCCCCTCCATGCTGCACCCGAGTCCCCAATAGACAAACAGCAATTCCCCCTGCTCCACGCGGAACTCTAAACCCCAAGCGCCCGTGAACCGCATGCCCGGAACCCTGAGCCCTAAACCCCTAAACCTCTAAAACCCCTAAACCCCTAAACCACAAACCCTGAACCTCCCCAAACTCGAAACCTGAAGCCTTTAAACCTGGTGCTCCCCTGAGTCCGTGAGCCGATGGCAGCTCGCTTCCTTCGGGGCAGCAGGCGCGTGTGAAGTTAAATCTGGTGGCCTAAATAATTATAGGGTTCCTTTGAAGGGTTCCTTTTAAAGGGGTCTATAAGGATTACTATCAGGGCTATTATAAGGATTTTGTATAGTGGCCTAAATGAATAATTACCAATAATATTCTGGGGGTTCCTTATTGCAACTATAGTACAGGATGCCCCAAAACCCTATTGAACTTATTAAGGCCTCTCTATTAGGTTTATGTTTATTTTTTCACCTGAAGTAGTGGTGAGTGTACGCAGGGCTCCTGTTGATTTTTTGTGAGTGTATCCTTGGGTCTTAGCATGGGTATGCACGGAATAGACCCTAGTGTCACGGTTTTTTTTTTTCGTTTGTTTGGCGGTGTCAGACGGCCTTCAACAGGGTTGGGGCCAATAGGGCTGAGCGCTTTCGGGGTTACAAGGTTACAGGGTTCATGGTTTCAAGCTTAAGGGTTCACGGCTTTGGGGTTTTTGGGGATTTCGAATGTGGGGCTCGCAACTCAGAGAGCCCAAATACGACGGCAGTGAGAGGCCACAGTCTTACTCGACCAAACGGCGTACCTAGAACCGAATACGGCATTCTTTGTTCTGGCCGGTGGATCGCCACAGGCAATGGGGTCATTGGCAACTTGCCTAGTACTGCTGGCCCCCGTGATGAACACCAAAGTCTGTACTTTTAACATCTGTTAACGTACTTTGAACCTAAGTAACCCAAACATTGTAGGAATGTAGGTATACTTAGTCTACTTCCGCCCACTCCTGCCGTGCCCTCCTGCAATGAACGATTAACTTCCAGGTTTGTTACGACCCCTGAAGCCAAAAAACCCTAAGCCCTCAACCGTAAATCCCTAAAGTATTCAGCCCTGAACCCTACAGCCCGAAATACCCAAACCCCGAAGGAGCAGGCTGGACCAAAGCCGAAAATCCCCCCCAAGTGTATGGAACCTTTCTCGGATCCGATACAGCTTTTGTCGCATTCTGTTGGACATGAGGCTGCCTTGCGGATCAAGATGAACAAGTTGGAAAAAAGCTGAAAGCCGCCGAGATGGCTATGGATCGACTTCTTCAAGGAGCGCCCGCCAGACATATCTTGATGACGCTTGCTATGGAGGAGAGCAGCTTGCCGCTCGAGCCATGGTGGGGCTCGCCATTTCATGCAAGCGGCTCAGAGACTTCGCCTTCCAAGCCAGCACTCATGAACTCACCCGGACAAAGGCTGCTCCGGCAAAAGTGAAAGCTGGGTTTCCTTTTCCAGCTGCAGGCGATGAGACCGTGAAAGTTCACTCAGGGATCACGACCCACATGCTGGGAGTAGCCGCTTCTTGATATGGCTGGAAACAGATCCTGGAGATCCTGAAAACCCAAACCTTAAACCCTAAATACCGCAGAGCACGCTTGACTCCCCAAGCCCTACGCCCCAAAATCCCTAAACGCTACACTCCAAAAACCCCTTAAAGCCCACCCGGATCCCTTAAACTCGTACACCTTACACCCCCAGCACTGTAAGCTTGCTGAACCCTACCAGCTCGGAGTTCTGGCACCCCCTGAGGCTATGCGCACCCTCAGCCCGAAGCCGCGAACCCCCAGCCCTAGAACCTAAATGTTTAAGGGTTTCAGTTTTAGACTGTAACTTTGTCATAGTTGTGTAACATTTTACATTTTTATGGGTACTTAAACCCAATAAGGAATAAAAATGTACATTTTTAATCCTATCCCAACCATGAACCAGGTAATCCTTAAACCCTAAACCTAAACCCGAGAGCCAAGCCTTGCACCTTAAAAACCCTCAGCCCCCGCCCCCCCAGGTGCCGCACTGCTACTGCCCAGCGGCGGCGTCCTTCTCTTGGAGTCGGCAGACTCTTCAGAGGCTGACTAGGGGCTGTGTTGTTTAGGGCTACGCGCTGGGTTTAGGGCTAATTTTTTCCTTCCCCGTATTTGGGGTTGGGGGTTTCCAGTACTCTCTCCGATGAGCTCGGGTTTAGGCTTGCGAGTTTCGGGTTTGCGGTGGAGGGTTTAGTACAGGGGCCTTAACAATTAGAATAGGGTATATTAAATATACTCAGGAACCCCCAAAACCCTATTCTAATTATTCAGGCCCCCCTATATTAAATGCTTAGGGGTCCGGCGTAATGTCAGCAGATCGCAGCATTGGACGGTGTACAACCTCAAAGGAAGCTCTATCCCAATAACTTGCCAATAACCCTAAACCCTAAACCCTAAACAAACCCCAAACCTCTAAACCTTAAGCATCCTTCAGCCCCGGAAGTTCAAAATGCTCTAACCGTTACTCTAAGCCCCAAACTCCCGATATCCTCGATCCTTGGCGGCATACGTCTTTCGGGAGCCTAAAGAGACCGCGACACTGACAACCGCCGGTGACATGCTCTCCTGCCAGGACGAGGATCTGGTGCGGAGTCTCAGTTTTCGAGACCTCATTCTTAGGTTTCGGATTTAGGATTTAGGGTTTGTGGTTTAGGTTATGGGTCTAAGGGTTTCGGGTTTTCGGATTTAGGATTTAGGGTTTGTGGTTTAGGTTATGGGTTTAAGGGTTTCGGGTTTCAGAGTTTTGGGTTTGTGGGCTAGGGTTCAGGGTTTTCGGTTTCGGGTTGTTAACTGGGCAGGGTCTGGCCGGAGCCTGGGCTTCGGGTTGGCTGTTTGGAGCTTAGGGGTCGGGTGTTTGGAGGTTCATGGGTAGTTATAAGTGGGGTTATAAGTAGGGTAACTATGATTATAACCTTATTAAGGGACTTATAACCCTACTTATAACTACCCATGAACCTCCAAGTGTAGCATGTTTCTTGTGTCTTGATGCCCGCGTTTGGATATACGAGGCTCATACGCAGGTTTCACGCTCCGTTGAAAAAGGAAAATTACTGAATTCGTATTTGGAAGTGCCACTTCTGGAACCCCCCAGGAAGCGGAAGTGGCTGCGTCTATAATATAAGATAGCTTGGGTACTGCCCCCATACAGTAACAGTCTATAGTAGGGCTACTATTACGGTCCTAATATATCTATATAATGAATATTATTCAACTGTTACTGAGTGGGGGCAGCATCCAAAATATGGCCCTCCAACATCACCGAGGTAAAGAACTGGAACCGCTGTCAGCCCAGACCCCTGGCTGGGGGATCGCGCGTCTTCGCCGGGAGCTCAGGGTGTAGAGGTTTAGGGTTCAGTGGTTTTCGGGCTTGGCAGTTGTCCTGTGGGGTTTTTTAAATCCTAAACCCTAAACCCCGAGGCCTATGCTCGACTCGGAGCCCGTAGTCCCGAAAGGCCAGCCCTCAGCCGAAAGCCAACAGCCCCGAAGCCAAGACCCTGAAATCCTGGAAGAGGGTTTTGGGGGCATTACACTACAATCACAAAAAGGACTATAACGGCTGAGTGTAGGAGCCTTCATCACTAGAAGAGGGTTTAGGGGGTTATTTTGCTGCAAACATAAAGAGAGTCTAAGGGGGTTATCACGGTTTATGTACGGAGCGCTTTGGATCCTGTTGAGTCATCGGGTCTCATGTGCTCCACCCCCTAGACGAACTCGGGAAGAGCGTTGCAGGAAGTGTCTGCCAGGAAAGGGTTTGTTTAGGGTTTAGGGTTTAGGTGAGTGAAGGGTTGAAGGTGTAATGTTACTAATGTTTGGAATTCAGAGTCCTCGGGGGTCTGGGAAAAGAAGGACAATCGTGCGTAGCCGGGCGAGGGGAGGGTCTTGAGCTGGGAATCCTGAAACTTAGTGTTAATGGTTGGTGGTTCGTTTTATATGGCGAGCTTTGTAGGGTGTCGGCATATCCCCTGACGGCAGGTGATCGACAGAGCCCGGAAGCCTTAAATCCGAAGCCTTAAATGCAAGAGCCTGCCCGCAACAAAACGCGACGAGCAAAGCCCAAGATGTCGCGTGAGAAAGATGCTAAGCACGCGAAACCACGCCAGCCAAGCGGCACCTGTGCTTGAGAGAATCGCTTCTAAGAGTGGAATAGTTACAAGTATTATTTCCGAGAGCTCCCTCTTATTAGAACTAGTTATAACTATAGTACAATACACAAGTCTCAGTCTTGAGTATTCTTGGTTGTGTAGTTTCCTTACCACGCAGTGTTCCAGGCTCCCCAGCCCACATGGAGTTAATTAGGGCCGTGTCAGGCTCGTGTCACCCATAGGCCCTGACACAGCGGACTTTAGAAGCCTTGTACTTGGAGGTTCAGGGGTAGTTATAAGTAGGGTTATAAGTCCTCTAATATGGGTTATAAGTATAGTTACCCTACTTAAAACCCCACTTATAACTACCCATGAACCTCCAAGTAGTCATCCCCTTTCTCCAGGCAAAAAGGATCATCGACACCCCTAGACAGCAGATCCCCAAAAGCTGCCCGCCGTAGCCCAAAACCCTAAACCCTGAATGCCAACCCCCCAAACCCCTAAACCTCCCAAGACCCCCAAACCCAAACCCCAAACCCCAAACCACCGCCCAACCCAAATTCCCCCCAAAACAACGAAGAAACTCACATTGCAACTCTCACTTGGAGGTTCATGGGTAGTTGTAAGCGGGGTTATAACTAGGGCAACTATACTTATAACCCATATTAGGGGACTTATAGCCCCACTTATAACTACCCTAAACCCAAAACCTTAAACCCTAAACCCTACATAGAACCCTTAAAGGAACCCTATAGCCCATGGAAAACCCCAAAGCAGTGAGGTCTGGGGATGCCGAGCGTGCCTTCCCATGTGCGAGGCGACCGGGACTTCGGATTGAAGCTTTGAAATCCTTACCTTTGGTTCATGGGTAGTTAGAAGCGGAGTTTTGAGTAGGGTAACTATAATGATAGCCCATATTTAGGGTTTAGGGTTTTGGGAACCTAATTCCAAAATACTTACCTTTGGTTAGTAGGGAATGGGGGTGGGGTTTAGGGTTTAGGGTTTAGGGTTTTGGGGTTTCGGGTTTAGGGTTTTGGGGTTTCGGGTTTAGGGTTTAGGGTTTTGGGGACCTAATTCCAAAATAGTTGCCTTTGGTTAGTAGGGAATGGAGGAATGGGGTACAATTATAACTACTATTGCTACCATTGTTCCATTCCCTACTAAGCAAAGGTAGGAATATCCATCCAGGATGCCAGCTCCGAAGCCCTCAACCCGGAACCCGAAACTAGATCTTAATCCCCCGGCCCGATGCCGATCATCATCATCACCGGCATCATCATCATCATCATCATCCTCATCCTCATTGCATCATCATCATCATCATCCTCATCCGTATCCTCAGCCACAGCTTCAGCCTCATCCTCATGCGTCGTTCGTCGTTCGTCGTTCGTCATCGTCACCATCATCTCCGGCATCTTCACCTTCTCCGCCCTCCATCACCCGCTCCCTCACCATCGCCATCACCGTCATCATCATGATAACGATGATAATGATGGTGCTGATGATGCTGCTTATGTTTATTCTGAATATCATCTAAGGTTTCGGATTTGAGATTAAGGGCGTATGCCCTCAACCCCAACACCTCGGTCGAACAGGACCTTCACCCTCGCCTGAAGGGTTTAGGGTCTATGTAGAGAGTCCAGGGCTTCGGGTTTGGGGCCGAGGCCCTGGGGCCTCGAGTCCAGGATTCCATAACTTTCCGCAGAGCGTCGAAGTACAGGTTTCAGACTTTAGGTAAGAGCCCGAGAGCTTTGATTCTTTTTCAGTTCGCACGACTTTCTTTTCATGGAGCATCCGACAGCTTGCAGCTCAGGGCACCCTGTTCCGATCCGTTACAGCCTCGAGCTTCTACGAAACCCTGCAACCCTAACCCTCCACGCCCTAAAGTTCCCCACAGTCTTGCTGGCAGGTGCCCGAGGACCAAAGTGACTTGCGCACTCCCACAGAGGTGCCTTGCGGCTTAGGATACTTGGAGGTTCATGGGTAGTTATAAGTAGGGTTATAAGTCCCTTAATATGGGTTAGAAGTACAGTTACCCTACTTATAAGCCCACTTATAACTACCCATGAACCTCCAAGTAGGCCCTAAACCCTATACCCTTATAGAATCCCTATAGAGCCCTTTAAAGGGACCCACCCTTAAAGGAACCNAACTACCCATGAACCTCCAAGTAGGCCCTAAACCCTATACCCTTATAGAATCCCTATAGAGCCCTTTAAAGGGACCCACCCTTAAAGGAACCCTTATAACTACCCATGAACCTCCAAGTAGGCCTTTCCCTGAGTCAGGGAGCCTAAGGCGCCTTGGTCAGGACTCTACTTGGAGGGTCTTTAGACGGTTTAGGGTTTTAGGGTTTAGGGTTTAGGGTTTAGGGGACTTAGTAACTGGTTATTTTAAGGACTTATAAGTACCATAACCCCAATTAGGGTCCCTTTTGGGGTACTCATAAGTCTACTTACTACCTACTTACTAAGTCCCCTAAAGACCCTCCAAGTACCCTGAATCACCATACTAAGGCGCTTGCAAATAATTCAATATATGTGCTACAGCTTCGGTATAAGTTTGGGGCATCGTGTTGCATAAACTTCTTCAGACATTTCACGCGCGGATGCCACATTCCTTGACGTGTAAGCCAGACATATTCGTTACCCCGAATATAAGCAGACAAATCCGGGAATGGAGTATGGCAGGTTGCGGTTTAGGCTTCTGGGTTTGGTATGGTCTTCGGGGTTCTAGTCTTGGTTGTTACGGTCGGGCTATGCCAAGTGTTCTACCCCCTCCTCACAGCCTCACAGCGTGGCAGAGGGCTGTACATGTGAAACTTGAAGATTTGCTTAACGCATAGCTGGGAAGGGACCTCAGCTTAGATAAGATCCCACATTGTGCCGCAGGGGTTTAATTTGTGCCACAAGTCCTAGGTGTAACAGATTTGGGTCAAGTCGTGTCGTCACCCAAATCAAAACATTGATGTAGGGGTTGCATAGTTAGTAAACTGCAACAGTCCCCATCCATAGCATACCTTAAAACTTGAACCCTGTTCTACTTTTCTAATGTAGACATCAAAGCCTCGGCGGAATATTATTGTAGTGCTCGGTCCAAACAGACCCAGCTGTGCGAGTTGATGGCCCTCGGGCACAGCTCGAGTGGGCGATAAGAGCAACTATCCCAAACCGAAAGTAAAGGAGCTTAGGGGCTCGGGTTGGGGGATTTGGCGCTTTCGGGTGGTGTTTTCTTTCTTGCTGGGGGGGGGGGGGAACACCAGTTCATGCAGCACTGGTCAGGCTACGAGCATTCAGTCTTGTCGAGCATCCGGTGTGAAGCTGCGCACTGTCCCTTTGCATTCTTTCTCAAGTGTCGGGATCGTATGTTCAAAATCCTAGGATTAAGAAATCGGGGTCGTTGTGTTTACAGACGCTTCAAGCAGGATAGAAGAGGGGTGAATCCACAACTAATCCAAGCTGTGTGAAGGTTCCCTGGTTTCGGAAGCACGCAGTGTTGCCGGTGTCTCAGCCCGGGCTGGTACTTGGAGGGTCTTTAGGGGACTTAGGACTTATAAGTACCATAACCCCAATTAGGGTCCCTTTTAGGGTACTTATAAGTCTACTTACTACCTACTTACTAAGTCCCCCGACCCTCCAACCCTAAACCCTAAACCCTAAACCCTAAACCCTAATAAGTCTACTTACTAGCTACTTACTAANCTTACTACCTACTTACTAAGTCCCCCGACCCTCCAACCCTAAACCCTAAACCCTAAACCCTAAACCCTAATAAGTCTACTTACTAGCTACTTACTAAGTCCCCTAAAGACCCTCCAAGTATGGAAACGGCTTTGTTCTCGGATTCCCACGGGACCAGGGCTCTGAGGGCTTCGGGTTTAGAAATCTTGGGTCTGAGGAGGAGGAGGGGGTTGGCATGGTTGAGGATCTGGGGGTTTAGGGTTTAGGGGTTTAGGGTTTAGGGTTTAGGGCGCATCGTTTTTGATGGTTCGGGTTCCTATGTACGGATGCACATTCGTGACAAGAGGGTGAACATTATTGAAGAAGAACGAAGGCGCTGTGCTCTTCTATGCGCCAGGGAATTTTACAATGCTGCACGGTCTAGACGGGAATGCCGCGCCTCCGGTAAGTTCCAAATGCAATTGCCGGGCGCCGTCGTGTATCTGCTATCGAAAACAAGCTGTTATCATCTCTGCCCCATATTTCAATCGGGTCTTGTTTTGGAAGACTCCTACTCCTCGTCGCCGCCCTGGAACCAAAGAAGCCCTATGCCCAAAGCCCGGAGCGTCCTAAGATTATTAAGTACCCGGAATTATCCTAAAATCCTAAATACTGGAAAACGAGGTGAAACCTAATACCGATGTTCTGCCTAGCTGATGCCCTTCTCACCAGCAGGCGAGATCCTTGTTGCGACGGGATTTGGGGCTTAGGGCCGCGTCAGGAATTCGAACTGTTGAAGCGAGAGCATCGGCTCAGCTTCAGTCGAGCTTCGCTCGAACAAAAAACGGAACCCAGAGATCCCCGGCACCTCTTTCAGAAAGGAATGTATTGAACACTACGGGGGCCTCAACATTATTTTTAAATATGTTTATTTCCCGATCGGCGCCAACAAAAAGAAGCATTCCGACGCCCGAAACCGAAACTTGCGGCTTAGGCCCCGAGTTTTGATTTTGTTCGCCCAGCTTCAAACCCTACATGCGCCCCAAGATCCCAAAAATGAGAGCCCGCAGTGCAAAACCCTGAAATTCCTCTTAAACATAATTGAAATCCTGAACCGGAACCTAAGCTTTAACCCCAGAATTCCTAACCCGGAAAAGCCTGACCCTAAATCCTAGATCCTAAGCCCTGCCTACACCCTAAACCCTGAACCCCAAACCCTAAACCCTAAACCCTAAATGAAAACCTATATAAACCCTAAACCCTAAACCCTTAAAGCAGGAACCACTGCGCCTGGCGGCAGCTGAGCTTCGGGCCCAGCTTCGGCGTGGCGAGGAGCGATCGGGGGGTGCCTTGGCAGCAACTGGGAGGAGGTGATGTTTTAGGGTTTAGGGTTTAAGGTCTTAGGTTTAGGGTTCAGGGTTTAGGTTTTAATTTAGGGTTTGGAGTTTAGGGTTTGGGGTTTAGGGTTCTAGAATCTGTACACCCACGTGCGCGCACACACACACACATTTTTCGTCGTTACGGCTTTTATGGTGCAATGAATCTTGCTTCGGACGAATGAACGTCTTCGTCGTACTATACAGCTTACGGTGTGCAAGGATGTACTGTACCTACAGCAGCATGATCCGCGAGGGGACAAGTTTGGGAGGTTTAGTGGAGGGGTAGAAGGTTTCCGGATTAATGATTTAGGGATGGAGGGTTCGTTTGTGCTACCACTGCTGCTGCTGGCCGCTTCTGCTGCTACTATTACACTACCACTACTACCACAACAACCGCAACAGCGACTACCACCAGTACCACCACAGCAACTACTACCACTACCACTACCACTGCCAAGCCTTTGAACCCCAGTCTCAGGTTTGCAGGCTTCCTTGAGAGCTTTGTGACATTATAGGGGCCTAAATTATTACTAACACTATTTTGGGGTTCCTTATGATAATTTTCGTATAATGGGCCCCAAAACCTTACTCTAATTATTAAGGCCCCTATATGATAAAACCCTTATAGATTCCTTATAGAACCCCTTTTTGGAACCCCTGAAAAGGAACCCTATTCTAATTATTAAGGCCCCTATAGTACAATCTTCAGGGGCCCTCCGAAGGCTCGTAGCATCGGGGGCCTGGATAATTACCAATACGAAGAGATTCCGTTATTTGGGAGTTTCCGAAAATAGGGGGACCTTATTTGGGGGTCCTTATAATAAGGATCCTACTATTGAGGGTACTATATTGGGGTCCCCCATTTTCGGAAACTCCCATTTAAGTGCAGTCTAGTATAGGATGTATCCCCAAAATCATACCGTTCCTTAAGGGCCGCGTAGCAGAAGTAGCGACTGGAACAATGAATCATACCGTTGATCCCAACAATCATTCTACTCCTTTAGGGATCCTGCATGTGGGAGTTTCCGAAAATGGGGGATCCGAATATGGTATCCTAAATAGTAGGACCCTTATCATAAGGACCCCAAAATAAGGCTTTCGGAAACTCCCATGCAAGTATAGTATCTCCCAAGACCTATTCTAGTCGTGCTCTTGAGATCTTTTGAATGGCTTCGGGCTTAGTTCTAGGGCTAGGATGGTATTCGGCTGCAGGGTTTACGGGTTTAGGGTTGTAGTTTTTCAGGGCTTTGGGTTTCGGGTTGCAGGGCTTCTTGGCCTTAGAGTTCTGGGGTTTCAGGGCTTCGGGGTTTAGGGTTTAGGGCTTTAGGGCTTTAGGGCTTTAGGGTTTTAGGGTTTAGGGTTTAGGGTTTAGGGTTTAGGGTTTTAGGGTTTAGGGTTTAGGGTTTTAGGGGTTCTGGTTAAGGGTATCGGGTCCAGGGCCTTCGGGTTCGAATTTTCTAGGTCTTCGGGTTTAGGGCTTCGAGGAGACTGTTGCCTTGAGTTTCAGGATTTCGTGCCTCAGGTTCTAGGTCTTCGGGTTTGGGGTTTCGAGGAGGCTTTTTGCCTTGAGTTTCAGGATTTCGTGCTTCAGGTTCTGGGCGACTGAGCTTCTGCGTGGTTTAGGTTTTAGGGTGTAGGGTTTCCGGCCGCCCCACCAAGCCCTAAGGAGTATTTCAAGCATCGAAGACCGCTGGCCTAAATTACAAGCCCTCAAGACCTAAATCATGAAATCTAAGCCTTGAAATCTAAACCTCGGAAGCCTAAAACCCCAAGCCCGAAACCCTAACTAAGCCCCAAGCTCTGAACCGTAACGGTTGATGGACAAAATCCTGCATTACCCATTATAAGGAATATACCATAATTCCCATAGTTTAGGGTCCTTAGGGTCATGCAGGATTTTGTCCATCAACAGAAGCACTGACCCTCAGCTTGGCAACCGAGGACCTCTTCCTGTCCGGTCCCTGGCGCTGCAGCCGACTGCAAGGGTTTGCGATTTAGGGCTTAGGGTTTAGGGTTTAGGGTTTAGGGGCTCACGTCATAAAGGCAGTTCTCGAAATTAGGGTTCCTTTTAGGGTCCTGCGTACTATTTTGGGGACCCAAAAAGGGACCCGAACTCAAAGAGCACTACCCATATAGGGACCTGAGTTCATACCCATGATATTCCTTTCGAGTTCCTGATCGTACGTATACTAGAATATGCACCAAATCCCCTTTCTTGCCGTCAAGGCGTGGGTATACGGGTCGCTCTACTTGGAGGGTCTTTAGGGGACTTAGTAAGTAGGTAGTAAGTAGACTTATAAGTACCCTAAAAGGGACCCTAATTGGGGTTATGCTACTTATAAGTCCCTAAAATAACCAGTTACTAAGTCCCCCGACCCTCCAAGTAAGGCATCCTAAACGGGTTCATACATGTACAAGGGCTTTCAATTATGCTGCAAGTGTTCTCACGGGTGTTTAGGATTTAGGGGATGGTGTTCAGGGTTTTGGGGTTAGGGTTCAGGTTTTAGGGATTCAGTTTCACCCTGATTAACAAACATTCCATCCTGTGTGGGGATTGGTAGAAGAGTTGGGGCGGGGGTTTATGAATTCGCAGGCCGCGACATCTTAGGATTTCTTCCATTTTGAGATCTCTGCAGCAAGAACCCCTGAACCCTAAACCCTCAACCCCAAACCCTAAAGCCTAATCCCTAGACCCGATTAAAACAACAACCGTTTTTGCATTATTACTATGGTTATTACTCTTATTGTTATGATTATTATCATTGTTGTTATGATTAGTTCAATTGTTTTTGTTCTTAAGCCCTGAACTCCAAAGCTCTACTTGGAGGTTCATGGGTAGTTATAAGTAGGCTTATAAGTGACCCCTAATTTGGGTTATAATTGTAGTTACCCTACTTATAACCTCCACGTATAATTATAATTGCCCATGAACCTCCAAGTAAAGCCCCTCAGCGAAAAAGCTCTCTAAACCTTAAACCCTGAACCCTAAACCGAAACCCTAAAGCCTAAACCGAAAATCCTGCTCAGCTGGGGCTCCTCCATGCGGAAGGATGGAAAGGGCAGGCCCGGTTTGGGTGTTTAGGGGTTTGGGGTTTTCTTTTGAACTTCAGGGTTCAGCGTTTTACCATTGCAGTCGGCATATGGTTAAACTTAGGACCGTGATAGGATTGTAGCCAAGTGTTGGCACAGGTTTTTTTCAGGTTTGGGCTTTCAAGGCTTTGCTTTCTCGGCGGGTTGTACTAGACGATGTTCTAAGCTTCTTTTTCTATCGTAGATCTAATGTAAGACAGAAGAGACAGTCACATTATGTATAAAGGTTGCTGCCTCGTATGTGTATGTATATGTATATGTATATGTATATGTATATGTATATGTATATGTATATGTATGTATACACTTTCTGTTATGATTTTGTTGAGTGTGTCTGTGTGGATTGGAAGGATTTGGAAGGTAGATGACAGAAAATTGCGCGCATGCAATCATGGGCAGGTTTTTCGTAGGGCTCTGAGGCTGTCCTCGAGGCCCTCATGATTGTTGAATCGTTTGCGAACTCTGGAGTGTTTATTACATCGCAAGGCTAGGTTATTGGACTGCTGAGTCTAGGGACTTTCACGCCGAATTGTGCTTCTGAAGCCCCCACCCGACCCTCAAAGCGTCAGGCAGGCCAGAACGTGCAAACCTTAACCAAAAGCCTTAAACTGAGATTTCAAGAGTCCAGGCTTCGGTTTCCCTAAAAGCAAACCTTAAGGTAACACTTTAGGGCCTTTGGGGTTTAGCGACTGCGAGCCCAAACCCTGAATCCTGAACCATAAATCCTGAACCAAAGCTTGCAGACCAGACCGGGGAGTGGGAGTAGGAGGATTTGACAGCAAACCGCACCAGTGTGAGCCTCGTAACTTTGGGAAAGGGGTTTGGGATCTAATACACAGTGTTTGAAGAATTGCTCATAGTATGCCTTCAGGTTCCTTACTGTATCTATTGCAGATGATACCCCAAACCCGCACTCTAATTATTCATGGTCTTTAGGGTTTAAAGGGCTACCCCCGCCAGCTCGGGACACGAAGCCACAGCTCCCTGACCCAGCATCCCAATCTCCTCCAAAAGCACGCGTCTTACAAGGCTTCTCATCAGGTTTTGTAACTGTGTTGCAAGTGGAATGTTTGAAATTCTAGGTTAGTTACGCAACAGTCTTCTGCAAAGTGCCTTCAGTTCAACGTGTCGAGGGCGCGAAACCCGACACTTCATTCGTTGGTAGGGGCTTCTTAGCAACTGGCTGGGCAACCTTCTGGTTTTTGGTTCACATGGGTGGTTGTCAAAATTATGGTCCCTTTATGGGAGTTTCCGAAAATAGGGGACCCTAGTATAGTACCCTAAATAGTAGGATCCTTATTATAAGGACCCCTAAATAAGGTACCCCTAATTTTCGGAAACTCCCTTATGGGTACCCTGAATATTAGGTGCCGTACTATATTAGGGAGCCAAAAAGGGGCCATAATTTTGACAACCACCCATATCATCCTTCATTACCTGACAGAGGAACAGTTTTCTGGTCAGGGAACTCAGCAGCAGTTAGGGCTTTTGGAGTTTCTGGCGAGGCAATATTTGCCTCCCTGCCGACTGAACTTCAAGGAGGATGCGGATGCCAGGTGGCCAGCGGGGAATTCAGTGTTTTGTTGTTTGGGCCTTCCGTTGGCAGACGTGTCCACTCTCCCTTCCCCAAGCCTCCCTGCCGTGAAGCAAGCCTCCTAGATCCTGAACCCAAAACCCTGAACCCATGACCTTCAACCCTAGCAACTCGATGGGTCCATTTTGCTAGGGGGTTTCGAGTACGAGGTTCGGAGCTTGGGAATCGGGTTCGTGGTTTCGGGCTTAGGGCCCACGGCATAGGGTTTTTGTGAGAAGTGGCAATCGCAGTCATCGCTGTGGCATCACGTTCCCTCTGGAAGGTTCCAAGACGTGCAGTGTTCCGAGTCCGCCGCCGAACCCTCAGCAGACTTGCTTTTAGCTCCGTGCAACGTAATAGTCAGAATAGGGTTTTGAGATGTATTACAGTATGTTAGTTTATGTTAGTTGGTATAAGTATAAGTACGATAAGAGTGTTAAATACTATTATCGATGGCTTTTGGCTACGGCTTTCGGGGTCTAGAGAGCGTAGCCTTCGCCTGCAGGGTTTGAGCAGCAGCAGGAAGAACAGGGTAGAGGCTTATGGATTTCTGACAACATCATAGGGCCGCCGCGAGCTTTGTGCTTTGGGGGTCTTCGGGGGGACGGATTCCAAAAATGCTCAGAACCACCCAAGAAGCTCAACACCTTGTGCTGTTTCCGCGCGCTGAGTCGGAGTCCTTCTGGTTCTTGGTTAAGGGATTTATATAGGCTAAGTTACCACCAAGGGTAGGCTAAGTTACCACCAAGGGGGCGTGGGGGGGNGGGGCTAAGGCATCTATAGTAAACAATATGGTTTCCTTATTCTGGTATGTTAAATTCCTTAACAAGACCCCAGTCGGAGTCTGGTCTCCGCACTTCTGGTTGTTTACCCCAGCTCCCGCCCAGCACCCGCGACAATGCGACCCTACACCCGCCATCCTAACACTACTGGCCAATGAATCTTCCTTAAGTAGAACCCCAAACCATAAACCTAATGCAAACCACTGGCTAACAAATCTTCCTTAAGTAGGATAGTGATAGGGTTGCTAGTGTAGAAGTTGTGCAGGAACGGGGCTTATCAAGAGTCTTATCCAGAGGTTTGCATTACACCCGACTCCGCTTTCAAGACTGAGCGTTGGCACCTTGAAGCACAGAAGCCTCAACGCCATTACTTTTACCGAACCTGTAAAGCAGCTGGCAGCCGAGATTTGGGCCCTCACCGTCGAGGGTGACGTGGTTGTTTGGGAAATGGTGCCCAAGGGCCCGAGGGTTACTTGGAGGTTCATGGGTAGTTATAAGTGGGATTGTAAGTCCCCTAGTATGAGTTATAACTATAGCTACCCTACTTGTAACCGACCCCTAGGTCATGGTTCCGAGCTCGTGGAGTGTCTTCAGGGGAGTGGAACTTTGAAAGACCTCTCTACTTTCTGCCTGGCAGCAGCGTCCGGATGTCCCATTCTGATCTGACAGATATGGGAGTTTCCGAAAATATATAGTACCCTAAACAGTAGGATCCTTATTATAAGGACCCCAAAATAAGGCACCCCTAATTTTCGGAAACTCCCATATAGCGCGTGAGCAGCAGACCCTGGAACTCTTCGCCGGCCGCTGTCATTTCAGCAAACAAAGCCCGCAGGCAGGCCCAACAGACCTATAGTGAGCCTTCACCAGAAAGCATGTTGGCAGAACGAAGGTATTTTCGAAACTTCACTGCTTCTGCAACATTGGGCTTTTGTAATTTCTGTGCAGCTGTCCATAGTATGTAAAGCAAAGGGCGGCATATCCATAAGAGAGAAGACCTGAGCTTACGATTCTGGCAAACGAAGCCGGCGATGGCTGCAGCTGATGTTGCACCAGAAGGATGCAGACCCAAGCACCTAATAGTCCCTACACCCAGAGCCCTTGCTTTAGCTCCTTGAAAAGAAGCCCCATTTTACTTCGCCCTTTCAGACGGCTCCCATGACGAACCCGAAGCTCCCGAGACGCCTGAAATTCGGGGTCCCACGCTCTGGTTCTTTGTGAGCGAAACCGCCGCTAAACCGAAGAAGAAACCCTGAACCGGGCTTGGTGGGGGTGCGGTTTTTAGGGTTTAGGATTTAGGCTTCAGGGCATAAGATTTTAGGGTTCAGGGTCGAGAGTGTAGGATTTAGGGGTTTGGGGTTTTTTTTTGCAATTAGGGGTCTACATCATGTGCCTTTTCTATCGGAAGCAGCCCTAAGCCCTAAACCCTAAACCGCTGACCCCTAAACCCCTCAACCCCAAACCCTAAAACCCTAAACCCTAAACCCTAAACCCCTAAACCCTAAAACCCCAAACCCTAAAACCCTAAACCCTAGACCCTGAAGGAGCTTTGCAGACAAAACAGGCGACACGTCTCGGTACTTGTGGTGTGGGCTCGGCCAGATTCCAAAGGAACGGTGTCGTCATAAGGGTTCCTTTAAGGGTTCCTTTAAAGGGTTCCTGTCAAGGATTCTATAAGGGTTCTATAGGGTATATAGGGTATAAGGGTCCATGTACAAAACATAGTATGATGGTCATGATGACGACGTCGTGGTCACGGCATTGGTGGTTGCTTCTGTGGTGATGGTTGACTACTGTCATGAGTCGTAAGAAGACCGAGTTTCAAAACATCGGTGGCGTTATATTGTGGTGCTGGGACAAATGTCATGGTGATCGTGTTGATGGTGGCATGGCGATGAGGAGGAAAGAAACCACAGCTGCCACAAATCCAGCAAGAGGGCATCTGCTCATCATGGTGATGGCAATTGTGGATGATGCCACTAACGAAGGTGAATGATGAGGAAGAAGATGATGATGGTGCTTGTGATGATGATGACGCTGACGGTGACCACGATGAGGCTGATGGCGGCGGTGATGATGATGATGATGACAATGGTGCGTAAGAAGATGATGATCACAAGGTTGTGAAATCGTTGTCACACGGCCGTCCTACCTCAAACCCTATAAACCCTTAAACCCCTAAACCCTAAACACTAAACCTTAAACCCTAAATACCCTTTTCGCAGGAGCTAAGCTGGCCGATGCCCCCACTGACGCCACGGAGGCGCCTGCGGCCGATGCGTCGTCTGCGAAGGCTCAGGGATGGGAGTCGGAGGTTTGGGATCAGGGTGCTTGGGTTTAGAGTTTAGGGTTCAGGGTGCTTGGGTTTGGAGTGGTTTAGGGTTTAGAGTCATTGCAAGTGCCGCCCCGCGGGAGGGGCTGGGGGTGGATGTGTTTTTTGGAAGGGTAGGGGAGGAGGAATCCTAGAATCTAAGCCCGGCATGGCTTCAGATTCCGCCTAGAATGCTCAACAAAGCCATGGCGCAGAGAGTCAAGCCGACCGTGCACTTCCGAAAGCACCCCTAGATAAACGATATACAGTAGAAGGCAGAAAGTTGGAACCTGGCTTTAGGAGGATTAGTGCTAGGACCCCCTATACTTTACTTTAATGCATGAGGATTATGATGTTCCAACTTTCTGGCTGCTACTACAGGGTCCTCAATAATTAGGATTTAGGGTGTAGGGTAAGAACACATTGCGGGTGTAGGGTAAGAACACATTGCGGCTCGGGGAAGGGGGATAAATATATCCTGGCCTGGTTATACTCGGGACTGTAAGGGGATGCCCCTATACCCCCCCAAGACAAGCAAGAGTCTGCACCCGTAGAACCTCCCAAACTTTGACCCTTAAGCCTTATACCGTAAACCCAATCCCTGAACCTTTCAAACCCTCAACGACAAGAGGGGGCCCCCAGGAAGCACTTTAGCACAAGGATCCTAGTTTTGTGATTTCCAGAAAACCCTTATTGTGCCCTAAACCCTAAACCCTAAACCCTGAACCCTAAACCCTAAACCCTAAACCCTAAACCCTAGACCGTAGCTGGTGCTTTGAGCCCCCATAAAACCCTGGAGCCACACAGCTGTGGATCCCTAAACACACCGCCCGGGGGTTGGGTTCAGAGGGCCCTGGATTGAGGGATTAGGGTTAACAAGGTTCGGGGTTTAAGGCTTAAAACTTAGATAGCGAATGGGAGAACTTTAAACTCTTTGGCCTTATATTAGCTCTATCTTAGAAAGCTTGAACTTTTTGGGGCCCGGTTGTTGAAGAAGAGAGAGAATTAAGAGGGTCCGGGGTTAACCTTGCATCTAAAGACCTTTCAACCCTGAAGCCTCGAACCCTCGAAGAGCTTCATAAACGCCCAATACATGCTTTGAAACGGCATTAACAATTTCCCATCATGAACAATCCTCTAAGCTCGGACCAATAGCCCTGAAATCGAAGCCCTCAACTTTTAACCCCAAACCCTCTAAGACTCTAAGCCGTAGACGCTATATTCTAAACCCTAAACCCTAAGCCCTACTTGGAGGTTCATTAGGGTTATAAGTCCCTTAATATGGGTTATAAGTACAGTTACCCTACTTATAAGCCCACCTATTACTACCCCATGAACCTCCATGTAGACCCTAAACCCTATACCCTTATAGAATCCCTATAGATCCCTTTCAAGGGACCCTTGGTGGAACCCGGGGTCTCAGGGAGCCGCGGAAGTGGCTGAGAAGGCCCCAGCAACCGACGCGCACGTGGCCGTTCCCGGGGAGGCTCGGATCGGTCCCGAGTTTGGGAAGATAGAATGTTTAGGGTTTAGGGTTTAGAGTTGGGGTCCTTTAAAGGGTTCCTTATAAGAGCTACTATAAGGGATAGTATAAGGGTTTAGTATAAAGAGTTCCTTATAAGAGCTACCATAAGGGATACTATAAGGGTTTGGTATAGGGGGTTTAGGGTTTTAGGGTCATAGGCCCAGAGACTCCAATATCCCTCAGTTAAGGAACATACCCGAAAATCATGTAAAGGATCCTACTGTAATTTAAGGTATATTCCTTAATTAAGGGATATCGGAGTCTCTGGGCAAGGGTTTGTGGTTTAAGGTTTAGAGGGCTAAGGGTTTAGGGATCAGGGAACAGCGGCTTGAATGATTAGAATATGGCTCGAATGCATTTTACTTGCGATTGTTACAGGGGGTTTGCAGTTTATAGGGTGTAACATGGGTGCCATATAATTAGAATCGGGCTCTTCGGGGTATATTCTGGCACGATCTATACAAGGAGTGTAAGTTAGTAAGGGGGCAGTGGCAGCATTACCAATTCCGCAGACCCTTATATTCAGCGCCCCTCATAGTTTAGTCGGCTTATCAGGTTCTTCCAGGTTGTATACAGATCACACAGTTGAAGTGATTGCGGGCCTTGTGGGTGTATATAGGATTTAGAAGCAGGCCCAAGTAGAGTTGATAGTCCATTCCTAAACCCTAAACCCTAATGTTGAGGATTTTGGGGGAGCTCTGAAGCTCATGGCCAAGATGCGGTCCGTAGTCCGCAAGATGTAAAGAATCATGCGGAGCTGTCCGCAGCATTTGCGCACGTCTAGAGGATGCCCTGCCGAGATCAAACTCCCGAGTATTCGCGCTTCAGAGCATACGGTCAGGGGTTTAGGGTTTAGGATTTAGGATTTAGGGTTTGGGGTTTAGCGCTTGTAGGGTTTACGGTTCAGAGTTTGAGGGTTTCGAGGTTTGGGGCTGCGGGGTTTCAGAAGGTTATAGGGTCAGGCACTTGAGGTTGAGGCTTGAACGTTTCAGGTTTCTTGCGCGCCTGTACATTGGAATAGTTTCTGTCATAGTTTCGACGGCTCTCAGATCCACACGCCATTCATGCCGCCTCCACTTCTGTACTTGGCCCTCTGTAGTCTCCCGGGTCACGTGCATGCTTGTGCTAGCCTTGCATAGTCCGGGCCAGAATCAATAGTTACACCGTCGTCTCCTGAGCGATGCCGAAAGGGCCCAAAACAGATCGAGCAGACGAGTTGTGGCGAGGCCAACGCAGCTCAGGCGGAGGTTGCGGACACCGAGACTTCGCCCCCAGCCTGCAGAAACGTTGCAGCTAGACCACCGGCAAGCCACGGCAGCAGACTCCAGAAAAGAACCTTTGGACGTAATTCTTGGGCGAAGGCTAAACGTTGGACGCTCGCCGGAATTGCTCAGACAGCTGTGCCAGACACGCTTGTTCAATTTCTACGATGATGACTCAGATCTTGCGCCGCCTGGCGAGGCGCTCCAAAAGCCACGTCGGGGCACTGTCGCCAAACATGATGGGCGACTCGTGTTTGTGCTGGACACCTTCTCCCGGTTCCGTGTGCCCACTGCTGACATTGCGGAACTCTCGCAGCAGGAGGCCAGTCAGTTTAGCATGGGCCGAGTCTCGTCGGTCCCACTTTCTGAACTGGCTGAAGTCAGAGGTGCCAGAGTGGAAATTGCTCGTCGTGGAGTCATTCTAGTTCACACTGCCGCACCTACCTCTGGCACAGAAGATGCCGGCAGAACTGCTCTAGACTTGATGGCTGCCGTTTTGCAGCATCTGCAAGATGACTTGCAGACCTTTGCAGCGCAACGGCACATGCCCGTGGGAAGAATCCCAGTGATTTACCCACAAGCTGCCCGAGATCACGAAGCTTTTGCCAGAGCACATGGGGAGATTCACAACATCGCCTCCGTGAGCCGTAACACGCAGCCAAGCTTTGTCCTAGACATGCCCTTCCCTCAGGAGTTCCAGAGCCCTTCATGGAGATGCTCTACATGCAAAAACACAGGCCGCCCAAACTTTAAACATTTTCCGTGCCCCCAACTTTGCTGCCTATTCACTTCTCCCCTGCCAGGAGCTCTTTGCGACCGACTGCCGTTGCAGAGACTAAGCGGCTGCAAGCCTGGTGCTTTGCAGCAGTACTTCGTGGTCACAGATGATGACATCTGCGCAGCCTTCCCTGAAGCTCTTGTTTATCGAGAAGATCGTCAGCGGCCTTGCTATTTTACACCCCGATGGTTCTTTCACCTGGCCAAACACTTCTACGAAACCTTAAATGCCAGGTCTGCCCGCCGCGCTCTGTCGCACTGGTATGTGGCAGCTGCTTTACATGGCTCCGTCTACATGGACTTCCGAGGTTCTGCTCCCAGCCTTGCTTGGCAAGTCAGTTCTCTTCCCAAGAATGCAGTCATCCGGGGCATTCTCCTCCAGGGGCTTGCCACCCTGGTTCAGGCGCAAGTCACCAGAATGAAGCGACGACAACTGCTGTATAACAGTAAGGGAATGCGGGTGGACGGCAATTACAAGATAGCCAAGAGGTTGCAGTTTGACGACGAGGAGCCCCCGACAGTGGTGTTGGGTTTCTGCGGCACGGATGGGTCTTTGCTTGACTTGCTCACCCCATCGGTAGGGGAATGGTGGGAGCCCATCAAGACAGTGCTACTTCCCTTGCTCCAAGATATCCGTGCGACTTTTTTGAACGCCGGCTTCACGGCGCAGGAAGCTCGGGAATGGTTAATCTATGCAGGTGGAGCGTTGCTTTTGAAGATGCCTTTGTAACTTGTAACCACACTCTAATTTCTACGCAGGCAAGGTTCTACACGACCGACAGCTACGGCAAGCACCATGTCAAACTGCAAAGCTTTTCCAGGAAGTCTTCCCAGAAGCCCGCCTCGCGGCCCAGCATGCAACGCCCAAAGGCCTCACCGAAGACAGAAAGGTGCGGCATTTTGAGCTATATGGTCACGCCACAATCATAGCCGGCGAGCCTCTTCACGATTTTTTATTTAAGCTGAGAGATCTCTCACATCCGTCTTTGCAAACGACACTTTTGACTTGCTCTTAGCCAAAGTTGCCCTCTCGGCCCCTCAGACTTTTGCGCTTGGCTTCAGCTCCCGAAGAGAAAGTTTCAGTCAGAAGCCGAGAAGTTTTCTGAGAAGGATCACACGCAGCTGAAGCATTTTATTCAGCATCCACGACTTGGAGAATCTCCACTCTTGCCTGCGGAATTTGGCGCCACCCCGCCCCGACGGACCTTGCAGCGGCTAGCACGCAATCGACACCACCCTGTGCGACAGGTACCAGGGGCACGGTTACCTTCAGGATGCGGACTTTGCCACGGAGATTCGACATCTTGTCGTGGTACAGCCCAGGCCGCAAGATTTGGAGGCGAAGGCGAGGCATCCGGAGAGGCGCAGGACATCTTCCCTGGAAGGAAGGACAGCGAACGGCCATCACCCCCAAGGTTACTGCAGCACAGACTGCGAGGATTGCTTCAGTGGCAGTTGGCTGCGCGGGCCCTGTTGCAGGCGCAGGAGGAGGTGGTCCATTCCGGCTCAATGCCGTGCGAAAGAATGTGGGCCAACTTCTCAAACATGCTGCCGAAAGAGAGCCGGACGATTTCCAAGCCCTGGTTCCAGCTGCTCAATTCCCTTGGGTACCTGCGGATCAACTACAAGTTCTTCAACCGCAAGGAGATCCCATCATGGTGCGAATCGGATCCCCTGCTTGCGGAGAACTTGGACGACCTCACATAGGTATGACCCAATTGCTGAGGAAGGATGCGCTCGGCCAACATCCCGAGGTCCTGCGCGGTCTCCGTAGTGCCTTTGCTCAGGCCAATAACTGAGCCGTTTGCAGGCGGCCAGGAATCAAGCTCGGCATTTATTGCAAATTTTTTTGGACAGCAGAAAGAAAACTGTGCACCGAAGGCTCTTCTTGCAACATCACTATGGCCGCTGCAAAGGCCCAGCGTGAAACGCCATGTGATGAGTGATGTGTACATCCTTGGCTCACAAGCTGCAAGCAGCTAGTTCAGACACACTGGCAACCGCCGTAGATACACTTCTTTACAGCATGAAGCTTGCAGTGGGGACGGCATTATACACAGGTCGCCCATCCCACAGGGCAATCTCCAATGCGAGTTGCAGCACTAGACCATTACAGAGTTGGCATCTAATTCTTAAGCCAGCGTAGATCCCCAAACAGTGAAATACCACCGCAACAACGACCATGACGACCACGACGCCCACGACCGCGAAGACCACCAGGGACCACTCTGACGACCACTACGACCACGACGAGCGCGACAGCTAGGAGACCACTATGAGACAACGTGGGTTTATTCAGGAGACCACCAGAAGACCAGCAGGAGATCAGCAGGAGACCACCAGGAGANGACGACCACTACGACCACGACGAGCGCGACAGCTAGGAGACCACTATGAGACAACGTGGGTTTATTCAGGAGACCACCAGAAGACCAGCAGGAGATCAGCAGGAGACCACCAGGAGACAAGCAGGAGACCGGCGAACCCAGGACACCGCAAGGAGACCCCAAAGAAACCACCGGGGAAGCCTTCCCGCTCTTGTCCGGCGGGGTGGAGCATGCCGTGGGCTCTTGGACTTTACAATGAATCCGGTTGTCTGGGGGAGGTGCACGACCGCATCCTCTGTAAATAATAGGACGCGAGGAGAAAATCTGCACCGCAGAACAGCGGGAGCCACGTTCCGGCGCTGCAAAGCACACGGTCAGCATGCCTGCAGTCTTGCGCCACCGGGTTTATATAGGGCTTTAATTGGCCGCTGAGGGTGCAGAAGGCGCCGGAGGCGCAGGTGGCGCAGGTGGCGCAGAAGGCGCAGATGGCGCAGGTGGCACAGATGGCGCAGAAGGCGCAGATGGCGCAGGTGGCGCACATGGCGCAGAAGGCGCAGATGGCGCAGAAGGCGCAGATGGCGCAGCTGGCGCAGAAGATGGCGCCGATGGCGCAGATGGCGTCGATGGCGCACAGGGCACAGGTATATGCCGCAGATGGCGCAGGTGGCGAAGGTGTGGCGCATGGTGCATGGCGCAGGTTGCGCAGAGGGCGCAGAGGGTGCAGGGTGAGCGCATGCCGAGGGCATATAAGGGCAGCAGAGGGTGTGCAGGGTGCGCGCAGGGGTCGCGGAGGGTGCAGAAGGCAGCTGGCGGAGGGCGTAGAGGAGCAGAAGGCGCAGGCAGTGCACGAGAAACATCAGACACGCTTTCCGCCCACACTCTTTGTTAATTATGAACATTTCCAGACCTATAAATACATGTATATATATGCTTATATATACATCTACATATGTATATATACTGTATAGAGATAGATACATAGTTAGATGGATGGATGGATGGATAAATAGGTCGATGTAGGCGCCGAAATAATTGCTGGTACTATTGTTGCTATGTTTCTTCTTGTTTGCATAGTAGACTATACCCGAAACCCCTACTTGGAGGTTCATGGGTAGTTATAAAGTGGTGTTTGTAGTCCCCTAGTAAAGGGTACTTATAAGCCCACTTGTATCTATACCCATAAAACTCCAAGTTGGGCTGAACACCAGACCCTAAACCGGGGGATTTGGGCAGTTTATAGGATGAGTATACTTAAAGGACCATGGGACTTAGTAAGTAGGTTATAATTGGGGTTATAAGTCCCCTGACTGGGGTTATCTTACTTATAAACTATTTATAACCTTACTTACTAAGTCCTATGATCCTCTAAGTAGCAGGA
Organism: Symbiodinium sp. clade A Y106; assembly: GCA_003297005.1. Classification (NCBI taxonomy): domain Eukaryota; class Dinophyceae; order Suessiales; family Symbiodiniaceae; genus Symbiodinium; species Symbiodinium sp. clade A. The sequence goes on from BGNK01000162.1 coordinate 28,372, forward strand.
GCCAGGCTTAAGAAACCCAAGGACTAAAACAAGACAGCAAACCCTAAGCCCAATCTTCTGAACCCCCCTACTTGGAGGTTCATGGGTAGTTAGAAGTCGGGTTATTTGTCCCTGAATATGGGCTACAAGTATCGTAGTTACCCAACTTATATTATAACCCCACTTTCTACTACCCATGAACCTCTAAGGAAACCTTTATTGCACTAAAGGACCTCTCCATGGGAGAGGAAGCCGAGCAGAGGAGGTCTGTGGGCACCGAGGGAGGGGGGGGGGTAAACCCCTAAACCCTAACCCTAAGCCTTAAACCCTAAGCCCTAAGCCCTACCCCCGAAGCCTCAGAGGCCTGCTTGGTATTTTAGGGGTTAGGGTTTAGGGTTTAGGGATTTAGGGGTTTAGGGGTTTAGGGGTTTAGGGGTTTAGGGGTTTAGGGGTTTAGGGGTTTAGGGTTTAGGGGTTTAGGGGTTAGGGTTTAGGCTAGGATTTAGTGGTTTAGGGTTTAGGGCCTTAGGGTACAGGATTTAGAGGCTTGCAGACTTTGGCTTGCGTTTTTTGGCGCTTAGGGTTTAGGGTTCGGGTGTCGTGGTGATTTGAGGTTTAGGGTTTGTGTCTTGTTCTGGGCGGTTTACAGTTTGGGCGTTGTTTTGGGGTGTTTTGAGGTTCAATGATTTGGATGCAAGAATGCGCATCTGCAGCCGTTTAATCGGAATGCCAGCCATGCGTGTTGGGTTCTGCTGGGTGAGGGCTTCACCAGGCAGCCTCGGCTGTAGTTAGGGTGATGGTTCACGGACGTTGATAGCTTGAGGTGTAGAATTGGGTTATACGGTCTGGGGTCTAGGGTTGTTGCTGCCATGGCCTCCTGCTCCGTCTGCCACTTTTGTATGCTGCTCGGCTGCAGGTCAAGTCCTTCCCTTTAATCTTGCAAGTTTAGGCAGAGTGTGCACGGTTTGGGGGTTTAATTATTCTAGTGGCTGCTAGTGGTGGTGTTAATAACCACATCCGTCAAAAGCAATGAAGACCCTGCTCTTTCTTGTTGCAATGGAGCAGAGTAGAGTCGTAGTCAGAGGAGTCTTCGTAGCCACAAGCGGGGAATGCCCACTTCAATCCAAAACAAGCGTAACGCAGTGTGAGTAGGCATTCTTTCAATCCCGGTAGCCACGTTGATGTGCTTGTAACGTGGGAACGAAAAGTCAAACTGCTGCGTGTAAGTTCTTCGCGAGCATTACTTGGAGTCTTTGACGGTCCCTTTCTTCCCGGAACAGTGGACCCCTGTCTCCAAATATAATTGAACCCTACACTCTCGATCACGTTCCGCTACTCAAGCCGATCCCAAAGCTTAGAACGGAAAACTCTTAATGCTTTCTGGGTTTGGGTTCAGGGGTTCAGGGTCTTCATGCATGCTGTTTGGATTGAAGTTTGGCCCCCAGGCAGTTAAGGAATGTACGTTAAACCTACAAATATTAAGCACGTTCTAGTTGAGGGTACCTTGTCTAAACCCTACAGAACCTTTCAAGCAGTCTCTGAGGCTGTATTGTAATTACAGTATAAAGCTCCAAGGATAACTATTCAGGCTCCTAGACCTAAAACCCTAAAACGAATCCCTAAATCCTGAACGCCCTAAGCCCTAAGTCCCAAACCCTAAACCTAAAGGCACTAAACCTTAGATGCCCTAAACCCTCAGCCCTAAATGCCCTAAACCCCTAAACCCCTAAACCCTAAACCCTAAACCCTCAGCCCTAAATGCCCTAAACCCTAGGTCCCTGTTTCACTGAGGCTCGTTGTTGTACTTGGTGGGCTCACGCGGGCCGCTTGTGAAATCGAAGATCCTCGGCCATTGAGATTCGGATGTTATATTATATATATATTATATCTATCTATCTATCTATCTATCTATCTATATATATATATGGGTACCCTATATATATATGTAATTATATGTATATGTATATTTATATGTATATGTCATATACGTATATATATATATATATATATGTCATATATGTATATATGTATATAGGTATATAGGTATATAGGTATATAGGTATATAGGTATATAGGTTTATCTGTATACAGGTACAGATGTATAGATGCTTAAATGTAAAAATGGGAATACGTGTATCTGTGTATCTGTATAAAAATATGTATGTATGCACATACATGTATTCATACACACACACACAGAATATATACATCAATACATATGTATGTATATAGGTATACATATACATATATATATATATATATATGTGTGTGTGCATGTCTTGGCTCATTAATATGTATATAGATAGATACACAGACGAATATGCATATGTTGATAGGTTTAAATAACTAAATGTCTACAAGCGATGGGTATGTCAGTAAGCAACTGAACATCTATTCATATATTCAGGAGCCTTGATAAATAGAATAGGGTTCTTTGAAAGGGCAAACCCAAAAACCCCCCAGACCCTCAACCCCTAACCCAAATAACCTAAACCCTAAATCCCGAAGCCCTAAACCCATTGAGGAGTGGACGATGCTACAGATCCCCAAGACCCTGCACCACCTCGACGCGCCCGACTGGTGCACAGAGGATCCCTGGTTCGGGGTCTTAGGTCTCAGGATTTCCGGGCTTAAGGTCTTAGGGTCTTCGGGTTTAGGGATTAGGGTCTAGGGTTTCGAGTCTTAGGGTTTGGGCCTAGGGTTTTTAGGGTTTCGGGTTTGGTTCAGCTTGAGGGTCTAGGATTTGTGTGCCGCCTTAAAGTTACGAGTCCGGAATCAACTGCGACGCGATGCTACTGCGCCAATAAGGCCAAGCTGATGGACTGGTGCTCCAACCCCAGCATTTTCAGGGAGGACAATGCTTCTCGGAGGGCTTCTCAGAGCTGTTTTTTCTTTTTTGGTGTAACTCCTGCAAGGACGACTATACGGGCTACTGTAAGGGTCACTATAAGATAAGAGCTTCTATCCTTAGCCCTCCCCTAGTATGAGCAATTCCCCCAGGCGGCTCAAGGATTTCTTATTGGCATCGCCTAAATAAACTTACGCCCGCCTGAAAGACCAAGTCCTCGATGAGTTAGGGGATGCATGACGCTAGAGCAGCAGGTGCTTCCCCCTCTGGGCTACCGGTGCAAGTTCGAGTGCAAGGACGGACATCTCAAACCCCAAACCCTGCTTGGAGGGTCGGGGGACTTAGTAACTGGTTATTTTAGGGACTTATAAGTACTATAGCCCCAATTAGGGTCCTTTTTAGGGTACCTATAAGTCTACTTACTACCTACTTACTAAGCCCCGACCCTCCAAGTGACGTGGTTCAGGGTCTTTGGCACGTACCCTCGCACATAGGCGAGGTCGTGCATAAAAAGTTCGGGTGTGAGAAACAATATGGAGCACGAAGTTATGCAACAATCTGCTTCAGCACGTGGCATCTGGTCCTAACCATGCTACACTATACTATACTATATCATACTACACTTATACTGTATTATACTGTACTATAGTTTACGACACGATAATGATGCGATACTATGCCATGCAAAACTATACTATACTATACCTACGGACTATACTATACTGTAATTACTCGGGTTCGCTTCCGTTGCCCGGTTGAGTATGAGTACAGCGCTAGAATCGGGGTTGAGGGTTAGTCACAGGGACACGAGGAAAGGCCATGTACCCCTGATCTCAGGGTTTCAGTAGGTTTTTTTATCGGGTTCTCATGGTGCCTGGACCCTAAACCCTAAACCCTAAAGGCCTTCCCAAAGAAGAAGCGCCCACGGTCCGGCCTGACACTGAGCATGCTTCGAAGCCTTTCGCAACACCCCTGGCACAAGAAGCCCTAGGTCCTAAAGCCTAAACTCAAGCTGTAAGGACTTGAGCCCTAAACCCCAAAGCCCTCAACCCATAAACTCTAGACCCTAAAGTAGCATAAACATTCCATGCGTGCGTGCCTTTGAAACATCGGCAAAGCTTTCGGCAGCCCTTCTTCACCTCCATGCTGCGAGGCCAATAGTGACGTTTTCGTTCTTGGGGCCTGAAAAACTCATTTCTACTTAAAGGATCATGGGACTTAGTAAGTAGGTTATAATTGGGGTTATAAGTCCCCTAAGTAGGGTTATCTTAATTATAAGCTACTTATAACTTTAGTTACTAAGTCCCATGATCCTCTAAGTATTCTTCTACGAAACCGGAGTCAAATTATTTGGGTCTCCCTTAACCTTTAGACGGCCCGCCTGTATGCCCCCGGTGGGTGGAGGGAAGGAGCGGTTGAAGGCTACATCACAAGTCAGAATAGATAGTGCATCCTCGCCCAACCTATCCTATACTTCGAGAAAGCACTTAAACGTGTAATGCCCTGCACTGCAAGTGCCCCCCCAAGCCCTATAATCCGTGTGAAACCGAATCCTGCCGATGCCTGCAGGATGGCAGGGTGGCATGGTGGCAGTACGTCAACACCAGAACGAAGATCACAGAGGTTAAGGCCTCCCGCTGGGGGTGCCGAAATCTGTCCGGAGAGTTGATTTGGGTAGTTCTCTAAATTAGAATCCCTTTTTAGGTTCCCAGTTGTTGATTGTGGAATTCCTCAGAAGCATACGCCACTCGTGTAACAAGGAGCCCAGTTTGGGCCACCGGAGGCAGGTTCTCGCCAAGCGGAGAGGGGTGATATCAAATTATTCATTAGGCCTCCTTCTTATTACTATACTATAACATGCCCCCTTCAACCCCGATTGAAATTATTAAAGCCCTTGTACTAGCTTGGTCCTTTGTCATTTGCTTTAGGGTCTAGGGCCATGTTCCTGAACACGGCATCGCAGGGTCCGCAAACACAACAGCCCCTGCGCCGTGAGAGCTTGTACAAGAGATTTTGATGCTCTCCCACCCCTTCTATACCCAGAACCAACCCCAAGGCCACAAAACCCCAAACCCTCGAAACCCCTAAACCCCTAAGCCCAAAACCCCAAACCCTCGAAACCCTAAACCCCTAAGCCCTAAACCCCAAACCCTCGATACCCCTAAGCCCAAAACCCCAAACCCTCGAAACCCCTAAACCCCTAAGCCCAAAACCCCAAACTCTCGATACCCCTCAGCCCAAAACCCCAAACCCTCGAAACCCCTAAACCCCTAAGCCCTAAACCCCAAACCCTCGAAACCCCTAAACCCCGATACCCCTAAGCCCAAAACCCCAAACCCTCGAAACCCCTAAACCCCTAAGCCCAAAACCCCAAACCCTCGAAACCCCTAAAGCCCTAAGCCCTAAACCCCAAACCCTCGAAACCCCTAAGCCCTAAACCCCAAACCCTCGAAACCCCTAAGCCCTAAACCCCAAACCCTCGAAACCCCCAAACCCTCGATACCCCTAAACCCCTAAACCCTAATCCCCAAACCGTCGAAACCCTAAACTCCGAACCCCTAAAGTTCTGAAGTCTTTCTCAATAGTCTCTGACTGTGGCCAAGGCTTGCAGCTGTGGTTTGGGGTTAGGGTTCAGGGTTCAGAGTTTGATTGCCGATGAAGTTTGGCTCAGAGTTTAGGGTTCAGGGTTTGGGGTGTAGTGTAGGGTTTCTTCACGACGCGGTTGATGGCTTAATTCAACTATACTACACCATGAAGTAGCGCAGAAAGCCCTGTCACGTGAGCTTGACTTGCTTCTCGAATCTCCGTAAAATCCTAACCTCGGGAGCACCAACGCGCCAAAAGCGCAAGCCCTAACTCCAAACCCTATGAGCCTTGTGCCCCATGAGCCCCTAAACCACAAACCCGCAAACCTAAAGCCATAAAACCCTAAGCTCCCTGAACTTAATACCCCCACACCAAAACTGCTCCCTTTTCCGTGTTTCCCATGCGACAGCAGTCAGAGTGCCAGGAGGATGACAAGGAGACTTCGCAGCAGGTGCCTCTGCCTCAAAACGACAGCGAGGAGCCGCAACTCGTAGCTTTAGGGTTTAGGGTTTGGGGGTTTAGGGTTTAGGGGTTTAGGGTTTGAGGATTTTGGGGGTTTTCGGCTGGAATTAGGTTTTCAGTGTTTTCGGCTAAAATGAATCAATATTAAAAGTCTGAAGGTTGAAGAGTGATGGGGTCCATGCAGACCGCTAGTTAAGGAAACCCTCCTCTCTGAAAAGGATGAAAATTGGGCTCCTTGTTCTGTGGGGGTTTAGGGTTTAGGGTTTAGGGTTTACCCAAGGGTCTGCATTGCCTCGTCGAATCGCTCGATTCTTTAGAGCGAGCCCTCAGGCATTCCTGGTACGATCGCCTCAAGCCCAAAGCTGCAGACTCAAGTTGTGCCGCTGCCAATGAGATACCCTAAACCCTAAACCCCTAGACCCGAAACCCTCAGCTCTCAACCGCAACACTAAACGTCTAAAGCCTGAACATCCTGAAACTCTAAACCCTGCCTGAAACTCTTCACGGTCTAAATCCGCAACCCCGAAGCTCTAAACACTGAAGCCCTAAACCCTAAACCCTGAAGCTCCAAACCCTAGACCCCTAAACTCTAAACCCGTAAACCCTCATCCCTAAACCCCGAAGACCCCGAATACCTCGAATACCCTAAATCCTAAACCCTAAACCCTACACTTTAAACCCTAAGCCCTTAGGGTTTAGGGGTTAGGGTTTAGGGTTTTAGGGGTTTAGGGGTTTAGGGGTTTAGGGGTTTAGGGTTTAGGGGTTTAGGGTTTAGGGGGTTAGGGCTTCCTGGCCTGTAGACGAGGAGACTCCTCTCGATCTCAATGCCAGCTCCGAACGCAAGCTTCCACAGTCCATGAGGCTACTTGGGAAAGCTTTTTAGGGTTTAGGGGGTTTAGGGGGTTTAGGGTTTAGGGTTTAGGGTTTAGGTTCAGGGTTTAGTGGTTTAGGGTTTAGAGGTTTAAGGTTTAGAGTCAAGCTTTGGGAGTTTTGGCTCCCGGTTTACCTGCCTTTTTTTTAAACAGGGAGGCCATAAGATGGACAGCTTTCTCTTTACCCGCTGTTTTGGGGGACTGTAGCCTTTCGGACTGGTGGTGAGGAGTCTGATATCAGTGGTTAGCGCTCTCTACTATAACTGTATACTGTATACTACAGTGTACCCCAAATCCCTATGTTGATTGTTACGCCCCTTTATTATCCCCTACTTGAAGGTTCATGGGTAGTTGTAAGTCGGGTTATGGTTAGAGTCCGTAAAGGGGGACTTATAGCTCCACCTATAACAACCCGTAAACCTCCAAGCAGAAGTCAGCCAAGGATATTGGACGGGTGCACCAACCACGTCCAAGTAGTTTCGGAGAAAGCCTGGCAGTGGCTGGTAACGTCCTGAGGGCCCACTTGGCGTGTTTTCGGCCGCGCCCACGGAGTTCGGTGCTGATAACTGATGACAAGGCTAAGATATGTAGCTAAGTAGGAAAGCAGCTGTCACCCTGAGCCCTAAACCGAAGGTGTCGTAGCCCCTAAACCGATGTGTGTTGTGTCAGCCGGGCTCTGCTTCGGGAAACTCATCAGCGGAGTTCCTTCTCACATTCCCTTCGACATGCAGTGAGACCGCGGGTTTAGCGTTTAGGCTTTAGCGTTTAGGGTTTAGCAGTCGCGCATCTCGTGGGCCCCATCAGAAGACCGGGTTTACGGTTTGGGGAACTACTCTCCCTGCACAGCGAAAGCGGGTGTAACTCTGGAGTAGGACAAGACGTCCTGCCTCGGGACCCGACCGAATGCCATGCATGGTTTCAAGGCACATGCCGAAGGGCCCGGAAAGGTTTCTCTGAACTCTAGTCTGTAGGATCAGGATTTAGGGTTCAGGGCATAAATCCCAAAGCTCAACCTGAACTTGAAGCCTGCAGGAGGGGCCCGGTTTCAGGAGAGAGGGAACCCTTTTGTCGCCCTTCCTCGCTGGCCTTTAGGACACTGCGGGAATCTCCAGACGCAGAGTTGAATCGTCTGGGCGAGTCCCGCTGCTCAGATTTATCGCTTCACTTAGATCCACAGTTTCCCAATTTTGGCAGTGAGCACTGCAGGTTTCGATGACTCTTCTTCTTATCACTCTTAAGAATCGTATCTTTACTACTACCATTCTTTTGGTTATTGTTAGTATCACTGTTCTTCTTCCTCTTATTACTATCATTACCATTAGGGGCATCTATCTTCCGCCGTAAGTCCCACACTCCAGACCGTGAGCATTTGCCTTGCAGACGCAGCTCTCTATCATTGACGAGTAGGTAGGGTCTGCGGCCAGGGTTTAGGGTTTAGGAATTCGCCATGGCATAGGAAGGTGGAAGAAAACGACAGCAGCGCCGAGCGGCAGCAGCAGCTGCTGCAGCCTGAGCTCATGTATACATCTCTCGACATGGGCATGGTGGACCACGTCACTGACATCTAGAATTTCCTTCTAGGTTTAGTCAGTCTTTTGAAAATATCGTCGGCTAACCTGCAGCGCGACACAGATGCGGTTAAGACTGCACCTAGTCGGCCTTGTTATCTTTTGTATGCAGGCTTACAGCTGCCAGTGTTGTACCTGTGAGCCGTCTATGGCCACGCTCCGACGAGCATCGTTCCGTCGGTGCGGAAGCCCGAAGAGCTTTCTGCGCTCCTTTTTGCTCTCTGTGAGTGCTCCGCACAAGTCTGAGCAGTGTATCTTATAAACCGAGAGCTAAGGGCTCATGAGTTCCCAGACCATCTTTGTTGAGCGCCTGGCATGTGTACGTTCGTCAGTGGAGGCTCTGGGGTTTGAGTGCAGGCTTTCGGGTTGCGTGGCTTCCACGAGCGTCTTTCTCACAGAGGTCCGAAAAGACCAGTGCAGACGACATGCCAAGCCTTCCAAACCCACAGACTCAGTTTCGAGGGGTTTTCCATGAATTCTGCATGGTTGAGAGTTAAGGGATTTAGGGTTTAGGGTTTGGGGGTTTAGGGTTTGGCACCCCGAATGCTTGAACCCCAATACTCGTACTTCCGGTGTTAGGGACTTCTGGAGTATCCCGGAAGGACATGGCTTCCGCTTGCCGGCTGTAACGGGGCTTCTTTAAGGGTTCCCCCGAGGGTTGTTTAAGGGTTCGGGGTTTTGGGGCTTCCGGGGGTTTAGCCGACTTGTCCTCCACTCTTGAATCGTTTGGCTTAATGTGGTTGTTTAGGGTTTAGGGTGAATATTTTGTAAAAGCCCCCAAACCCTAAAACCCTTTGGTAATGTTAGTAGAGCTATGTAGGGACCACCGGGGGCTCTGGAGTTGGGAGTTGCGCTTAAGAAAGAACGCGCAGAGTCTATATCCTAATAGAACCTAGGTGTTTAGGGCTATAGCGCTCAGGCCTAAAACCATGGTTTAGGGTTCAGGTTAAGGATTCTGAAGGCATCTTATATATTTCCGTTCCTCGGTGCAGACTGTGGATTGGGGAGAAGGCCGACCTTGCGACCTTCCCTGGCACCTTTCATGGTCTCGACGTGCGGGTTCGGGCGCGGGTGGGGAGCCCTGATGCCTTAAACGCCCTAGACGATCTTGAACCTTTTGAATCCCTCGACACCCCAACTGGATGCTATAGAAACCTACCTTTTAGGGGTTCCTTATTTCATGGTTTCCTTATATTAGTCCTTAGAACGGTAGGTTAATCATTTGGGGTTACGCTCAGCTCTATCTTGGAAACCAGGGTCGAGCCGGCATCAGAGAGCTGGTGTTGCCCTTTCCTCGCGCCCTCATCGGAAAGGCTGGATCAGAGTTCGTGGGTTTGTTTTTAGGTTTAGTAGCGTTTAGAGTGCGTGCTTCGAGGCGTTTGGGCTGGCGCGGCTAAACCCTACCGAAGACCCTGAACTACCCGAAAACTCAAAGCCCTAAACCTTAAACCCTCAACCTTACAACAAAAAACACTCCCGAGACTTTGATTGGGTTCTTGTCAAGGAGTTTAATTAAGCTAATTACCATAAAAGCGATCTGGTAGGTACAATAATATTTCCCCCTATTTACGCTAAACCCTAAACCCTAAACAACTCTAAACCCATTATTTTGGTAACATTCCTTCATGCCAACGCGACCGCGACGGCAAGCCTTCTGGCCAGAGCCTCCCAAACTCCTTTAGATTAAGGAATATACCTTAAATTAATAGTAGGATCCCTTAATTAAGGATTATACCTTAAGTTAAAGTAGGATCCCTAATTTGATTCAAGGTAAATTCCTTAATCGAAGAGTTTTGGGCCCTAAACCCTATAAACCCCTTGAAGGAACGCTAGGTAGACCCCCTATACATTCCTTACTTCAGGGGTATTGGAGTCTCTGGGTCTTCTGGCGAGCTGGAGAAATTTGCGAAGCGATTGGAGGAATATCACAGCCAGCGCCGTCTCGATGAGCTCGAGGAGAGCCTCACCAATCACCCTACAAGGGTTTAGGGTTTAGGGGTTAGGTTTTAGGGTTTAGGGTTTAGGGTTTAGGGGTGCTCCAGAAGAAGCTGGGGCCCGAGATGATATTGATGAAGCCCAGCAGAGGGCCAAAGCGGAAACCTTCGCCGACCAGCAGTGAGCTGCGAGGGAGATCGAAGAGACTCCTTAAGAAGAACCCAGTTTAAAGATGCAATCTCTTTGGGGCTTTGGGTTTAAGGTTTCACGGCTGCAAGACTTGAAGGTTTTTGGGCGGTAGGGTCTTATTGTTTACGGTTTTAGGCTTGCAGGATTTAGCAATTCTGGGCTTTTTAGATTTATGCACAACGCTACACGTTTCAGTTTGGCTTTCGTGCTTTTGCTTCAGAAGCTTCCGGCGGCCGAGGTTTGACGTTGGTTTAGGGTTTAGGGTTAGGAGTTTGGGGTTTAGGGTTGACGTCAGGTCCTGGCAAACGTAACCAAGGCCGCCACTTGTAATGCTGTGCCCGGACGGGTTCATGCAATAGGAATGGCCGTACCCATTCTCATCATTAGTACTCTTGCTTGTAGTGTCATCACTTGACATGTCACTGCGATGTTGGAGTTTACTAGAAATACTATGATTACTATGTTGCTCATGCTCTTGCTCACGCTCAAGCTCAGGCCTTTTTTGATTCGTATTGTTATTCATATTCTATTGAAAGTGTGTCATGTTGGGGTCGAACAAATTGGCTTATACGTTGTTTAAACTATAACATACCAAAAGCCTAGTCTAATTGTTTGTGCCCCTACCCCCGAAATCCCCAATAGTGACCCTTAAAGTGCCCCCTGCTGAAGGGACCCATTAAAGGAGCCCTCTTCTAATTATGACGCTAAGCCCTAAACCCCGAACCTTAAACCCTGAACACCAAACCCTAAAACCTGAACCCTAGACCCTAAATCCTAAACCCCGAACCCTAAGCCCTGAACCCCTAAACCCTACAAGCCCTTCCCAGAGAGCCCAACACCCCTTAATTAAGGAATATGGTAGGGCTTCATATTATGATTTAAGCTATATTCCTTAATTCCCCTTATAGAACCCCTATATATCCCTCTAAGGAACCCTTTAAGGAACCCCTAAGCCTTAAGCTTATTCCTTATTTAACGCTGTATTGGGCTCTCTGGGTTGAGAGCCTTCCAGGATAGACCGGAGAAGCTCTGAGCCCGTTTACTTGGCACTGGAGCAGACGCTGCAGGACCAAGATCCAAGGTTAGATTTATGGGCCCCTAGCCCATTTAAGGAACTTTAAAGGGTACAAATCGGGTGCATATATATATATATATATTGGGTATATAAGGATTTTAGGCTTAAGGGCCCATACTAGGGGCCCATGGTTCCATCCTGAGACAAGAACTTGGGGCCCCGTCAAGGGGGGGAGGTTCTTAGACTTGGGGTTTAGTGTTTAGAGATCCAGGGGTATAGGTTTTTCGGGGTTTAGGGATTTGGATTTGGGGTTGAGGGGTTCGAGATTCATGCTTTCAATTCTATTGGAGTGGTATTGTTGGGGTCAAAATAATTACCACTACTATTTTGGGGGTTCCTTATTATGAATATAGTATAAAACCCTATTCTAATTATTGAGGCCCCTATAGTAACCAGCATCTTACTTTTCGAAGGTGCCCTTGCTGAAGCTTACATGTTTTGCTGCCGTTTAGTTTGAGGGCTCAGGGCTTTAGGGTTGAGGGTTTCAGGATTTTGGGTTTAGGGTCTAGAGCTTTAGGGTGTCGGGTTTACACGTCTAGTCCAGGAGATTGGTTTGCTATTCGGACCTTTTGCCTGGTTCGTCGGGTTCAAACGCCCACCGCGCTTTGTTTCTAGTTTGCGGATTCAGGATTGTATACTGGTTTGGGGTTTAGGGTTTCTGGTTTTCGGGGCTTTGAGATTTCGGTCCGGAGGCGGTCGGCTAATTAGCAAATACGTCCCTACATGGTTAAATCAGTCCCGACATGGCAAAATAAGTCCCTACATAGTTATGCTATCGTATCCTCAAAACCCTATTCGGACTATATCTACACTATCTTCAATCGTCTGCGCGCTCTCCTTGTGTGGTGCGCACGATGACATCCGAAGCCGGAAGCCCTATGTCGCGAAACCCTGCCATACACCCTACACTGCGCACTTGAGAACACAACCCTAAACCCTAAAACCCTAAACCCTAAACCCCTAAGCCCTAAACCCTAAACCCGGGGTCTTTTACCCCAGAACCTAGACCCGAAGCGCTAAGCTCCTGAAGTGCAGAGCTCACTTCTTCAGGCCGAAGTTAGATACCAGAGCTAGGTAGGGCTTTGGGGCATTTTATATTTCCCTTATTGGGCTTAAGAGGATCTTATTTACTACTATTTTTTCAAAAGCTTTAATAGCCCCACCTAGAGAGATACTTGGAGGTTCATGGGAGTTCCAAGTCGGGTTAGAAGTCCCTAGGCCCTACTATTGATTGTAACTTATGACTATAGTTTCCCCACTTATAACCTTGCTTATAGCCACCCATCAACCTTCAAGTAGGACGTCTGAGTTCCAAGAAGTGGACCTCGTTGAGCCGTGCGCCAACTTTGCCTTGTAACGCTGTCTGCCTTCGCCCTTGGCCCTACATCCCAATCCCAAGCTTTCAACCCGAACTTTCAAACTCGTAACCCTACGCATGCTTTAACTTGCGATGCTTGTCAGGAGAGGCGGAAGGAGCACGAGTTTCTGAAGTTCGACGAGGTTCTCACGCAGATTCTTTGGGAATGGCCTTATACAAGCTACCTGAAGGTTCATGGCAGTTCATGGGTACTTACTTGCTGGGCTTATGCCCTGAGCTACTTGCGGCCTGAACCCTAAACCCTAAACCCGTAAGCATGTGGACTGGAGCTTTACGAGCCGCAACAGAAAACTTCAAACCTGAGAGCGGTATTTCCCCAGCGCAACACCCGCACGCAGATGGCATGTAATTGTCGGGGTGAGTCGGAGCCGCCCCTATAACCGAGACTTTGTACTGAGCTCCTAAGCCCTAAACGCCTAACTCGTAAACAGGCAGATTAACAGCCTTCTTAGCTCAGAAAGTCATTTTTAGTTTTTGAGCAAGAAGCCCCGAGAAGAAAAGCCTAAACCCTAAACCCCTAAACCCCTAAACCTAAACCCTAGACCCCTAAACCCCTAAATCCCTAAACCCCTAAACCCCTAAGCCCCTAAACCCCTCAACCCCAACCCCCTAAACACCTAACCCGAAACCTCAAAGCCCAAACCCCAAACCCTCAATCCTAGGCCAGGGATCTTCTTTGGGAAGCCCTAGAGGCCGATCGCGGGCCCCAGGAAGGCGGGCACCGGGCTTTGGGGAGGAGGGTTCCTCTTGGGCTTCCTTTCCTTGGAGGATTCCTTTAAGGGCCTCTTTAGGGGCTCCTTTAAGGGTTCCTTTAAGGGTTTAGGATTCCTTTAAGGGTTTAGGGTTAAGGATTCAGGGTTTGGGGTTTCCGGTTTAGGGTTCGGGGGGAGGGCTTCGAGTTTGCAAGTTGGGGTTTGGGGCTTTAGGGGCTTAAAAGTTATAAGATGTTTCAGAAAATTTAGGGTCTACGTAAGGGGTTTAGCTTTTGGATGCAGAGTTTAAGATTTGGGGTTTAGGGCTTAGGGATTTCGGGTTGAGGGATTTAGGGTTGAAGGTTTAATGCTTTTAGGATTTAAGAGTTTTCGCGTTTAGGTTCTGGGGATTACGGGTTTTCAGGGTTTGGGGTTCAGGGTTTCCCCAGAAAGCGCAACACCCCTTAATTAAGGAATGCCTTAAAATAGAAGGGGCTGCATATTCTGATTTAAGGCATATTCTTGATTCGCCAGGTGTTGGGCTTTCGAGGTCTGGTGTTTAAAGCTTATAGGGTTTGTGGATGTATTCTGATAAAGGGTTCAGGCTTTATCATTGAAAAGTTGGTATTTTAGGGTTAAGGGTTCAAGGTTTAGGTTTCGGGATGAACGTGTATGGTTTACACGGCGGGGCTGTACCCTACACCCTAATGCTGAAACCCCTGAATCCCGAAACCCTGAACACGGAACCCTAGAGGCCTAAAGCCTAAACCTCCGAGTATTCACTTTTTGCGTCCTTTTTCTTAAGCTCCCAGGAAGAAGGGAGGGACCCGAGTAGCCGCCTTGTGCGAGGGGTGTGGTTCTTCGTGACGCTTGCAAAAGCTACGAAATGGTCCGTGGCAAAGGGTAAGCCCTAGGATCTAAACCTTCAGGCCTATTGGGGTTTAGGGTTTAGGCCTTGGAATGCCCCACCTGCGAATCTTCTTCGGTGGTCCGTGGTCCAAAAGTGTCAGGACGGCCCTTGGTTCGATCCCTCTGCTTCACAATAGGCCCTTGCTGGTTTTGGGTTTTAGGTTTTTGGTTTCGAGTTTGGGCTTCAGGGCTTGGGATTTGAGGTATTGGGTGGGTCTTTTTGAAGCCCCAAGCCTGAGCTCTGACACCCTGTAGGAACAGTCGCACGGAAGCGTGGTTCTTGGCCCTGCCGGTTCCCGAAGCCTTCGACCCTGAATCTAAACCCCAAGTACGCCAAGCCCTGAACAATCCTAAACCCTGAACCCAAAACCCTAAACCCTGGTTCAGGTTTTGACTTGAGGTTGCGCCTGGGACAGTAGTAGCAACGCATTCCTTCTCTCAGTTTGACTTTGGCGGCTGTTTCCATGTCTCCACAGTTTATAAACGGGCTCTTGATGGTTTCGGTCTTTAGATAGGTTTAGGGCAGTTTAGGGTTTAGGGTTGTCTTTCCATTTGGTTTCGGTCGCGAAGGTCTGGGGTCTGCGACGTTTTCGTTGAGGTTTGGGGGTTCTGGATACATATGGGTAGTTGTCAAAATTATGGCCCCTTTTTGGGCACCCTAAATATTAGGTGCCGTACTATATTCGGGACCCCCAAAGGGGCCTTAATTTTGACAACTACCCATATGTTTTTGATGGGTGGAGTTTGGGTCATTTAGGTGTTGTGGCCCAAAAGCCTTCAATTAAGGAGTTTACCTTAGATCTAATTAGGGATCCTCTGAAGTCCAGTTTAGGTGGGTTGAGTTGTGAGGTTTGAAGCCGAGCGAGGTGCACTCAACGAACTAGGAACACCACCGGCCTGGTTCCCGTACACTCGAAACTCCCATCCCCCTAAATCCCAGACCACCCTGAAGCCCTATCCCCTAAAGAAAAGTTTCCCGAAAATTGGGGGTACCTTATTTTGGGGTCCTCATAATAAGGATCCTACTATTTAGGGTACTATGTTAGGGTCCCCTATTTTCGGAAACTCCCAAATCCCTTGAACTTAAGCCCTATCCTCAGCAGCAGCCTCAATACCTTCCAGTCTAGCAGCCTGGGGTCCGATGTTCTGCTGCTTGGATCCTTCACTCGAAGCCTCTGTAGTTCAAGTTCTAAATGGGTTTAGGGTTTAGGGTCTAGGGTTTAGGCTTCAGAGCAAGTTGCAGGCAAAGCTACTAGCAAGAGCCCAGACTTCAAAGCCGAGGAGCAGAGAAACCTTGGGCTTGTAGCATGCTCCGTTTACGAAGCCTAGGGCCCAGAGCCCATGAACCAAAAGCCCAAATCCGAAACCCTTACACCATATCTGTATCCCTAAGCCGGGACAAAGGGGTTATCTGCGTGCGAGATCGTGATTTGCCGTGGTCGTCAGGGATCCAGTTCAGCATCCGTGCTGATGAAATGTGAAGGGTTAGGGGGTTGACTCCCAAAAGGTGTTGCAGCAGCTGGGCCGTAACGTACTTCGTCAACTGGTGCGATGTTGGCCGGTTTACATGGAAGGTGGGTTTGCCTATGCGGAAGTAAAGGCAGGAAGGGATGCTGCAGTGAAGGCGGGAAAGGATGCTGCCGGGGGAGGGTCGCCGGCGACGAGCAGTGGTTCTTGAAGGGGATCTGCTTGGGCTGTCGTGAGTGACCGTCTTCCACTGCCAAAGTGAGAGGGTCGTCAGGGTTCGCGTGCGCCAATCTCCTGGTCAATCGACCTTTCTGGACGCTGTGGATTTCCGCTGCCTCTGGAGGAAACGAGCTAAAGAAAAAAACCTCACACCCTAACTGTAAGCCTAAAGCCCTGACCCTTAAATCCAATATCGCTACTATACCCCGAGGCCCTGAACCTCTGCTCAACAACCCGCAACCCTAACGCGACCACGAAACGTGCCGGGTCCTTTTCCAGAACTTGTTGGTCAGGCTTTCGGGTTCAGGTTCGACAGTCCAGTAGTGATTAGCAGGGCTCGGGATTTGGGGTTTAAGAGTTTGGGGTTAGGAGGGTTCCGAGTTTGGGGTTATGGTTAAGAGCTGCAAGGTTTAGGGGTTCAGGCGTTGGGTGTTGACTTATTGGGGACCGTAACTTGTTCCCTGGTTGGGTGCTCTGGGGCTAACTGCCTTCATCGCAAACTCCGATGAGCATAGGCTCCTGGTTTGAAAGCCGTGTTTGGGACAACTTCGGTCTCCGGTAGACGAATCGTTTTTTTCTCCATCGGCATGTGCCTCCATTCTGTTGCTCAAAACTCTGAAGGGAAAAGACTGAAAAGACAATCTCAAGTGTAAGCAGCCTCAGCAGGCTGAGAAACTCAATGCAATTCAGGTTTTGACAACACCAGACAATCATGTGACTAGAGAGTATGAAACTTTGAGCCTTAAGTGCGTATAGCTCTCGGCAGCTTGCTGGCAACGACCGCTGGCTGTCGAAGTGCTAGATATTTTTTTTGGTTCCATGGACACGCAACGCAACCGCTCTTAGAACTCTGACAACAAGGACAAATGCACCGCGAAATCTGAGTACCCCCAGCCACCCCCAAGCACGTGAGAGCACGGGCCCGTGCATAGTCGATCCATCTGCCGTGCGGCGGAAGCGTGCCGGCCATGACGACGCATGCGCAGGCGCTGATTGTCCGTCCTTCCAGCCTTCCCGTTCAGTGTACCGAAATCCTGCATTTCCAGTTCGAAATGGTTTATGTCCAAGAAGGATGGCTGTCGCCAAGGGACTGCCAAAGTGTTTGAAAATTTGGGCTGTTGCAGACGAATTGCCAGGGGCGTATGTCTGCCTGCTACCCTAAACCCTAAGCCCAAAACCCACGGTCACCCAACTGCCGCCCGCGAGAGGCCCTGGCGCTATACTATGCGCGTCGCTAGGATGCAGTCACGCAACCTTCGGTGTCTTTGGGCTTAGCGGTCCAAGACATGCAGCATCAATTGAGGTACCTGCCCACCCAAGATTCGAAGCCCCAAACCCTAGGCTTCAAAATCCTCAACCAGTCACAGAAACCTTTGGTCAAAGTTAAAGGAACCCTAAAGAAGCCTTACCGTGCAATCAATGATGAAACACTCACAGGAACCCTTGCAAGAATCCTTTAAAGGAGTCCTGAAAGGAATCCCTTCAACCCTAAACCCCTTCACACGAGCTTTAACCAGAGCCCAGGAGAAGGCTACTACAACAAGGTCCAGACCCTTTGTGACGAGGAGGGTCGGCGAACTGGCGATGTGCCAATGCATCTCTGGAAGGTGCATGGGTTTTATAAGGTTTTATGAGGGTCTATAGTTTTTTTAGCGGTTTCTAGATTCTTACAGGGCTTTGTAGTGTCCATAAGGTTATATAGTATAGGCTTTTATAGGGGCTCTGTAAGTGTTCTTTGGGGGTTCAGGTTTGTGGCTTCCTGGAAGGAGTTGTTTTAGGAGTTCTTCAAGGTCTACAAGACCTTTTCTAGGGGTTTTGTGTCTAGGGTTCAGGGCTTGGGCTTCTTGTTTAGGGCTTAGGGTTTCGGGGAGTTTTCTCTGGGGTTTGGATGGAGATCAGGGCTGGATGCTCGAACTCGAAAAAACGCGGATTCACTGACCCCCAGATCTTTATAGGGGTCGGAACAACGACTAACATCATTCCGTAGGGTTCCTCAATATGGGGGTTTCCGAAAATTAGGGGTACCTTACTTTGGGGTCCTTATAATAAGGATCCTCCTATTTAAGGGTACTATATTAGGGTCACCTATTTTCGGAAACTCCCATATATTTAGAGGCCAATAGTCTAATATACCCCAAAGCCCAAAGCCTCTATTACTCTCGAAACCACAAACCCAGCCCGCTTTTCTCCGCGCCCGCAAGTCCATACAGCACTAGAGTACCAGAGCAGCAAGTCGTCACCATAGCCGTTTCTTGAGCGCAAGACTCGGCAAAAACCCGAGATCCTTACCGCCACAACCCACCGGCAAATGGTCACGGTTAGAATTGAGCCGCAAAACCATCAAACTCCCAACCCTAAACCGCTACTCCTGACCTCTAAGGCATCCGAAGCCTCGCAATCTCTAAAGCCTTACCCGCAGAGTCTCCAATATCCTTTGATTAAGAAATATACCTCCAATCATATAAGGGATCCTACTACAAATTAAGGTATATTCCTTAATTAAAGGGATATTGGAGTCTCTGGGACTGTGACCTTTAGTGGCGTCACTTGGAGGGTCGGGGGACTTAGTAAGTAGGTAGTAAGTAGACTTATAAGTACCCTAAAAGGGACCCCAACTGGGGTTCTGGTACTTATAAGTCCCTAAAATAGCCAATTACTAAGTCTCCCGACCCTCCAAGCAGGCCTATGCGCTGCACCGTGAGGGTGGCACTCGAGAGGCAATCCTGGAGGCCCGACACAGCTAGGGTTTATTTAGGGTTTAGGGGTTTAGGGTTGAGCGTTTAGGGCTTATTTAGGGTTTTGGGGTTTAGGGTTTAGGGTTTAGGGGTTTAGGGGTTTAGGGGTTTAGGGTTTAGCGTTTAAGGTTTATTTAGGGTTTGGGTTTAGGGTTTAGGGTTTAGGGTTAGGGTTAGGGGTTTAGGGTTTCGGGTAAACCTCGAATACCTTTAGGTAGAGAGTTCGATGAGCTAGCAGTGCTGGTTGTCGCCATCTTCAACTCGCCTTCGTTATGGATGTTGATGCTGTTCCTTCTGGCACCTCTAGCCTAGCAAAACCCTGGCTGCTGCTACTGATTACGCTTACTTACATTTACTCTCATTTTACTTGTAAATCTGACGTTTTAACATTATAGGTATGGGTCTCCGTAGTGCAGCTACTTTGCCAAGGCCTGAGGTTTTTGCCACTTTCGTTGCTAGTTCAGTTGTGTTGCTGCTGATTCTATTTCCGACTGCCCGGCTCGCCTGCGAGTGTGAGAAAACAAGGAGCCCCCAATAAGGTTTCTAGTCTTAGTATTTGGCAATAAGGATCCTTTGTGGAGTGTCGTGAGATTCCAAATTTAGGGTCGTTTTTGTAATTCTGACTTTCTGATACTACCTTACACTTCTTAAACAGCAGTACCCTAAATATGAGAACAACGGGCCGCGAGTTCAAAGTCCTGGAACTTTGCAGAGCCTTAAACCCTAAACCCTAAAACTCTGAACCGCTCTCTTCAGGCGGAAGGCTGCCTGCAGAAGCGTACCTTGGCATCATTCAGCTCAAAGGGTTTGAAAAGGATTTTTTATCCTTTCGGAAGGCGGGTCTGGGCTGTTTGGGGGCGGTGGGGGGG
>BGNK01000162.1:48169-59326 GCA_003297005.1 Symbiodinium sp. clade A Y106
GCGCGGGAGGAGGCAGGGGGTGTTGTTGGGGGATTCAAAGGGGTTTAAGCTGTTTTGTGCTCCCCGGAATGGAAATAGTAATAGGTTTGACTGTGTTGGACATGGGATGGCAGGCAAATGCAGCAGCCCTCGTGAGAGCTAGGGCAGCCGGGGCTCAGATGATATTTGGATAGAATCGGGATCCTTCTTTGCAGTGCTTGCCTTCGACCATGGGCAGCTTCTATGGATTCTGCTGTTGGAGCGGAAGGATTTCCGAAGATGTGGGTCCCCGTGGCCTTGCGCAGCACAATGTGCATGCTCGTGATTTTGACTGGGCTTTTGGCTCCGCTACCCCCGCAGCAAGAGGAGCTTCAGGTTGCAAGAGCACAACCCCAAAGGGGGAAGACCCAGAAGGGAACGAGGGCCAACTTCGCGAACACGAAGCCTTCGCAGCAGCGGGCAGCAGTAACGGAAATTGGCCGCTTGCAACAAAACGTTCACCTCAAGTGCATCGACAAAGCAGCCATGTCCCGCGTGGTGCTCGACGTCTTACAGGAGCTCAAGCAGTACAGGATGTCTGCCGCTGGCATCCCAAACTAAACCGACAGCGTGCGTGAAGCCCTCGCCCCCCAAGCTCCGAAGGCAAGCTCGCAACCCTGAGCAAAACTGTACGATCCCAACTAAATCAACCAAGGTACCACCGGAGGCTCCTCTTCCATTATCCTCATGGCTATCATTCTCATGATGATCCCTGTTCTTACCCGTAATCTGTTACATACCATAAACCTTAAAGCCAGTAGTACTGTAAGCCCCAGACCCTATTATTATCCTAAGCCCTAAATCCTAAATCCTAAACCCTACTATAACTTTTGGCCCTCAGCCCCAGGTGTCATGAAGCCCCAAGCCCTAAACCCCAGGTGACATGGGGCTCCCCTTTGCCGTCGCACTCTGCTACTTCCACGAGCAGCTGGCGATGGTCGACCACGACGCGGCACCGGGGCTTCCAGAGGTTTAGGGTTTAGGGGTTAGGGTTTAGGGGTTAGGGTTTAGGGATTAGGGTTTAGGGTTTAGGGGTTAGGGATTACGGTTTAGGGATTAGGGTTAGGGATTACGGTTCAGGGTTTAGGGATTAGGGTTTAGGGTTTAGGGTTCTAGAGACCCTTTTCAACTTTTCTCTTATGTCCTCAGGGTTGAAGCTCTGGGTGCAGGGTTTGCTCTTCTGTTCTGAGTTTAGGTTTTGAAGATATCTTTTCAATTCGTCTCTTAGGACTTCAGGTTTGGACAAGTTTAGGATGTAGATCTTGGGTTTTAGCGTTGCATGGTTTAGGGTTTTAGAAGCATCTGCTTGGTGATTTCGTCAACTTTTCTCTTTCAATATAGTTTCGCGAGTCTCTCTTACATTGGTATTTCGTTTCTTTTTGTGGGATTTAAGAAGGCCTTCTGGGTTTCGGAGTCAAGGGTTTAGAGGATAAAGGCTTGGGGTTCAAGGTTCAGCATACAGGGTACGACGATCTTTAGGGTTTAGAGGTTTAGGGTGCAAGGTACATGGGGGCTTTAGGTTTAGGTTATGAGGTCTGGGGTGTAGCGTGTCTCGAGTTTTCATGCGATGTGGCTGCGACTAGCATGATTTAAACTCTTTATCAGGAGTGATAACCACTCCTGTTCTGCTTGTCCTTGTGACTGTCACGATCGTAGTTTTGCTGTCCATGTCCTTGTCGCTGTGATGGTTGAGCTCTTACCAAAACCTGTACGCTCATGTTCAAGTTTGCGTTTTTTGTGCATCCTCGCCAGTCTTCGTGTGAGCCCTACATCCTCTCCCCTCCCTTTTCAAAACAGGACATAAACATACGTAAACCGTGCACCCTAAACGACCCGAAACCCTTAACCCGCAATCCTAAGACCCTAGACGGCCCGAAACCCTTAAACCCCTAACTCCTAAACACTAAACAGCCCTAAACTCCAAACCTTAAGCTTTAGACCCCAAACCCCAAGACCAACAAATGTTAAAGTTTAAGACCCCAAATCCCTCAAACCCCAAACCCGAAACCCCTAAACCCTGGCGTCGGAGCGTCCAATTTAAGCCGGATTGTCAGCGGGACAGTCAGACTGTTGAAAGATTCAGCAGAAAAGGCGCTTCGGAAGAAATGTCAGAAAACTGTCGATTGGTTTACAGCCTCACAGAAACTACTATGCCTCGAGTACAACGCCCTCTTCGTGCACACGTCGGCTGCCCTTCCTACTTGGGGTTTGCATGCAAAGGTACAAAGATCTTGAGGCGAGCGAGGTCCTAGAACCTTTGTTTTGACCGGCTTTGGTTCTTCTTCGTCCTTTTGCAGGCATGATTGGCGATGCCGCATGGGGTGGAGGAAAGGGAGAAGCACCCTTCACCGGATTCGGCATTTTCCGTCGCCGTTGCAATCGCCATTGCCAATTTGGAAGAGCCTGCAGCCGACTACTCCAGCTCTGCGGTCATCATTGTCGTGCTTGTTGGGTCATCATTGTCGTCTTGTTGGGGCCAGGTATTAAGACCCCGAAACCCCTAAACCCGTCACACCCCTAAACCCCTAAACCAAAAGACCCCAAATCCCTTACGCCTAAACCCTAAACCCCTACAGCCCGTTACACCCCTAAACCCCGTAAACCCTAAGACCCCAAATCCCTTACGCCTAAACCCTAAACCCCTACAGCCCGTTACACCCCCCCTAAACCCCCTAAACCCTAAGACCCCAAATCCCTTACGCCTAAACCCTAAACCCCGAAAAGCCGTTACACCCCTAAACCCCTGAACCCTAAGACCCCAAATCCCTTACGCCTAAACCCTAAACCCCTAAAGCCGTTACACCCCTAAACCCCTAAACCCTAAACCCTAAACCCTAAACCCCGAAAGCCCTAAACCCTAAAGCCCTAAACCCTAAACCCTAAACCCTAAACCCTAAACCCTAAACCCCTAAAGCCCCAAAACCCCTAAACCCTAAACCCCTAAAGCCCCAAAACCCCTAAACCCCTAAACCCCTAAACCCCAAAACCCCTAAACCCCTAAAGCCCAAAACCCAAAACCCTAAACCCTAAACCCCTAAAGCCCAAAACCCCTAAACCCTAAACCCCTAAAGCCCAAAACCCCTAAACCCTAAACCCCTAAAGCCCCAAGATCCGAGGTGCGGGACATGTCCGTGCGCATCTCCCAGGAGCTCCCCTCGGCCCCCGAAACTTCAAAGGCGCCCCGTGGCAATCTGAAAGCTTAAGGAGGGGTTAGTAGGGTGCAGGGTTTAGGGTTTAGGGTTTAGGGTTTAGTAGTTTTTTCGTAGCGTTTAGTCGGGTTTGTTGGGGTTTAGTAGGGTTTAGTAGTTTTAATACTTTTTAGTAGGGTTTGGTAGGGTTTAGTCGGCTTTAGTAGAGTTTGGTAGGGTTTAGTAGAGCTGAAATAGGGTTTTGTAGGGTATTCAGTGTTTGAGGGATTTAGGGTTTAGGGGTTCGGGTTTGGGGGTTAGGGTTTGGGGATTTCGGTCGAGGGCTTGGTGTTTAATCAATCAGCTTCAAGGTTCAGGGTTGTTCAGGGCTCCGCACAAGGGCTTAAAGCAGTTCAAAATGAGGGTTGCGCAAGGGGGTGCCACAAGAGATCTGTACGCTTGTGCGGAATTTCCATGCGGGGCGCGGTGCCACCTCCACTCCAAGGGTGTAAGCTTGGAAACCAAGATGCTGAAAAGTCTAACGCTCCAGGAGAACCTTTCTGACATCATGGCAGGTCCTAGCTGCCCGCTTCTACACGATGGTGGGAGAGGTGGAAAAGGCCCAAGAGGTGCCAAAGGGGTAGTTCTTAAAGGGTATTACTTCTCCGATTTTGGTTGGGTTCCTTGTCAATCCTGAAAATAAGGCTTTGCTTCAGAAATGTTGAACTCTTAACTTAACGGGGCCCTGGTTTAGAGAAGCCTCCAAATGAGGGCAAGAAGGCCCCAGCCTAATCCCGAGACCGTGAGGTTTCAGGGCTTTAGGGTTTAGGCAGGGTTTTTGTGGACCCTAAGCCCGAAACTCCAAAAACCCTTCAGTGGGGCGCCCCCTGTGTGGTTTGCATTGTAAGGGGCTTAAAAAAGTGTTACCTGCCTTCTCCATCGTTTGACAGTTTTCTAGCCTGTGGCGGCTACTGTTGTCGGTACAATCTAGCTACTAGTTGTTATTGGCAGTAATTGCTTGCTGCTGTTGCTACTGAAGTACTGAAGTTCGAGTAGCAATGTCACGGTCATCGTTCCCTGTCGTCGTCATTGTTGACAGTGCTTTTCGAATCATGCTGCTATTGTGGTTTATGTGCTTGATCTACTGAAAACCGTGGGAATGCTAGATGCAGTGACAAGGGTAGCATCACCAACAGGAATGGAAGGCACAACGGAATGGACGCTGACCATACATATCAACCGTAATCCAACGAGTTCAGATGCCAGCAGCACGACCTTGGTCTTCATACAATTGTCAGCACAACTATCCTTTTTCCCCATTTTTCTGGTGCAACTTGTCTACCCGAACCGCTCAACCCTCGACGCGATGTAAGCCCTTCAGTGATGGAGTTTCCGGTGTCGGGATGGAGAGTAACCTGCGAGAATGCTGAGGCACTCTCCTGAATCTGGCTGATGTAGACCTCTGATGCATCAGCCCACTTTCTTTAAGGGGCCTAATATCAGGATCCCGACTTTAATCCCCGTAAAAGAGAGCCAGTATCTTAATCTGGCCTCTGCAGTACCCTAAGCCCTGCACCCATCCTGCAAGCCCCCCGAGTCCGAAGCCCTTGCAGATGCTTACGGCCATGGACGGCAGCAGCAGCGCGGCCGTCTGCGCGGCCAGAGGTTGGAACGCATTCGCAGCGGGGCGGAAAGCTGCCAATCAACATCAGCCGGGTTTAGGGTCTAGGGCCCCCAGACCCCAGAAGTACCCTAAACCCATATGGGAGTTTCCGAAAAGAGGGGACCCTAATATAGTACCCTAATAGTAGGATCCTTAATACAAGGACCCCAAAATAAGGTACCCTGAATTTTCGGAAACTCCCATATTCCGTCTTGGACCTAATTAGTTAGGCCCTTATATTATAGAACTCTACTATAGATCCCTTATAGACCCCTTTAAGGAACCCTTTAAAGGAGCCCCTATTCTAATTAGTTCTGGGGCTTGCGTTTCAGGGGTTAAAGCTTTTCGGCTGGCAGGGCTCAGGGTTGGGGTCTGGGCTGGTGGAAACTTTTCGAGTGTCTTCGTGCAGAAGTACCCTATTTTGGGGTCCTTATACTAAATTGTAAGGTTCCTACTATTTAGGGTACTATATCAGGGTCTATTTTCGGAAACCCCCAAATAGTAACTAATGGTAATACTTGCAATAGCAGCAGTAGTAATAGTAACAACACCTGTAGTAAGGTGCACCTTGCTGCAACATCCTTCTGCAGAATGTCCGTAAACCCTAAACCTTATGGCTACGGCTCAAGCCATTTTGGCTCAAGAGCTTCAGCCGTCAGGGAGCCTGGCTTGCGCCTCATTTCGCTGCATTCAGGGGCGTCTTGTTGGTGCTCTTCCTCCTCGTGGTCAAATCCCAGGGGTGACCTTGTGATTTTAATCCCTAAGCCGACCTCTACGTGATCGTGATCTTGACCTGCCTCATCTGGGGTGAAAAGGAGACGCTTTGGCTCAGCTGAGTACCTGTCGGTGCGGTTCATTGGATTGTCTCATCTTGGAGGAGGTGTGAGATCGGAAGGTGCTCTGTGGCTTCGTCATTGGCGCTGTGTGAGTCTTTGTCCTTCTGAAGGGTGGCACTATCCATCATTGACTTTGTGTGCGTCTTTGTCTTTCCGGAGAGTGGCTCTACTTGGTCTCCTCCATTGCTCTGGTGAACCCCGTACAGGAAAACGCTTGGGTGCGACCCTTGAAATCATGGCAACTTCACCGAGAGCCACGATTGACATCGACGATGATGAAGATGTGGACCTTGAAAAGGATCGCTCTCCCACAGAACTTGCAGATGACGATGGTAGTGATGATAAGGAAGATGACCAGCTCGGTGTCCTCGCTCATCCTTGCGAAGCTGGAGGTGGTGGTGATGGTGATCAGCGTGGCGAGGGCATGCAGGTTGAGGGGGAGAACATCTACCTGGGAGCCTTGGGTGAAGTGGATGGGACTACTGCTATTTCTCCTCCTCCTGGGATCAAGGACAACCGCAAACGTGGGCGAAGTCATGCTGAGCGTGAACTCAAAGAAGAGCAAGATGGAGAAGAGAGTGAAAGCCCATCTAAGAAAGCATCGACAGACGCCGCACCTGTATCTGGACGTGAACTACGTGCACTTCTGGCATCACATCTCCTGGAGATGAAAGGACAAATTGGGAACCGCATTAGCCAAGTGGAAGCCGCACAACAACGACAAGCTCAAGAGGTCGTGAACCTGCAGGGCAAGACCATCACTGTTGAGAAGGAGATCGTGAATCTGAAGGGCAGAACAACGGCCAATGAAAAGCACGTAGGTGAGATCAAAACCAGGGTTGACCTTCACGAAGACAGGATCAACGAGGTCACTACGTCTCTGGCTCGACTTCAGAGTNTGAATCTGAAGGGCAGAACAACGGCCAATGAAAAGCACGTAGGTGAGATCAAAACCAGGGTTGACCTTCACGAAGACAGGATCAACGAGGTCACTACGTCTCTGGCTCGACTTCAGAGTGACCTACGAAGCCGCCCAATGTCGAGTTCTGGCGGGGCCCCTGGACCCACAATCCCTTCTGATCCGTGGGCGAACTGGAAGGCTAACCACCCGAACATGCAGAAAAAGAATGGACCACTTCCCCGTGCTCAATGGGGTGACTTGGAGGACGACAACATTCTGACGGAAGAGGAAAAAAGGACACTCATTGTCGGTGGTTGGGCGCAGGACACGAAGAAGGCCACGATCGAGACAGAATCCCGAGAACTTCTGGCGAGGGACGAAATTAAAGGATTGGTTGATGAACCCGTCTTGGCAGTTTATGGACCAAGACGAAGTGTGGGCAGCCTCAAGTTCGACTACCGCCACAATGAAACGTTTCAGAGCCTTCGGGATAGAATGTGGAAGACCATGAAAGCCATCCGAGAACTCGCTGTAAAGTTCCCAAGTGCCCGTGACCTCCCAAACAGTAAGCCGGCATGGGCCAGTTTTGTCAAGACCAAGGAGGCGCGGAGACGCACAATGTTGGTCAGCCAAACCAGGAGGATTTGCATCCAACTTGCTTCGGACGCTACCTCAGATGCCGGAGGACCATGTAAACCTGCTGCCATCAATGCGGAGAGCTACGACGTGGACTGGGGTAGTGGAACCATCTGGCACGAGAGCTCCAAGATCGCATCGGCGACGCATCGGCAGCCCGTCCCGAATACGGCGGTGATTGTCATGCCGGGTGGTTGGGTGAACCTTAAAGCTATCATGGATGTTACAGGGTGCACAGAGACGGAGGCTCGAAGCGCCTTCGAAAGGGAGCTCTGAAGGGATGAGGTAAGTTTCACACAAAGCAACACGACTCACATTGAAAGGGGTGAAATGCCCAAGACATTCTCGCCTCCTTCCATGAACTCGACGTGTGGAAAACATGTTGCTCGTCGTGCTGCTCAATGGAATTTGGGTGGACAAGATGTCAAAACACTTGATGTCGTTCTGCATGATATGGACTTTATCTGTGTGCAAGAAGTTGCTCGAGGTGAACCGGGTTGGGATGAACTTAATCATGATGCTTTCCATTGGGTTCTTCATCGGCATGACAAACAATACAGGGGAGTCGCTGTGGGTTTTGCACATGATTTGCTGGACTGTGTCATTGAGAAAGTGGCCACAGAACGCGGTATCTGGGTGCTCGCCCGCATACGGGGCCTCGGC
The DNA here is from genome assembly GCA_003297005.1 of Symbiodinium sp. clade A Y106. Taxonomy (NCBI): domain Eukaryota; class Dinophyceae; order Suessiales; family Symbiodiniaceae; genus Symbiodinium; species Symbiodinium sp. clade A. Next base: position 56,015 of record BGNK01000162.1, read on the forward strand.
AGGGTCGTTTTCGGCAGCCTTCACGCTCACACTGGTGCTACCCATGCAGTCTACAAGACGGCCATCCAAGACTTCTTCTCCAAGCTCAAGCCCAAGTGGAAACAATGGCCGGTGTTCCTTGGAATTGATGCAAATGAACAACCGTCGTGGCTCGTTGGGGACGATGGTGAGATGACTGTCATCGACCCTAGCTTGAATCTTCAGTGTGTGCTTCATGAAGCGCTCTCGGCAGGCCTGAAGCCCTGCGCACCAAGGGATGACCAACTCAGCATGCCCAGTCACTATCCGCGGGATGAATCTCGGAAAGGACGACAAATTGACATGATGTTCCGCAGACGAATTACCACTGAGCGTGTCTCCATCCTGCCTGACCTCCGCCACTGCATCGGATCAGATCATGCTTGTCTTCAAGTATGTTTTCCCTTTAGCCGGTCTGGACGCAAACCATGGGGCAACGACTCACGACCACGCAAGATGAGGGGTGACATACCTGAGGATGAGATCATCATTGACGTTGAGGATGTTTGCAAGCTAGCGAAACAATACACGGCACCGGTGACCGTTTCCAAGTACCAAGACCCACCGGAGATCAAAGAGCTCATCCAGAAGGCCAGGATCACCAATGACAAGCGTATGTGGAAGGACATTCACAAGCTCCGCAGGAAAAACAGACGTCTATGGTACAGAGATAGACTGCAACGTGTGCTGCAGGGTGACTGGAGCGCATTCAGATCTCACCAGCGTGACAAANTTGCTGGACTGTGTCATTGAGAAAGTGGCCACAGAACGCGGTATCTGGGTGCTCGCCCGCATACGGGGTCTCGGCAGGGTCGTTTTCGGCAGCCTTCACGCTCACACTGGTGCTACCCACGCAGTCTACAAGACGGCCGTCCAAGACTTCTTCTCCAAGCTCAAGCCCAAGTGGAAACAATGGCCGGTGTTCCTTGGAATTGATGCAAATGAACAACCGTCTTGGCTTGTTGGGGACGATGGTGAGATGACTGTAATCGATCCTAGCTTGAATCTTCAGTGTGTGCTTCATGAAGCGCTCTCGGCAGGCCTGAAGCCCTGCGCCCCAAGGGATGACCAACTCAGCATGCCCAGTCACTATCCGCGTGATGAATCTCGGAAAGGACGACAAATTGACATGATGTTCTGCAGACGAATTACCACTGAGCGTGTCTCCATCCTGCCTGACCTCCGCCACTGCATAGGATCGGATCATGCCTGTCTTCAAGTATGTCTTCCAGTTAGCCGGTCTGGACGCAAACCTTGGGGCAACGACTCACGACCACGCAAGATGAGGGGTGACATACCTGAGGATGAGATCATCATTGACGTTGAGGATGTTTGCAAGCTTGCGAAACAATACACGGCACCGGTGACCGTTTCCAAGTACCAAGACCCACCGGAGATCAAAGAGCTCATCCAGAAGGCCAGGACAACCAATTACAAGTGTATGTGGAAGGACATTCACAAGCTCCGCAGGAAAAACAGACGTCTATGGTACAGAGATAGACTGCAACGTGTGCTGCAGGGTGACTGGAGCGCATTCAGATCTCACCAGCGTGACAAANGTATGTGGAAGGACATTCACAAGCTCCGCAGGAAAAACAGACGTCTATGGTACAGAGATAGACTGCAACGTGTGCTGCAGGGTGACTGGAGCGCATTCAGATCTCACCAGCGTGACAAACGCTACAACAAAGGCTGGTGGGGAAGACTCCTTCAGGGGTCCAGTTCTGCCGAGCTCACGGCACAAGTCAAATCACACCTTGAGGGCAAGTTAGTGGATCCTGACCTCGCTGATTGGTCCCAATCCCTCTGGTCACAGATTGGAAAAGTTCGACTCCCTGAACAATGGTGTCCAGTATCAAGGGAAGAACTTTGCGAAGAGGTTAGCAAGATGAAAAAGAATGTCTCGGTTGGCCCGGATGGGGTGAGCGTTGACCTCCTTGTACATTTGCTCTATTCGCCTTGTTTGGGTAACCAAGTCGTTGATTTGGTGAATCACATCATCAGGGAGAATGAGCCACAACATGAGTGGAGGGTGTCTTTCTTGGCTCTCCTCGCCAAGTGCACCACGCCAAGTGAGCCGAAAGACCTCAGGCCCATCTGCATGTCGTCATCCTTCAGCAAACTGGTGAACAGGGTGATTATTGGTCGGCTGTTCCCTGCCCTTCGACGAGGTTCTAAGATCTCTGCTTGTGGCAAAGGACGTCAATCAGCTGACCTAATAGGAAGCCTGTCGCGCGTGAGAGACGTTATCCGTGAATGGGACGAAAGCATCCTGATTGCTAAGTTGGACATCGCCGGAGCCTTCGACAAGCTTAGTCGACAAAAAGTGGTTGATCTCATTTTGGCTCGTACTAGCGGCTTGAATCTCGGATATGAGGTGCGCTACATGTTGGGACAACTAGATGTCTTTGAGCTCCATGGTCAAGTCCCCGGGGGAGACAGTATTTCAGTACAGGCGAACTCTGGCATCAAGCAAGGTGCACCGGAGTCAGCCGAACTATTTGGTCTTATCATGGGCTGGACCCTGGATGAAACCCTGGCACGACCTGAATGGAAAGCAGTTGGCCGTCCCATTGCAGATCTCGACTTAGAGCTTCTCTACTTTCAGGACGACGTGTTTGTGTTGGAAAACTCTGCGGCTAGGATGGCCAGGAAAATTGCTTTGCTTCGAGATCACCTCGCAAACAGTGGACTTCATCTGGCGATGAACAAGACAAAGATTGTGGCCTCGCCTGCCTATAAAGGGAAGATGACAGTGGTGGTTGGTGAGATGGAGGTTCAGATTGCCAAGGGTGAGTCGCTCAAGGCTTTGGGGGTTTCATTCGACTTTGGGGCTCAAGTCAGTCAGCAAGCACATGAACTTTTAGGCAGGGCCAGAGCTGCTTATGCGGAGCACAGGGACCTCCTTATCGCTCCGGGGTCTTGGGACAAAAAGATTAACCTGGTGGAGATGTTGATCATGTCTACCTGGAGGTGGTGCGCGGGGGCTGTCCACTGGCCGCAAGAATGCCTGGCTCAGGCAAACACTCTTCAATGCCAAGTTCTACGGTCTGCCTTCCTCCTTCGCAGAAAACGAGATGAAGATTGGGTCACTTTTAACAGTCGTACAATGCGTTTTGTTAGGCAGTACCTTGTCCAACATCACGTCCCACGATGGAGCACAGTCATTCTTCGTCTCCAACATGCTATACATGGTCACTGGGCTCGTAGGGTTGAGGTGATAGGGGAACATGGGGAGGCCTTCATGAATATCAGCATGCGCGCGGTCACATGGAGAGACCTTGGATGGTGGAG
>BGNK01000162.1:59356-138779 GCA_003297005.1 Symbiodinium sp. clade A Y106
GGGCGACCTGGGCGGCTTCTCTTTCTTTCGTTGGTGCTGATCCTGGGGCGACTTTTGGTCCTTACGTTTGCGGTGCCTCACTTGTCTACAATCTCAGCCCGAGCGCACCGAGACGTACATGTACCTCGAGCCCGTGAAGATGTTCAACTTCAGGCTGGACAAGGTGTACAGCAAACTGAGGGTGAAGTACAAACTCGGCCTCTCCCTGTTGCACGAGCTGAACAACAAGACGTGGGTGACATATGTCCTCAGCCTGAACAAGACCTTCATGCCCCATATGCTGGCCAATCTGGTCCTGGGGTGGATCGCTCTCTACCTGCACGAGTTCTTTGTGGCCCTCGTGTTGAGGAACGGCAGGGACCCACGCATAATGCCCAGGGTGATGTTCCACTTCATCCTCCACAAAATGTACAACAAGAAGCAGGTGATGAACAGCTTGGTCGTCTTCGAGCTGCACGAGCTGAGCAAGGTCCTGGTGACGAACGCCCTCTGCCTGAACAAACTCCTGCGGATCTTCATCTTCCTCCGGCTCAAGCTGTACTACAGGATCAAGGGCAAGTTCCTGGTGATTTTGGGGAACTGCAGATGGAGGATGAGTTGACAACCTCCTATCTATGTGAAGATCAAGTGAACGCGGTGGAAGAAGACCTGGTGACCACGTACGAGGACTATTTTGAACACCCGGTGGAACAGGGAGGAAACTTGCCTTGTCAGCGTGCCACTATTAGCCGAGGGGAAAACAATGAGGCGCACCAGGATGAAGGCTGGATCAAACGCGGAGGAGTTTGGAGACATGGCACGGATCGGTGGCACAACAAGAATGGTACACTCAAGCCGCCTTTGGCTAATAAACCTACGAGAACGGATANGAGTTTGGAGACATGGCACGGATCGGTGGCACAACAAGAATGGTACACTCAAGCCGCCTTTGGCTAATAAACCTACGAGAACGGATACATCTTTGGCCTCCAGCTCCAGTGCAAGCTCATCTCAACCAACAAGACCAACGATATCCTCCTCGTCTTCAGCCAGTGCTGCCCCCAGGTCGTCAGAAACACAGCGCGGGTTTGAACCCAGAGTGCTTCCCTCGGGGTACGTTGTCCGGCCGTTTGACATCACAAGGCCATCGCCTCCGTTGCAGCCACAGGTGCCAAGGGCAGATGATGTACCTGCCCCTGTTGGGTTCTGGTCGAGGGGTGTGTTTATTCCTCGTGAAAGGACCCCGGCGGAGCTACGCAGTCATGCCGGAGGACAAGGTCGTCAACGGCAAGAGCGTCGAGCAAAAAGGGTACAGGACTGGAAAGAAGGGAAGTGGAAGCCGGCGTGGCTTGTGCAGTACCAGAAGGACAAGGAATCGCGTGCGCAGGAGAGACTGCAAAGGGCCATGGGGGCAGACTCTCATGAACCTGCTTCTTCAAGCACGGATGGTGTGAACCTTCCTCAAGGGGTCTCTTGGGGACCTGAAGCCTTTGGGCCGCGCAGGACCCGTGCCGTCTATGATGATGACATCATTCTTGGAGGAGGACCAAGTTTTTGGGGTGAACCTGACTTCTTGGGAGCACCCTTTTCTTCGACCTCTACGACCACCGTGGATCCTGCGACTACTACGACTTCCTGGTCCATCTCGACGTCTACGGTATCCTCGCTTGTTCAAGACCTTGAAGGTACAAGGCTGGAGGAAACAATGGACAACATGGAGGACAACTTCGAGGATGAGTTTGCTCTGATGCAGATGACGAACAATGAAGAAGCTGACCTCAGACAACTGAGGATGTCTGAATTTCAACTGCAGAGGTTGCAAGCGTTGATGGATGGACTAGCGGATCACCAAAAAGCTGGCAGAGGACCTCACTCAAGATGGGCGTTGGCCTGCATGCTAAGAAGAGCCATCCATGCTCAGGATCTGGTTGAACTTCTTCTTCGAGTTCTCCGGCGGCGGCTCCAACCACAGGGGTATTGGCCGATAGTGCGAGTACCACAGGATCGCTCCAGAGCAGGCGGTCTCTATGGATGGGCCAGGAACTTTGGTCAGATTATTACTCACTGTGTTGAAGAATGCATGCAACTGCCCCTTGACGAAAATGACTTCGCGGAGCCAGATCAGCTACAACCTCTACAGACCTCTTCTTCATCTGAAGTCCTTGACTCGGGAAGCTCACAGAACCCGGTTTCGTCAGGTGCAAGCTCCTCGACCAGACACACGCGAAGTAGAAACCCACCAAGACGGCGACATGAGTCATCATCTGAGACACTGCACAGTGGATCGGAAGAGGGAAGCATCTCCAATCCTCTATTGCCCATGCTTCCGCCTGCGGAAGGTGAACTTCGGGGAATTTGGCGTGAACCACAGTCTGAGGACCTCGTTGGCAGTCCGGTGTTGGCCGCTGCGGATTCGGAAGGGTCTTCCAGCGCACACCCTGTGCATGATGTCTCCTCGTTGTCCTTGACGGCAGAAAGTGCTGCAATGCCAATTGTCTCCGAGGGTGATATTGAGGAAGATGAAGACAATAGTGAGTTCCAACTCTCCATGGAGGTGAGGTCTACAGTGTCGTTGTCCACTACCTTGCCTGTGGGGATGAACTATGCGGGTGAACCTTGGCTTCTGTGCACTTCGTCTTCTACCACGACCACGACAATGACCACTACTACGACTACGACGGCAACCATGGGTGTTGACAGTGTTAGGGACGCGGTGAACGAGCAGTTGGTGCAAGGCTGCTTGGCGGACACCAGAGAAGTCTTACGCAGGCTGATGGCGAGACTTCGTCATCTTCGGCGCCTTCAANGGGACGCGGTGAACGAGCAGTTGGTGCAAGGCTGCTTGGCGGACACCAGAGAAGTCTTACGCAGGCTGATGGCGAGACTTCGTCATCTTCGGCGCCTTCAAGCCCTGGTGGAGACCGCGATCGAGGAGGCACTTCTTTGGCTGCAAGTCTCACTGCAAACAAGGCCGTGGAATGCCCGCCTACAAGAAGGGGTGATATGGCGGGCAATTCTCCGTGCAGGTGGTGAGCGCCTAGGGGTGACACCGCTTGGTGAAGATGTGCAACGTTTTGAGCACATCCTGCTGCAGCCGAACCTGCCTGACCTACTACAAGCACGGGAGATGTTGCCTGATACATTGCGCTCTACATGGGGGACTATGCGGAGGCGCCTATGGCAGAGGCATGTGACGGAGGTGATCGGTTCTGAAAGTGTGACAGCGGCATCATCGAATGATGTGCCTGTGGGCCTCTACATGCTCCAGATTGACGATAACGTCCCGGTTAACGTGGAGGGATTGGAGAACCATGCACCGCCGGACCTATCACATGCTTCTGCGACCTCGGGGTTGATGACGCGTCGAAGGGGACTTGAACCACGCCGTCTGCGAGTTCGGCGTCTTCGCCATGCCCGAAGTTTTCGTCGTCGCCGTCATCTGGGAGATCCTGCACGGCGTCGTCGTTCTGACCGTGAACCACCTCCACGACGGGAACTCGGGTTGAGTTGGAGGTCGCCATCAGAGAGAAGAGCAATGGAAAGGAGAACAACGGAAAGAAGTCGAAGCAGGGACTTGTGAGGGGTTCTGTAAATGTTTTGTTGGAGTGCACGCCTATCTCAGGCGGGCTTGNAAGGAGAACAACGGAAAGAAGTCGAAGCAGGGACTTGTGAGGGGTTCTGTAAATGTTTTGTTGGAGTGCACGCCTATCTCAGGCGGGCTTGCGAGACATCAAAAGTCCGATGCACTTTTAAAAAAAAACCCTGAAAGCGATGCTTTGAAAGCGATGCTTGAAGCGCGAGGTGGCGCTGCTGGAGCAGGAAACCGAAGACTTCTTCGACGACATCCCGCTACTTGGTTTTGACGAGGATACGGTTGATGGACAAAATCCTGCATTACCCATTATAAGGAATATACCATAATTCCCATAGTTTAGGGTCCTTAGGGTCATGCAGGATTTTGTCCATCAACCGTAGATTTGGGAGTTTCCAAAAATTGGGGGGTACCTTACTCTGGGGGTCCTTTTTAATAAGCATCCTACAAACTAGGGGGCTAGATTAGGGTCCCCTATTTTCGGAAACTCCCAGTTCATACATACATACTTATACATACATACAATTGCATGTGTGGACAGATATGGCCATCAACTGACGGAAGCGGGTGTGTGGATATGTTTATATATATATAAAACAAGTGTATAATATACACACGAAGACGGAACTCACACATTTCATTTCGCCGTGCACGGTTGCAACCTAAAACATAACTGGCTCCAGGGGAAATCCAATGGTTCTAGACTGAGAAGTCTCAGAAGTTACGACATGAATGCAAACAAGGCAAGACAAAGAGGAATGAAGTGGTAGAGTGGACCGAATTAAACATGGGAAACAACGGGCAAGGCCCTATAAAGACTACAGCCCTAAACCCTAAAACCTGCCGCCCAAAAGCCACAAAGCAAAGCTTACCCGCCGAGGTCAGCAGATCCTGATGAAATCTTGCAATCTGCCAAGTGTGAGATCTTTGGCTGGGGTTCCTCCCGAATGCTTGGGAGAGAGAGAGAGGGTTTATGGATTGCCGGGTTTTCTTTGGAAGATTGGGCCGAGGTATCGTGAAATTTGAGCTTCAGGACTTAGGTCTTTGGGCTGCGGCCAACGGAGTCTACATGTATTGGATGTTTTAAGCAGCACCCCAAACGAGGCCAGCAGCTAGCAGCTTTATCAGTCCCGGTTTGCCACTGTAAACTCTAAACTTTAAACCTTCGCAAACAGTCTTGATCTTGTTCCATGCACCGTGGTGAACCGCCTCGGGTCTTTCCACATGCCTCGGTAGCTGCCCCGTCGAGAAAGCCTCTTCAAGCGATGCTTCTTTGCAGGTAATCTACAAGTACATGAACTTCAGTCTCGTAGAAACTTGCCATGTAAACACACACACAGGCATTAAAGGGTTTGGGATTTCAAGGTGTGCTGTTAAAGAGATAAAATTAAGGGCATGTGCAGCCTCTGCGCAACCAAGCTGCAGCACAGGAGCTGCGCAATCCAGCTGGATTCGGTTTCGCGAGTTCACCTCCAGGCATGCGGGCACTCGTTCTGCTGCTTGGACTGCCAGCAGGCATGCACAGTTTCGCATGCATGCATCATCCACACATTCTTCAGGAGACCCTGCAATTCTGATTCTTCTCGTTCCCAGTTGGCTTTGCCGATCAGACCTCTGCATTGTTTTGAAAGCTACATAGCACGATGACCGTGTTTTGAGGAAAGTCACACTCCACCCCACGAAATGTGCGTAATTACAGTCGTGTGCCTACTGCTGGGACTGATGCGACATCACGGTGACTCAAGCATATCGTCCTAGTCTCGATTGCAGCTCTTACAAGCTGTGAGGCCCGCAGTGTGCGGCGACTTGTTCCCAAGTCTTCGCGGCCAACCAGCAGAGCCCGCGACCTGACATCAACGTTTGAGGAGGGACATGCATCCAAACTTAGCTCTTCAGGCCAACAAGTAGCCGCCCAGCAGGAAATGCAGAGACAGGGAGCTCGGAGTCTTGCGGTTAAACCCACAACCTGCGCTGCGTCTCAGGGGCAGGTATACGTGTGCTTGCATTGAATATGTTCGATAGAGCCAGAAGCCATTGTATGTTCTATACAGCGATTGCGAATGACATGTTGCTATTACCCTAAGGGTCCGAGTACCTAGTTATCATATACTCTCCAAAATAGTAACCTACATAACTACTATCAGAAACCTAAGTACCTAATTATTGGGTTGCACAGAAAGAGCCACTGCACCGTAAAAAAAAAAAGTGGGTCCTTTGGACCCTTAGGGTTACTCTTCAGGCGCAAAGTTTGCGCTTTAGGGAACCCGAGAGTCGCTCTCAGGCGCTGTCCTTTGGCCGGCTGCCGACTGACTTCGCCAGAGCTCTTGCAGTGGTGCCTGGGAAGGGTTGAGGGTTTATGAATACAGCATAGTAACTGCATACTAAAGCGGTCTCTGTTAGGGCTTGATGTGGTGTCATGTAGGACTCAGAAATAGACTTACAACTAGTCTTAACGGGATCTAGGCACCGATGGTTGGAGAAGAACAGGTATACACGCTGGGCACATGGTTCATCAGCAGAGTCCTGATCTGGTAGTTTCACTTCTACTCAGCTGGCGAGCATGCAAGGCGCAGAGGTCTCGCGAAGAAGCGATAGCGAGGGTCGGTATGGAACGTGTCGATCATCCTCATACCCACGGGGCCTGTCTTCCTGTAACCCGATCGCCTCGGCTTCATCTAAGGAATGAGACGCCAGAACTATGGGCGATTGTTTCGAAGCGCATTCTATCCATGCCTTTGCAGGCAGATCCACACGCTTTTCAGGTTTGAGTCTAGGCAAGAGATCGATGGTTCGCTGCCGGCACAGATGCATCAATGCGGGCAACACTTTGCAAGGGTACCCGGGAGTTTCAGAGGTCGACGCAATCACAGACCAAAACGAAGTGCTCCGAGGCAATCTTGTTGGTGCAGGTTGGTGTGCTGATGTGTGGGTCATAGCGGAGCTTCAGAACCAACATAGACCGCAAAGAGTATAAGATCCGCATTACAGTTAAAGCCCTCCCCCCCTCTCATCTCGAGATGGCACCTGCCTTACAGGACTCCATCGTGTTCTGCCCTAGATGCGAAGATCGCGGCATGGAGCCTTTGATGGCAGCCTTGTAGTTGTTCTCTAGATGCCCAGTTGCCGAAGTAAGTAGAGTATTGTACAAACATGCATATGTGTATATTAATACAGCGAGACAGGCGTATTTCTGTATGTATACATACGTATATATTACACACACATATATATATATATAACTATGTATACATGCCAGCATTCACGGGTCCCCCTCTCTCGCCCCTGCCATCTCTTGACACTTTACAACTCCGCCTTGTCTTCTGCTGCACCGCTTGCCTCGCCCGGAGAGCCCGAGCGTGAGCGCACAAATCTTGAACGACGAAGCCCTCAGCCCCCTTAAGCCCCAAAGCCCTAGGCTGCACACGGTTCCAGGTTTCAGGGGGCTTGGCTGAGGCTTGGTAGGCGATTTGGGATGGCAGCCGCACACGCAAACATGAACTCCAGCTTCGGGAGGTTATAGGTTGGATTTAGGCGTGTGTCTTGGCATTCATCGAGTCCAGGTGTAAACTTTGCTTTCGGGAATCGGGGTTGAGGGTCTAAGGCCTAAGGGTTGAAATGGGTGTGGGGTGTAGCTTGCTGGCCAGGCTTAGTTCGGAGGCAGTCGCAGCAAGCCCGAAGTCTTCAGCGGAAAAAGCAAGGCTGGGGTTTTCGGTTAGGGGTTGGGGTTTACGGTCAAGGGTTTAGGAAGGCCATCGCAAGCCGGAACTGTCGAAGCCGAAGCTCAGGACATGCCTGTTGTGACCCCGGTGGATGCTTCCTCTCGAAACTGTCAGTGCTTCAAGCATCTCAGCCTTGTATTTGCCGCTGCTACAAGCACTCTACGGTTTTTTCGTTTAGGTTTAGGGGCTGCTAAGGAAGAGGTGGAGCACGATAGAAAGCTGGCGATACTGAGATACAAAGAAAGGACGCAAGTCAAATGCGACTTAAGATCATTATGCAAACCACGAAAACGAATAACACGGGTACCCCTGCTGACGACGACGATACTCATGAATAAGGATGTGATGAAGATGGCGGCGAGAAGGCATATCGCTGGTGATGATGGTGGTGGTGATCATGGTCATGCTCGTGGTGTTGGCAATGAGTGTTTCCTTGGTCGTATTTTCAGCAATGGCAGTACAATGCCTGGCTTTTGGCCGGATCGTAGAATCTCCGAACTTTGGCACCCTACCTCAACTATAATTGCTTGCAAAGGACTCTCAATAGTTTGGCAGTGCTATTCCTTGGCCTCGCTTGCGCACACTATAATTTTACTGTTTGTTTACACCAAATCCGCTGTCCATTACCCCCTAAACTACTTTGCGATTGTGCTTGGGCGACACATCCTGTAGTGGGCGAAAGCCGATTCAGCCCTCATCAAGAACCGTGGACCGTGGACCTCAGGATCAATATGAGGTTTTGTGTTCTGCTCGGAGCTCATAGGTTTAGGGGTTTAGGGGTTTGCAGTTTAGGAGTTTAGGGTTTAGGGGTTTAGGGTTGTCCTGGCGTGAGGTTGCAAGCCAGTTGCAAAGGGGTTTGGGGTTTAGGGCAAGATTTGCCTTTCTGCTCCGAAACTGGCCGTATGGCCCAAGGTCCGATTCGCAGCTCGTGGTATCCACCGCCTAGGCACTTCAGTCGCCGTTCTGACGCCATGGCAGAAAACTGGACCGAAAGTTTGGCATCAGCACAGGCGACCCTGAAGGAAGGGAAGTTCTTCGATGCCGTGCAGCACATCAACGCCGGCATGCAAGCTTTCGCGAAGGTTTTGGGCGACGAGTCGGACAAGATTTTGAAGGACCCCCCGACGTTCATCGCCGAGACTGTTCCGAAGGTCTCGGCTGAGCAGAAAGACACCCTTCGACAAATGTACGAGATCCGTGGTGATATCATTACGGGCCTGGGTGCGCACAAGCGTGCAGCCAATGATTATGAGTGTGCACGGCAATTGGGGAGCACAGATGGGGCGTTGAAGGAGAAAGTGGCACAGGTGCAGGCAGCAATGAAGGCAAAGCCTTCAGAAAGCAAGGTGCCCGTCACGGTGCTCACCGGATTCCTTGGAAGCGGGAAGACGACACTGCTGAATCGCATCCTGCACGAGAACCATGGCAAGCGCATGGGCATCATCGAGAACGAGTTTGGAGAGGTGGGCATCGACGACGGTTTGATTGAGGCCTGGAATGCTGTACATAGTAATGTATGCCCTAAACCCTGAACCCTAAACATCGATGTAAATTCCAGGCCGGCTCCATCGCGACACAGGAGAACATCATCGAGATGAACAACGGCTGCATTTGCTGCACCGTCCGAGGGGACCTCATTGCCGGGCTCAAGAAGATGATCAAGAGCCTCGGTTATTGTTTAAGGGTTTTAATCTAGTTAGTTTAAGTTAACATACTTAAGGGGTTTAGTTTAAGTTAACATAATTAAGGGATTTAATCTAAATCAGCTTAAGTTAACATAATTTTAATAGGGATCTATAGGAAATAATCGGGTTTCCTTGTTTATGGTAGCTTAAGTTAGATCTCGTAACAAGAGCCCAGGAACGCAGTCAAGAACAACAAGCCACTTGACGGTGTCATCATCGAAACCACCGGCTTGGCAGATCCAGCTCCTGTCGCACAGACTTTCTTCGCAGACGACTTTGTGCAGCAGAAGATGTCCCTGGATGGTATCGTGACCCTTGTGGATGCCAAGCACCTGATCCCCCACCTGGATGAAGAGAAGCCTGAGGGCGTCGAGAACGAGGCTGTGGAACAGTTGGCCTTTGCAGACCGCATTGTCTTGAACAAGTGCGACCTTGTCGACGAACCACACTTAGAGGAAGTGGAGAGACGCATCCGGATGATCAACGAGTCCGTGAAGATCCGCCGTGCCACTCAGAGCAAAGTTGACATGGACTTCATTCTCGGCATCCAGGCCTTCAGCTTGGACAAGATCCTGGAGATGGATGATGCCTTTTTGGAGGACAACCAAGACCATCAGCATGATGACCGTGTGACGTCCGCAGGTTTCCATGTGAAGGGCGAGGTGGATCAGAAGAAGCTGAATGATTGGCTTGGCACGATTCTCAAGGAGAAAGGGGCAGACCTCTTTCGTACCAAGGGTGTGCTGGCCGTGCAGGGCATGAAGGAGAAGTTCGTGTTCCAGGCAGTTCACATGGCTTTCACTGGCTCCCCACAGCGCCCATGGGGTCCTGATGAGGAGAGAGTCTGCAAGCTGACCTTTATCGGGAAGAATATTAACCGGGAGGAGCTTGAGGTCAACTTTCGGAAATGTCTCGTAGGAGGTGGAGGCGGGTACGCCTGAGATGCTGCATTGCATCAGTTTTTACTTCGGCGTTGGGCTTCGGCTCGACTTTTTGTGGGGCTTCTGAGGACAGAAACACAGAGGCCATTTAAGAGGGGTGGCAGCACCGGACAATACGAAGCCAAGCGTGCTTCGTCGCATTTACCCTTACTTCCGCCGAGCTCGGAAAAAATGGGTGTACCTATTAGTAGCTGAGTGGATGCACTTTACACCTTTGGGGATAATATTACCCACTTGAAATCTGAAAGTGTAAACTTTTTGGGGCTTATGAACTCTGAGACCTACAGCACTAGATCAGAACGAATGCAAACCTTGAGACTTCGAAGGGGCATTCTCCGAGGTGGGAGTGAGTACACCCTAAGACCTAGTCTAAGCGGCCAAAACCCTACAGGCCCATTATACAATATCTATAATAAGGAACCCCCCCAAAATAGTGTTAGTAATTATTATAAGGCCCCTATATTAAGTCCCTAAGCCCTATACACCCAAGGTGCCAACACCAATTCTGCTCCATCTGCCGTTCTCCGATGCACTCGGGCTCGTGCTTCGATTCCCCTCATCGCGTGAAGCGAATGGCGTGCCTCGGTTTAGGGTTAAGGTTTTTGAGTTCAGGGTTGAGAGTTTAGTTTAGCTTATAAAATATAGGGGCCTAAATAGAACAATTAGTAATACTATTTTGGGGGCTCCTTATTAAAAATACAGTTTAATGGGCCCCACAACCCTATTCTAATTACTGAGGCCAAAAGGGCCCCTAAGTTTGATCACCCCCCAGATGGAACCAAGGAAACGACGGCCGCCGCTGACGGAAGAGATGGCGGAGCAGGCTGCTGCCCGAGCTGCTGAGATCCAGGAAGAGGCGCACCTGGACCCTAAGGAACCTACATGTTTAGGGTTCCTTGTTATGATTTCGGTTACGCGGGGTTAAGGTAGGGTTTAGCGGCAGTTTAGCGTAGCATCTTTCTGGCCAGAACTTCATAGCCCTCATGCAAAGGAAAGGGCTAGGGTGTAGGGTACGGCTGGCGATAATAGAGGTGATGAGTGTGTTGATGCTGATGCTGGTTGTGCCGGTGACGATGATAACGACGATGAGGACTGGCACTCAGCCACTCCGTCAAAAAATATGATCCTTTGGTCGTTGCATTTGCTCCCGGGCTTAGGTTCGTAGTTGTGGAAGCCAAGCGATGATCCCACCGTTACCTTACTATGTTATAGTATACTACTACAATAATATACTGGTATACCATTGTACAGGTTAAACTTCGCTATCAATGGCTGGGCCGCAGTCAGAACTCAAGCCCAGATCTGTGTATTTCACTGGCAAGAACCGTTGCACCTAAGAGCGAGTAATATAGGGGCCTGAATAAGTACCAAATCTATTTTGGGGATTCCTTATAGTGGTAGTATAATGGATCCCGATAGTAGGATGAGGAGATCGGCTGGCTCGAGTGCTACCAGACACAACTTGTGATCTTGTTTGGCGCAGAAGAAGCCCTAGAACTTGATTTTTGCATTTCGACATCATGTCAGTTCTGTACTGCAAGAAGAGCAAGAAATGTGTAGAACCGAGCTCTGTGGTCTCGTGGCCCTGGCCAACTTCCCGAAAGGAGCTGAAGTGGGAGCAGGACATCCTTGGCGAGCTGCGTACGGCTCCTTGACTTCGAGAACTCGGATATTTTCTCAGAGCACCACCGGAGCAGCCCGAACATCAGACGGTTCAGGGAGAGAGGGCATCACTTGGCCGAGAGGTGTATAGCAACCAGAGGACCAGCCACCCAGTCACTGTGCTTCAGTTTCTGAGCTCAGACTTCAAGTCGGGCGTAGTGCTGAGGCGGCTGGCTTCGCGGATTTTGTGGAGTACTTTCACAAGCACCACCACTATCAGATCATGTCCGGGCCTTGGATCCCGAGTTTTGTGTCTGGTAGTGCTACAGTGGTGCTAGTGGTTCCGACGACATCCACCAGAAATGCATGTCATCTAGTCGTAACTAGCCGTGTGTCAGATCGTCGACAGACTAGGTGTCGGCATAAAACTAAAAACCTGCAAAGCATTCCAAGCCCTAGATCCCAAACTCGAAACCCCATAACCAAACCCTCAGCCCGCAATGAAGATCTATCTCGCCCAAAGTGCCCAAATCCAAACACTGCTTGAGCGGATCGCATCCTTTTGGGGGCCAAAACTTCCACGGAGAGGCCGAATAGTCCCCTAAGGGTCCAAACTTGGACCCTTAGGGGTCTGTAAGTCTTTTCTGCACAGTCCTCACACAGTTTGTCATAGAGTGCAAGGATAATCCCAAAGTACCCCAGTTCGTTTTCACTACTGCAATGGATCGCAGTCCTAGAGCCGTATTGCAAATACTTCCTTCCGCCATAACCGGCTGTCATCATACGTACCGTTTTTATACTGCTCTAGGCCGTCATAGGCCAAAGCTCATCTTGCATGATACGGACAGGACGGGCTTGACTGCTGCTTTCGGACCTCAGGCACGGGGCCCGGGGAAGGGTGGGATTGAGATGCAGATCACTTAGGGTGGGGAAAGAAGAGGCGAGGGTTGCCAGAGGGACGACTGTCGTCGAGCTGCATTTAGCGATAGGGCAAGAATTGTACAGTAGCCTCCTTCCATGTATTCCCACATCGTTGGTAGCAAACAGTGCAACGCGCTTTGCATGCTCAGCCATGAGCTCTGGCGTCTGGACCTTGGCTGCCCTGCTTCAAACCTTAAAAACGGGTTCAAAAAAGGTATGAATAGCTTCATGGGACCACTGGGGTTCGTGGGGCCCTGCCCGGTTTCGTGTTTCGCCGTGATTATATGGCGCACTGCTCAAAGGTGTTTCCGGTTTCTGCTAGAGCCTGGAGGCAAATAAAATGACGGCTTCAACACACTGAACACTGGCTTGCTAGGATTCGCATGAATTTGCGCAGAATTCGATTGGTAGCCCTTAGAGCACAACCCAGAAGCAGCAACATGCAGCATGCGCAGAGACAAGAAAGCCGCCAAAGCATCCAATGCGGAAGGTGGAACTCAAGGCAGTACCGTTGGCACCGTCTGTGCAAGCAAGGCATCTTGGTCAACTCTTTAGTGAAGTTGTTGCGTCGGGTCCACTACCACTGGAGGGATGTTGAGTGCGGAGCATACATCCACAGGCGCACTTTCCTGGCAGAAGCTCATGTGGGTGAACCGAACATATATTGACAGAGGGGATAAACAGTATTTCGCATTGGTTACTTTTCCGTATAGCACAGCGTGCATCAAAGAATCAAAGCAATGTGCGTTTGCCGAGTGTGTTCGTTCGTGCAACCTCAGGTTCATGGCGAAGATGATGGAACTACGTCCTCGAATTGGAGGGTTCGATTCAGATTTGATCGCTTCCTTTTCAGAAAGCTGTTCCACGATTTTTGAGATGGGGGAACATGTGAGGATGTTTGGGGATGCCCCAAAACCAGACACCTTAAACACGGTTTCGCTCTAGGCATCTTTGATTCCGAAAGCATCTTTACTGCCTCGGCCTTACGTAGACCTGTCAAGAGCTTGGGCAATTCCGGGCTTTGCGACTTCGGCAGCTTTGGGTTGTCCTGCACAAGACTGGCAAGTGGTCATTTCGTTTGACTTCGTTTGTATCAGCTAGGATTCTTCAACGCTAGCTTTACTGCAGCGGCGGCCGAGTCTAGGGCGCCTGCAGTGCCCAATTGTAGAATTGCTGCTGTAGATCTTTTTCTAGGGTTTGCGCCGAAAAACTGCAGCCGTTTCAAGAGCACAAGCCGGCATCATGCAGCACAAGCTGATCCTTACCAGGGTTCATGCATACCGTAGACCATGGTTTCGAAGAGACTGTTGACGAAAGCATTCACCAATTTTGTAATGGAGACGACGCATCCACGGGCTTCAGATAACCGGAAGTCCAGTTCACAGCAACGCCTCGACTTCACGGTCCTCCGGGTCAGCTACTGATAGGTTAGGGCTGGATTTACACGACACAGTAATATACATTCGCTGGTCTCATGTGGTTCAGCGGCTGGCTGTGTGGCAGCTGTACGAGACCCTGTTGTCAAGGATGTACGAGACCCTGTTGTCAAGGAACACCGGTTCAATACGAGAAAAACTGCATGGTGGGGCTTGTCGAAGAGTTCGGCAAGGCAGAAAACCCTCCGGGGGAGACGGAAGTCGATTCTAGCTTCTGGAACGATTTGGAGGGCTATTGGTATAGAGAGAAAAACAATTCCTGCATTGGTGAGATTCGCGGCGGAAACATCATCTGGGACATTCAATGGGAAATGGCACGCGAAGAAACCCCTCTTTACCTCATGTCGTCGGATTCAGTCTGGTTTGAACGAAACGATCGGGTCGAGCTGGGCAAGATTCAGCGGCAAGCGCAGACGAGGATCTGCTGGAGCGATGGCGACATCTGGCTCCGGAAATGATTTCATGCTGATGTTCGCTTCTGTTCATCTGTTTTCATGCCTGGGTGAATATACCGCAGGAACATGAAAGACACTCAATTGGCACTAATGCTGCTGTGCACATCGGTATGCCTCCGGATCCAAAGCAGCGAGCCTTGAACTGTAGGGGTGAGCTTTCAGGGCGTAGGGTATCATATTGTAGGGCATCCAAAGGTCTGAAAGTCGCGGTCTAGGCAGCATGTGCTTTGGGATGTGCTTTGTCAGCATAGCAGTCATAAAGTTGACATAGCAGGAAAGCCTATAGTATGGCATGGCGCTGCGTCGGATTGCTTTGTTTCCCGATTCCCCTTACAGTCCGTTACTATACCCAAAAACCCGATTCTACTGATTAAGGCCCATATACTGTGGCCTTGAGTGGGCAAGTGCAGGCTGACTACATGCAGACTTCTCTCCCCTTTCCATGCTTGCATCATGACGCCCAACAACGTCCACGCGATTTGTGTCAATCTATATACGCGCTGTTGCGGCATGTGTTTCGGCGACCCTAAACCCCAAATCGTATCCGCATCCTGATATGTTGGTAAATGCCTGCATCCTGATGTTTTGATTTTGGTATGCCCGAATCTCAAAGGGATCTTCACACAGAGACCGACATTTACCAGCACAGCAGGCTTCTGAACCGGCGAAGGGTCGGGATACCAATGCTTTAGGGTCTCAGCTTAGAGCACTCAATGCCGTCAGCATCTGCCTGCTCCTGCTCACTGGAATCTTGAAAAGCCTGGGTATTTAATTGTTGTTATCACTATGACAGTTTTGGTTATTGTGATTGCTACTTTCGTCTTTGTCGTCGTGTCTATCATAGCCGTGGCTTAGTATCTTGATGTTTTTGAAGCATACTATTACTCTGAGATCCAAACCTGCACCAGGTTGAAGCCCAAATATTGACACCTGGCCTGTGAATCATGCCGATTGGGGTATAGCGTATCAATTGATGTTTAAACACCCGCACCCCACCGTCGGCTCCCATAGAAATCGAGCAAGGCGTATGTATGTGCATGCATGCATGCATGCATGCATAGACGTATAAGTGCGTGTGTGTGTGTGTGTGTGTGGATGTATGTACCTATGTATCTAGATATCTATGTACCCAGATAATGTATGTATGTATGTATGCTTGTACATGTACATGTACAATACATACATAGAGGAGAACCACACACCCCAAGCTTGAATCAACATAAGACAATGGCTTCTTCAGGTACCTTCGTACGGATACAAAAGAGCTATGAAGTTCTGCGTTGTGCTTCCTGACGAATCTCAGGGCGCTCACATCAAACCGGCCTTTCATGGTACCGACACGCGCAACTACGAGCCACTCGTTTTGAGTTCAGGTTTAGGATTTCCGCAAGCCAAGATGTGGCCGAGGCTCCTGACCTAGGGAAGCGTCGCTTCAGTGGTGTGGGGCGTCCTTGACTGGTACCGTGTGTTAAGAGGAGGTGCCGTCCCGTTTCCAATTCCAGGAGCTCCAAGTAGAAGGGTGTTGGGCTCATGGTGTTGAGCATAAACTGCCGCATAATCGTAAACTCCCCGAACCCGAAGCCTTCTTACCCACACAAACACCCGATGCATCTGCCCAACAACAGGTCCATCTTCTCAAGGGGCTTGCTCATCCCGGGCCATGAGAACGAGCACCTCGCTTGGACATGCTTTTCTGGTGCCGTGGGGGGTGTGGATCCTTACATAAGCCAGATTCCATTGTAAACGTGTTAACCAAGGTGATACGGTGTTCATGATGTTCTGCACTTTTTGGAATTCCGCAGTATGACTGGGGTTCAACAGCGTCGCTCGTCAACCCGCCCCGGCGCATGCAGCAAGAGCGCCGTCCGAATTTGACCTGGGCTCGACCTCTAAACCAACAGAGACTGACAGTACCCAGCCTGAGCTCCTGGGCTTCTTCCCGGATTTAGGAATAAAAGCATGAGCTTATCTCGAGGTTTGTCAACTTCGGATCGTTTTGGAAGAATCCTCAGGCTGAAGATTGCACATGGTGCTGCTCACGGCCGGGGAATTTACACGGCGAACATAGATGCATCGTGGTTGTCCAGGCACGCTCCTGACTGACTCCTGATCCCTCCCTGTGTCAGGCTTCGGCGCCCAGGACTTACCATGTCCTATGTATGAAGGTTTTCAGTCGCCGGATCATCCACTTGCTTGAGAGAGAGAGCGAGAGAGAGAGAGAGAGAGATAGAGGGAGAGAGAGGGAGAAAATAAAAAACAAATCTCAGAAGCCTCACTCCTCAGATGGAGTCAACCCGGCAAAACGGCTGAGGCCGCGCATGCAACACTGGTAATCGCTCGAGACTTCCGGTTCTGGAGAACACGTACAAGCGCCTCAATACGTCGGATCATAGATCCTTGCCATAGCGCCCCAGACAGCTCAGTTTGTTCGGAGTAAACTAACTGGCTATGAAACCTTCGGCCGTTTTCAACTGTCCAAGCAATGCCTGCAATGCGGGCTTCGTCTGTGCTAGGGATGAGGGAAAAAAACGCACAACTTGGGACTGACGGGACACCCTACCCCCTAGCAGTCAAAGCGGCTCAGGGTTCAGGGTATATAGCCTTAGGACTCCTGGGGCTGACACTATGAGACATATAGGAGCTACAGGGTTTAGAGGTTTGAGGTTTACGGCCCCTCAGAGCTTCCTAAGCCTGCCGAAGTCCGCCGGTTGCCAGGGGCTTCTGCTCATCGAACTCCATGCTTGTTTGCGCCGTCCGGCAGGAGGCCCGCGTGTGGAACGGTTCGGGAATGGTTGGCAGCTTTTCGTGGGTTTGATATGGGGGCCTTAATAAATAGAATAGGGTTTTGGTGCCCATTATTAGACTATAAGTATAATGAGGAGCCCCCAAAATAGTATAGGTAACTATTAAGGCCCCTATATTAGCTTTGCAACGGAAGTGGACTGCACCTCATCGTCGAGAGAGATTGTAGTTACTGTTTCAGTTGCCTTTTTCTCTCGGCCGATGGATAAGGAATAGTAATAGTAACAACAATAGTTTTAATAAGAGAGACGAGGCTTACAGTTGAGGCTAGCATGTTTTAACATAAGGCTCCTTTGGAGCAGCTCACGAGCTTCTTGTCGAAGTTAGGACCATATGGGGCCAGAGATACTTTAGGCTTAGGGTTTTGGGATTTAGGGATGTAGGTTAGGGTTTAGGGATGTAAGGATTTAGGGTTTTAGGGATACCGGGGGAAGAGCTTCAGTTGACAAAGTTGAGGTCGTGCAGTCGAAAACATGCAACAGCTACTCGGGGCAGTTTAATTAATTAAGGATTGAAAGTGATGATAGAATGACAGGCCGGAAGTATGCAGGTAACTGTGCGGAGATGTGATCCACATGGAGGGCTACCAGGTAGGAGCCGTCTACCGCCACATCCTTACATCATGTAATCATATATTTACCCGACTCGAAAGGCAACCAAGCTCCCGTGTGATGCCACTGAACCAAACCGAGCCCTAGAAACATCCACACGAGCTACTTGCTGTACAGCTGTTGCTGTTGGCCTAGGTTTGGTTTTGTGCCCCTAGCTGCCCAGACCTCCAAAAAACCCTTAATTACGCAAAATACCCTGAATCTTTTTGGGGTTCTTATTTTAATTTAAGGTATATACTCCTTAGTTAAGACATGTTGGAGTTCCTGGCTGAGCCTAAAGAGATGTACTGAGAGCTGCGCTTCAGAATGTGGTGCACGTCGGAGACGCCATGGTCGTGTTCGACCCGGACAATGCAACTTGGCTTCGCTGAGGATGCGCAAGAGCTTCACGGGCTTCCCTCCTTAGGATCTTATGGGTTTAGAGTTTAGGGCACCTAACTTAAAATGCTATGTAACGAGTTGAGTTTCAAGTTTGCTGGTGTCTTAGTCTTATGCAGACCGTAAGATTCCAGCTTGCCGCACACACACACACACACCCAAAGCCCGTGCTGAAAAGGGTTTTCCTTCAGGGACCATGTACCCAAATAGTACATGCTTTGGCCCTTCAGTACCTATACAGGGACCACTTGAAGACCAACGTAAATACTGTTTGGGTACATGGACCCTTAGGGCGTTTAGGGCTTTCAGAGTTGGAGCTTGAGGGTTTCAGCATGTGCACTGCCATAAGTGCTGGTGCTATAGTAGCAGCCAGATGGAGTTGGAACATCGGTTAAGGATGATGAGAGCGCTGGATTTACCGTTAATCTATATTCACGGCATGAGATAAGGATGTTCCAACTGTCTTTGGCTTCTTGCATACTTCACTTGCCATCTCCTGCTCGGGATGTGCCTTATAGATCCCCTTTAAAGGAACCCTACATAAGTCCTAAAGGTGCCTATGAACCGTAGGAAATCATTCTGGAAGCCCCCGTCTGGCTTCTGGTGTCGGCTCCCGCTGCTGCCTGGTTGACCGTGGGGAAACCCTAAACCCCTTAACCCCTATACCCCTAAACCCTATGCCCCCAAACCCCTAAACCTAAAACCCTAATGTTCAGCTTCTCATTACATCGTTTCTTAACCATGTTACGGTTTGTAACGAAAGCATCAATCAGGATCAGTGCCCCAGTCAACGTAAAAACGATTATCATGGAAGTGGGAATTCCGAAACTCCAAGCCCTAAGCCCTACACCTTAAACCCTTAAACCTAAACCCTGAACCCTGAAAAGACCAATACTCCTGAATCAAAACACTGCCATGCTCTTCTCTGCTCTGCTCTGTCCACCAGGACCGAAACAAAGCGATGAACCTCTAAACCTGGAACTCCTGTAGCCGGCAGCCCCCCAAGACAACTCCAAGCGAACCGTAAACCAAAAGTTGCCGAATACCCCTCAACACTAAAGCAGCCGTTTGTCAAAATGCAAGGGTTCTCATGCGAAGACGGGATGAGAGATTGCTTATGCATTCTAGGGTTACAACAATTTACAGGTGAATGCTACAAAGGGGGGTTGCACGGCGTGCCACTAACATTCGGTCCTCAAGTACAGGATTTGAACCGTCCATGCGAAACGTGCGACACAGACTTTACGGATTGCGAGAGGGAGTCCAGACTCCTTTTGCGTGGCCGCATGCAGAATGGCAGGAGGTCCCCTCCCAATCGGAGCCCAGGCAGCAATCCGCCCCAACCGAATGATCTGGATGGGCAGTTCTCGGTCGCGACCTCGGGGTGTACTTGCGGATCGGCTCATCAGTTGGAGGAAGAGTGCCAACGATTAGCTGCACAAAGCTACAGCCTCGCGACGCGCCTCGACTCAGTGGTCGCCCGCGAGGAAGACATGGACCACTGCTTGGAAAGTCTAGATTTGGACATTGAGCGAATCATGGTGGCACTTTGCAATACTTCATAATACCCTTATGGTCCCAGAGAAGTATCTGTTCAGAAATACTTTTGGGGGCCAAAACTATATACAGTAAACCCCTATACATTACTCTTAAGGATTGAGGCTATTGGGTTTCCAATTTTTTGGCCTCTACTCTACAACCGAGGAATGGAGATCGCTGAGGAAGAGCTGCGCTGGTCCAGAGATGATACGGAAGCTGCGTGTGCGGAAGCCGAAGCCTTGCTCCAAGCCGCTGCAGCCAAAGCGAAAGCCATAGGATCTGCGCAAGAGACTGGGTTCTTCTTAAGAGATTTGATTTAAGTTGCAATAATAGGTATCTATAGTAGTTAATATGGTTTCCGTAAATAGCATGGTTTCCTTATTAAGGTAACTTAAAATAAATCCCTTAACAAGAACCCAGGAGAAGCTCGATGAGCAGGCTTCGACACTCAAGCAGCTGGAGATGGAGGTGGAGGGAGACTAGCTAGGCCTTTGGGAGATGTGCTGTTTGTTGTTCCGAGTTGCTCCTTTTTGTTGTGATCTTATGTGGGAATACGTCTTCATAGACGCTATGTCAAGGGCCAACAGACCTAGGAAAGGAGCGAGATTTGGCCCAAGATGAGTCGGACTTGTTCGAGGCCAGAAACCGGGTTGACGATCAAGTCGGCCGCATGCGACGTGAGTTTGACCAGATTGAGAAGGAGACGCAGCTCCTACATCTGGAGTTTGAGGAGGCTGTTCAACAGCTCGATGAAGTGGAACGGGAGGAGTGGGCCTTGCATGAAGACAAACGTCTTCTTGAGGAGATTGAGGCCCAGGTGGAGCCTGTGCGACGTCGTCTGGTGGAGCGAGAAAGACGCCTTCACTTTGAGGAAGAAGAATTGAAAGCTCAGGAGGCGGATTGTGAAGAGAAGGAGGCTCAGTTCTTGCCAGCATACCAGCAGGCACAGCAAGCTGTCTTGGCTGTCCGGCAACGTCAGCAGGACATAGACAAGAGGATAGAAGAAAGCTGCCAGCAGCAGCGCCGGCTGCTTCAGCAATTCCAGGATTTGGGTGAAATCGACGCAGGTTTGCAACTCGATGATGCAACACTGCAACGTGACAGCACGGCCTTTGTTGAAGGACATGCTGCAGACATTGACTGGTCGCACTCCCTTCAACAACAGCAGACATACTTGCGGCAGATGGAGGTGGATCTTCTGCAGTTGAAGGAGCAAACCGATTCTGGTAACCAGCAGAATGCTGGGAAGTCGCCAGGTTGATCCTTTCTTTGAAGCTATCTACCCACGCTGCTCCGGCTGTTCGATTCTGCCTGCGCATTCTGTCTCTGAGTTTGTCGTCGCCTCGAGCCCTCATCTTGGCAAAAACCAATTCTCAGCCGCAAGAGTAGCAGTGGCCGGCAGCCGGCATAAGGCACAATGTTTATGCTTTTAAAGGTGTTGTAGCATGTATGAAGACCTCTACTGTGTCAACCTTCTGTACTGACCAGACAGCCACGCCCTGCATGATGGTAACATAGGTGAGATAGAAATTCAGCCGGCAGCATTCAACGGCCTAAGCCTAGCCGAACGTAAAGGATCAGAGGATTTACCAGTAGTAGGCTTCATTGTTTGGGTCACGAAGTAACCTTAGTGCTATCATGTCTTGTTGTTAAACCGGTTATCCGAGTCACTGAGCCTCCTCAGCCTTTCTATAGCTTTACAAGAAGTGCCGCCTGTGGTTTGCATCCTCCCCGACTTCCCAGGTCGTACCTCTCTTCGAGGGCTACGTCCCAGGGGGACACAGTCAGCTCTTTCAGGATACCAGCCACGCGCTCGCACTTTGCAGCTTCAAGGGATGATGCTAGCTTGGTTAAACGATTGCCTGCTTGAGACCTCTAGCGTAAGCATTTGCCAAGGTCTTTCGAATATAAGCACTGCACGCACATGGTTCTCTTCGTCAACTGACGCCCTCAGGGTTCTAATATCAAGCAGCACGAGGTACTCGATTGACATGGAATCTCCACCAGCAAAATTCTGAGGACTGATGTTGAACAGCACGGGTACTTGCATCACGTCCCCAATTGTGCATGGACGGCGTACAATCACTGCTGCTCCAAGCCCTTTCGAGTTGAATCCTGGCGCACGGGTCAGAGCACTGGATATCCACAACTGAGGGGTGGTGCGCAACATAGAGCAGCCTAAGTGGGCATCCTTGGCATCAGCAGGGACAGTAGGATCCCTAATATGGGTTCCCGACTCTACGAGTGCAGGTTGGTCCACGGCAAAAGTGCTCCAGCCCCTTGGACATGGATGTTTAGGGTTTAGGGGTCCCTTTTAGGGTTCTGGTTACAAGGGTGCCGTACAGTTTAGGGGACCTTAAAAAAGGGACCCTAATCTAGAGAACTGCCCACATGTTTCTGCGCCTTTGAACTTTGGCCGACGGCATGTGGGGCAGCATGGCAAGTACAGGGAGCTTCAAGGAGGTCTCAAATGAACTCTTGAACTCCGCCCTGAAGCCAAGGAAAGCCCTGAAGTTCCTAAAGCCCCCAACCCTGCAATCCGAAACCCCGGAAGGCTTGTAAGTTGTTGATGGAACCAAGGGCCGTGGGCCCGAAGGCCGCGCTGCGGGAATTGCACTCGGTTTTTCAAGGACAAAGGAAATCAGGGAAAGCGGGCGCCGAAGCTGCCACTCAAATACCCAGGTCGCTGTTTTGTTAGAACCCAGAATCGGTATCCGTATGCAGCATTGCAGAAACCGGGTTGCTAATGTAACGCCATGCGGAGGCCAAGCCTTGTTGTATTCGCAGTTTGTCTGCTAGCGTCTGTTTCGAGGGTTTCAGACGCTAAGATGTGGCAGAGTCTCAACATCCAGCCCTATGGTCGTATCGGAGTCCGCTGGTTAAAGTCCTTCAAGTTACTAAGTTGGCAGCTCCCAGGTCCGTAGTCGTACGTAAGGATCAGCTTTGCAAGCCTGGGGACGTTCAGGATTACCCTGAGGCTCAAAAGTGTCCCAAAGACTGTGCAGAGTCTGTAGATTCTGGCAGGCCCCTAGAAGACTCCCAGACATGAGTCATGGCACTTTTGGACTTGAGGGCTCCCTTAATCCACACCTTAGCCCAAAATCCTAAATCCTAGACTGAGGGCTTATGGCGTTTCGGGTTTCAGGGTTTGGCCCTAAGGGTACTAAGTACCTTTATGGGGATACCTACCCAAACCACCATAGTAGTTCCTACTAAACCCAACTTTCTCCTACAGAGGCACTTAGGACCCTTTGGGTAGGGGCGCGCAACGGGCCTGCTGACCAGGCCTCTTCGAAGCCTCCGCCCAGCAATCCGGCTGCCAAGTCTGCGGTGACTGCGCAAACTACCCCTGCCAAGCCTGCGAAGAAGAGACGCTCTGCTTATATGATCGGTCCTACTATACTTTAAGGTATATACTCCTTAACTAAGGATCCTACAATCTTGTCAAGGTACATTCCTTAATTAAGTGGTTTTGGAGGCTTTGGGGAAGAGAAGCTCTGCTTTGCAAGCCCATGAGGAAAGGGGTGATATAGGGGCCCTACATTCTAGAATAGGGTTTTGGGGGTTATACCGTACCATGATCATTTCGGGACTACAAGGACACAAGAGGATATGATTTCAAACTCGTCCGACCCCTAAGATCCATGATTCAGGGCCTGGGGGCTTAAGGATAATGACTTTCAGTGTCCCAGCAGGATCCCAATCTCTCATAGCCTGAACCCTAAAACCTAAACCCTTAAACCCCATATCGGTAATAGAAAGCCTTGGGCCCTAGAGGCTGCTGAAGTACCTGGTAGGGTATCCAGAATTCTGGGCGGATCTCCAAACAAAAAGATCCCTTAAGGCAGCTTCCTCAAAAAGTACCCTTCAGTCGTATCGGGCCCCAATTTAAGGGATCTGCTGTGGTGTTCACCCTCCCCGGGGGCGCTGCAGTTGAGATTGCACTCTTTCAGTGACTTGCGTGCTCTTGTCACGCTTGGTATAAGTGCTTAGGGCCTCAAAAAACCCTGAGGGCGTCTGACACATCCTGAGGTAAGTTCCTGACTCGATTGGCGGCCAAGAGCAAGAAGCATTGATGCAGTCAGATCCTTACCGCGCGACATGAAGTGTTCCACGACCTCCTACGTCGGGGACTCGTTCTCCTTCTGAGTGCTCGAAGCCTCCGAACATAAGTACTTGTTTTGGAGGGCTTTGGGGTCTCGGAAGTAGTGTATTTCGAAGGCAAGGTGAGGCTGCCAAGGCTAGGTGGCTCATGCACCTTCAGCTGGTAGCTATACGGGAGTTTCCGAAAATTAGGGATACCTTATTTTGGGGTCCTTTAGGGTACATACTAGCGTAGGGTCCCCTGTTTTCGGAAACCCCCAATACATCCTCATACAAAACGCTAGACTGCATCGGAGAGGCCCCAACACGAACTACCCAGAGCCTCCAAAACACCTTAAGTAAGGAATATACCTTAAAGTATAGTAGGATCCATAATTATATGACTTAAGGTATCTTCCTTAGTCAAGGGGTTTTGGAGGCTCTGGGTACTAGCTACTCACCGCTGCCTTTGGCTGAACGCCACACGCCTGTGCTCCCGAACGGGATATCCCATGAAGCCCAGGGTCCAAGTGGGAGGGGTTCCAGATCTGATGTTGTCATACTTGTACACGGGTTTGGGGTTTAGGTTTCAGGGCATATACAAGTCTGTGCAAAAAAAAGGTGTTAGGGTAAAGCCTCAGAGCCGCTGACGGTTTCAAGGGCTTAGCACTAGTGTTACCACCAACCTTGCTACATCAACCTCACTGCCTGCTTGAGGTCTGACAGCCCACCCTGGGCCTCGCACTTTAGGATCTGGAGTTTTCTGAGTAAATGTAGCAATCCGGGTTGTGAAACCATCCTCTCTGCAGCGAAGCTGCAGCTGTGTGGTTAGTTCCTCTTGAAGCCACTGTTCCCACGGAGTACTGTGTACTGTGTACAGTGTACAGATGTGTGCAGAAGAGGTAGCCGGAATAAAATGATTGGATCTTTCGGTCGGCAGAGCTATCGCAGGGGAACTACACGACTCTTGTGCATGGGAGCAGGTACAACTGTGCGTGTACACAAATATAATATGTACAGTAAATGTATATATATATATAATACACATACACACTCACATTTCTACTTGTTTAATTATAATATGTGCTCCCGCGTCGCCGGTCAGTGGCCACCCCCCCCCCGGCGTAGGGTCAAGAGGCCGTCGGCATGGTCACCCTCGTAACTGTCGAATTCTTTGAACTCTCGCACAATCTTCGACACTGAGTGGCCGTGAATCGCCACCCCCCGTCCCCACACAGACGAGAATTATTTGCGTGATGCCCGACAACGACGCTGGTGTGTGTGTGTGTGTGTGTGTGTGCTTCTTGGAGGAGGGATACCACGAGGCGCCTAGCGCTGCTATATTTATGTTTGTGTGTATATTTACATAAGTGTGTATATATATATATATATGTATATGTACATGTACATGTGTATGTATATGTATATGTATATGTATGTGTACATGTGTACATGTGTACATGTGTATATGTATATATGTATATATGTATATATGTATATATGTATATATGTATATATGTATATATGTCTATATGTCTATATGTGTATATGTATATATGTATATATGTATATATGTATATAGGTATATATGTATATATGTATGTATGTATGTATGTATTTGTATATGTATGTGTATATGTACATACAGTCATACATACATACATACATACATACACACATACGCACATGCCCACAAAGAGGTAAAGTGCGAAGCTTGCAAACATTTACAATGTGGCCTCGTCCATCTTGTCTGTTGCCACTCCCCAGAGCGAAAGCCTCCGTGCCCAAGACGCTCGCGAAACGTCTTACCTGTGACTGTGATGTTCTGCATTGTGATCCCCGCTGCAAGCTTTAAACTCCCAACTGGCCAGAATAGCATCAACCACTATGGTCGTGGGCCCTGCCTACCCCCCTGTCAGAAGTTCATGGTGCATGATTGGGTTCCAAAGTCATCTGGCATTCCTTTCGCGGTGCACCATTTCCAGGAGTGTCACTTCTCGTCGTTGGGGTCGTGGAGTAGTAGCAGCAGTCGCAGCAACAGTATCAGCACAGCAACCGTGATCGTAGTCAGCAGCAGAAGAAGTGAAGAAGTGCTGTCGGTGTCGGTCTGTTGAAGCTCGGATGCGTGTGAATGCTTTTTGGCTTGAGGCAGCAGAGCTCCATTCCGTCCCGCAAAGTGGGTGCGGACCCGGGGCCGTGTGAATTTTCAAACTGTCTGCATCACTCCAAGGAGCCCATTTCATTCAAACTGAGTTTGCCGATATGCCTACCTCAACTCAACGAGCACTACCACATGCCGAGCAGTCCCTCCACTCACCCGAGAAGGGGACCACGCAAATTTCCCAGCTCAGAAAAAGTTCCTTCCCTTGGACACGGTAAGCTAAAGCTCACGCCTGCCTTTCTTTCTTCGCCACACAAGTTGGCATGGCAAGTGGAGAAGATCCCAAGCATGCGCGGGGAGCTCAGCTCTCAGCCTCTGAGCCTCGAGATAATAAAGGCTTGTATTAACTAAACCCTTTAACCTTACCTTAACCCTGAAGAACCTACCTTTTCAGGGTTCCTTATTATGATTTCCTTATATGAGTCCTTAAAAAGGTAGGTTCTTCAGGGTTAAGGTAGACCCTAAGTCCGTCCGAGTGTGAGCGCCTAAACTCTTTGAACACTCGAGCTTCGGAAGCCTTGTCCTTCACTTGGTGGCTTTATGCTCCTGGCCGTCTCTCTCAGCCGTGGACATGGCTATGAGGCAACCCAGCCTCCAGGAGCCAATGTTCATCCCGACATCTACGGAGATCTTGGTGAAGCCGCTGCGTACAAGGCCGAATGGAATAGCTGCTTCGAAACTCTACAGGCCACCGCTGACACGAAGTACGAGGAGTCGGTGCAGCCACTCTCCAGGATGGTCAAGCAGGGTCGACGTGGATCCACAGGCAGCTTGGACAAGAGTGGTGATGGAAACAGCCGCTGGTGGACAAGATCGCGCCAGCAGTTGATGTGCCCACTCACGAACTTCCCCATCCAGCTCTTGCCATACCCGCCGTTCAAGCTCCGCACTGAGCCGTGGAAACAGACACCTCACACGCTTGTGGATGGGAAATTCCTCGCTTTGCAGCTCATCGCTAACGGGCGATCTGGGCCAGGAATCCGGGAGTTGCTTCCTTCGGACCTGACCGCGCTCGACGAATACATCCACCGCTGCAAACTGGGACCCTTCCGACCCGGCGTGGCTCGAGGATTGGCGGAGCAGACGCAGACGGCGCCGACCCAAGCGGAGCGTGCGCGAGCATCGAAGGAGCTGCAAAAGCTGCGTTCAAAGACCCGCTCGGAGCTGGGAAAGCTACGTCGGATCCAAGAGAACCGGCTTGCCCAGCTCAGCACACCCGAGGAGGAGCACCTTCCGGAGAAGGAAGACAAAGGACAAGACTCTGCAATCGTGGGGCATGCATCCCCGCAGGAAGTGGACATTCCTACCTCTGAGTTCTTTCGGCCCCTGCAAGTGAAGGGTATTGAGCTGAAGAGGCTGCATTTGTGACAGGCCTTTGCCACTGCTAGATTGGATCCGTGCTTTGCAAACACCGGCTCGGTGTGTCGCAAAGTGCCCCGAGACTGCAGACCATGCTTTAGTTTGCAGGTGAGCTTGGTATTGCGACTGGGATTCACGAGAGTTGTAGGTTCGTGTAGGTCATGGCTGTTGAGTTTGTTTCTGCCCATTGGGCACCCTGGATTGCCTCAAGCGACTGCATCCATGCAGCAGTTAACAATATACGCTCTTCCAGAAGCACATTGCCTGCTCAGCTTTTTCTGCTATTTCCTGACCTGAGCAACCCAGGCAGACTCTAGAGGCCTTACTTAAAGTGCCCTCAGGACTCAGGCTTTGTTATGGATCATTGTTCGGGGCTGAGGAAGTAGTTCTTCCAATTTCAGGTTGAATATTAGGTTGTGGAGAGGAGATTGTTGACAGTTGGGTTCCTCCACACAGCTGACTGCGAGAGTCTTAGTACCAGGACCCTCCATGTACCCTTCAATAGAGGTATATGGACCCAAATAATGGGGATTTAGGGTCTAATAGAGGGTAGATGGAAGGTCTAGGTATGCTGCCGAGTTCAATTGCTTATGTAATTAGGATTCAGGGTTTAGGGTTTAGACACTAAGAGCCCGGCTGCAAAAAAGAGTTTAGGGATTGAAGCCGGTGATGGAGAGCCCAGTGGCGCGGACCAATTTCGTATTCCGAGGCTGGGGCAAAGCCACTTTCCACAGCTCAAGGGCTCAAGGTGGGTGTGTGTGTGTGTACAGTCACCGCAAGTCTTCAAAGATTCCGGCTTGAGTCAGCCTCGCCGATTTAGCTCCCGGGAGTTCTTTGTAACGAACCTCCGTAACGAACCTCCCGGGAACCCACGCAATGGCGTGGGCATTTTCAAAGCCGCTTTAGCAGGTGCATCAAGTAGTGACCTGCTTGCTGGGAACCCTGATACCAAGATCCTAAGCCCAAACCCGACGACGATACAATTTCTCCAGCCATGCTTTGGCGGCTATAGGGGGGCGCGTCGCGAACTGCAGCTTGCGGAGAGTCTCCGAGAGCAGATGAGGCTTTCAGCGTATACACGGTTATCTAGGAATTTAGGGCCTTATATAATATGGTGACGGCGTAGGTCGAAGATGAGCTTTACATACTTTACATGCAAGATCCTGGTTGATCGTGAACCCATCACGATTCACCGTCGTGTTATCGCTGCCCAAGGCCAGCCTCTCGTAGGCTCGGTTAGTCCTCGGATCCCTCACTCACATACAAGCTGACCTCCCTGTGACATCTCTCACATTCGGCTGATGTCACTGGTAGCCATCTTTTCTCCTGAAATGCACAACAAGACCTTACATACTTAATTCCCAAGCTCCTACATTCTCTGTGCCTTGGCCCCGGTAGCCTTGAAGGCCTCCGGGGGCTGCAAGGCGAGGGATCAGTGGTCGGCTGAACTCAGAAGCTTTCCGTTCTTGGCATCTTTGCTAGTCAAAACTCGGCTCTTTCGACACCACCCGGGAAGCTCATCAAGAAGTGGGAGTTGGTGTTTTGTGTTTAGGGGTCAAGTTAAGGAATCGTCATGGATCTTCGCCTTCGCAACCTACGCAGTTGTGAAACTGTAGCTTCCCGGACGGTAGAAATGTGATGCACGCCAATCCAGGGCATACAGGAATGTAATGCCCGTGAAGCCAGCTGCACAGTGGGTGCTGCAAAGGTTCACAGGTGTGCTGTGAGTGCACGAAGAGAACACACTAGGAGAGAACACACTTGGCTTGTTTGAGAAACGAAGAGAAGTGGAGTACGCAGCAGAACACCCGCGCCGGGTGCATGTGGAAGCCGCTGCCTAGACAGCACCACAAGCACCTACGGCTTTGCTTGGAGGCTGTTTACGCAACTTCTGGGAAAATGGCTGACCGCACGAGCTTTCTGGAAAGTCTGCTACCTGGCCTTGCAGTTCCTTCTGTCAGTTAGGCGAACCCTGCTGTAATTGTTGTGTGGAGCGTAAGCTGTCTCCGCGAGCCAGAGACCTTGTGCGACAGTCAAAGGTTGTTACCGTTGGCATTTAACTACATAGTAGTAGAGTAGGTAACCTTTAACCTTTTTGGGGTACTATAATCCCTATATGATCCCAAAGGTTAACCTTTAGTTCCCCTAAGATACTGGACAAGTAGGACTAAGCCTGCCAAACCAGTCCTCGAGACGAGCCATGCGGCAGCCAAAAAGGTCTGAGAGGACACATATAGCCGGAGACTCCAGCATCGCTGAATTAAGTCTTATTGTGGGTCACATCCTTAAAGTACAAGATACCGGAATCTCTGGCTGCATCTCAAACGCACAGTGGGAGCCTCATTTCCTACTACAGGCCGACGTGTTCCAGGTAACCTTGGAGTGCCCGAGTTCACAAGTCTCAGAAGCTAGTCGGTGTTTGAGAAATCAACTCCCTCGACTTCAGCAATATTTTGGTGCAGCTGCTTGGGTCTGGAGGGAGAAAAGCCGGTGACGAGCTTCGGGAAATCATCCTAGTTACCCCCACACCCTGCTTGCGCCAAAGGGTTTCGAGTTGCTCCATGAAGCCTTATCGCCCTGGTGATGAACCAAGACCGAAATGGGAGTTTCCGAAAATTAGGGGTACCTTAGTTGGGGGCCCTTATAATAAGGATCCTACTACTTAGGGTACTATATCAGGGTCCCCTTCGGAAACTCCCAAAACCCTAAACCCTAAACCCAAATGCTTATTTGCAGCTTAGACTCGAAATCCAACGTTCTGGGTCTTCACCTCCCATCTTTGCTTTTCCCACATCAACCGACCTAATAGGGGCCTTCATAATTACCTATACTGCTTTGGGGTTTCCTTGTTATCAGTACTGTATAGTGGGCCCCAAAAACCTATTCTAATTATTGAGGCCCCTTGCTGGAATCCGTGCCTGCTTCGTGCGAGTGTGCGAGTCGAAACCCGACGCAAAACCCGGTATGTCCTGAACCTCGACCGTAAGCATTCGATCTCTGATCTCTGGCAAGTTCAGGCAGGCAGAGGCTCATGCCGCAGACCATGCATGCCATGGGTTCTTCAGAAGGATTCAGCTCCAGGCGCCTGTTTTAAGATTAGTTTAGCAGGGTTTAAGGTTCAAGGTTTACCCAGTACAGACAAAGGAGGGGATGTATTATTGTGGGGCAGCCTCCTTTCATCCCCGTAAAGTCTCCGACTGGCTTGATTCGTGTTAGGAAACCCTGGAATTCAGGACCTTAAGCCTTAAGCGTTTCACCAAAATCCCAACCGCTCCATCATTATTAGCAATAATTAGCCACTTTTCAGATGTGATGCCCACCCTTACCCCCCCCCCCCACCGTAAATCCCTGAGCCTGTCGTGAATCCTGATTCTGCAGGCCCGGCCACTATGGGCATTATCTCCCAAAAAAGGCCTACGACCGGCCAAAGGCCCTGAAGCCCTTGGCCGCCTGGCATGAGGATCCTAGGGTTGATGGGAGTTTTGGGGGGTTAAGTTTGGTATTGTAAGGGGTTACGGGGTTAAGGTTTTAGGATTAAGGGTTCAGCACGGGTTTAGGGTTTAGAGTTCTACTGCCACTGCCGTTATTGTCCCGGCGGTTTCGGGCTGGCTTTCCTACTTGCCTTCTTAGGCTTGGGTGTTGGGCTTGTCTACCTCATTTTGAGGGTTTCTTTTTCAGAGCGTTGCAGCTTGGATTGCTCGTGCGATTCTCGGATCCCCCACCCGGTGGATTCTGCACTTCGAGGTGCGGAAGCTGGTGAATGTCCTGCGAGTACTCTCATTGGGGCGTCACCACCGAAGGCGCTGGAAGCCGTCATCTAGAAAGGAGCGCTAAACCCTAAATGCTATGGGTGCTGCGTAGCACCCGTTGCTGTTTACCCCAGACAGATCATCCAAAACACCCAGTCCGTATTCGCAGATCCTTCCACTCAAGCTCGGCGCGCTTCGCCGGCAGAAGGCTGGCAGAAAACATCCGGGTATGTATCTGTGTGTGTGTGTTCTCTCTTGATACATGAATGATTGAGTATGATTTTGAGTGTGGGTAAGAGTAAGAGATCGTAAAAGTATGAAGATGAAGAATGAGACTATTTGCATGCGTGTACATAATTATGTGTGTATCCCTGTGTGTTTACATCTGCACATAGGGGGTTTGACCCACGAAGTCCATTCCTGAATTCAAACCCTAAACCCTATAAGCACTGGATCCAGAAAAATGGATTCAAAACCCTGAATCCTAGACCTGACGTCAAATCCCTATACTCCAAAACCTTGCCCCGAAACCTTAAACCCTATACCCTACCCGAAAGCCGCAAAACCCTTATAGAACCCACAGAAGAACCCCTTTGAAGGGATCCCAGAACTCGAAATTTTGCAGAATTTAGGGTGCCTATACAGGGGCTTTTAAAAGGAGACCCAAACCCGAAACTCAAAACCCTAGCCCCAAAACCTCCCTGGCCCCCAAAACCCGAAACTCCACCGTTCGAAGCCCTTACGGAGCGCCAGGCTCTCGGATCCCTACTCGGAAGGTGAGCAGGCCTTCTTAGCCAAGGCCGTTTGGGGTTTAGGGTAGGGTTTAGGGTTTCGGGTCGTGAACTTAAGCGACCAAAACCTGTTTTCTCGCTAGGGGCCCCTGTAAATTATGTATTGGGGTGTTTGCAGTAAGAACCGCCAGCAGGTAGGTTGTGGTAATTTGAGGTAGGGCTCAGGGTTTGCCGGGACCATTTAAAACCTACCCTTTTAGGGTTCCTCATAGACGGGGCTATTCGCCCTCGTATAACTTCAAAAATTGTAGTATATGCCAAAGCCCACAGTGCATGCATAGTTTTAGTATAACAACCTCATAACCCCCAAAGTTTAAATATGGTAGAATATACCCTCGCAAGTGCTATTCTGATCCGATCTCCTCCCCGCCCCCTGTGAGATGAAGCTGTGTAGACCAGGCTTGGACAATTTGGTCAATGCTAGGGATCCTATTTAGTTTTGGTGTTTGGGGTGCCTATGTTTTTTTCCAACAAAACCTTGCCTCTCTCCTTCCTAACAGGGACCCATTCATGTCAGAACTGGTGCTTAGGGGATTTAGTGTTTAGCAACTCTGTGGTTGTTAGCTTTGAGCTTAGTTTATGGTATGTGGTATCCAGCTTGGGGCGCCGGCATAGCCTTACATCATGTCAGCATGTGGCCCAATGTCTGCACACTGCACGGCGACTCAGGAAAGCGCCCACACAAACCCAACTCTGCACGAACCCAAGAATTGAAGGTGCTTGACCTCTTCCCGCTACATCGCCCCATTCTGTTGGACCCCGAACCATTTCCCCTGCAAGGGTGCCTCCCATGAATTCTGCTGCTGTAAGGTGCTGTCCTTTGTACCGCTGATGGCCCGAAGTGGCAAGCTGATGCTACCCTTCTTGACGGAGGCAGGTTCTAAGATTTTAAAGTTTAGGGGAATGGGTTTGAATGTCGGCAGCATGTGAAGCGTAGAAGTGCCGGTGCCAGCAGGAACTCCGTCTTTGTCGGAATCGAGCTCCATCGGTTTGGGAGCGAGCCTCTATCTGCGCTGTCCTCTACACCATCAACTCCTCAACCTCTCACCTGAAATCCCCAGCCCTGAGCCCTTGTAAACCCTTCAGCCTATATACCCCTAAAAGGGTAACCGGAGCAAACTGCATACGCAACCCTACCATAGACCCCATGCAAACCCTAAACCCTGAACCCTATGAGCCCTGAAACTCTGAAGAAGGACCTCCTCTCAGAAGCAACAATAAGTCCCTTAACTTAGATCCCCAATACCTAACATTTTAAACTTTTTGGGTTCTTATAGTAAGAATCGGAAAGTTTAACCTTTCGTTTCTGTGGCTTTTTGGGGTAGTAAGTTAAAGAGGCGGGCAACAAGAGTGGCGATCTCGCCGCCACAACCATCCACCAGGCCGGTTCCCAGAGCCTCCAAAACCCCCTAACTAAGGAATATACCATAGGGTCCCTTGAAGGGTTCCTGAAAGGGATCTTTAAGGCTTCTATAAGGGAATTAAGGAATATACCGTAAGGTATGGTCGGATCCATAATATGATTTAAGGTATATGTTCCTTAATTAAGGGATATTGGAGGCTCTGAGTTCAAGAGCAAAGCAGGCATTTGTAGTCAGGGTGTGCAGCGCTACAGCTTTGGATTCTTGGGATTAGGTTTAAATTTAGGTTTTCAACATCAAGACTTAGATTCTAAAGTTTGGCCATGAGGTCTGGGCTTTGGGGCTATAGTTTGCCAGGCTGATTCAGCACTGTTTGTCTGACCATGAGGACCGGGCCTGAGGGAAGCAGGGCATGTTGGTGCGGCCTTGATGATGGGATAGACCGTTCTGGGCTTTATAATGCTGGCACATCTGGCCGCCCTGGCAGGAGTTGTTAAACCGCAAATGGTACACTGTGAAAACATCTGTAGTACTCGTAGGTCTACTCATAGTTTGATGTTCTTAGTCAGGCAGGAGGAAACTGATGGCTTGAAGCAAAAGCATTTGCCGGGTGAAGTCGGGTGAAGCGTGGTTTGGTCTGATGCCTTTTCCAGCCGCAGATATGTTTGCTTTCAGCTTTTTCAAGGGCTCGAAATCGTAATTGCGAAACAATCAGCAACGGTTGCAGTTGCAGCATCAGTACAGTTTGTTGAAAGTTGGAGCTGCCGCGGTTCTTGAGGTCAAGATCTTGACGGCACGAGCTGTGTGGAAAGATCTGGTGGAGCCGTTGAAGGCGGGAGCATACCAGCTTGTCCTTACGCGCGGCACGCGCCATGGCCCAACATCTAGGCTCGTCCTCGCCACGCGGATTATGCAAAGCTACTCAGCCACAACTATGACAAACAGGTACTAGCACTAGTACCGGATATGATCCCAACAAAATTGCTCACAACGGGTCCCATCTAGCACCAGACGGAGGAAAGCAGCTGGGCTTGACAAAGGCTAAACGCTGTGCATGTTCATGTCACTGAAGTGGCTCGCATGTCAAACTCTGGGCTGACAGGAAGAGATCGAGAAGTCCAAGACACGACATACATCTTTGCAGGCGCACTTGAGTTGCGCTGGTTTCTCTCACTTTCTACCATGCGCCGGCAGTTCTTGCATCGAAGGGCCCTGCACCAATTCATAGCACTGGAGCCTGAGATGTGGAGCTCACCCAGGGACATAAGACAAAGTTGGCACTAAGTTGCGGGTATTCGCCGTTGGAAGCTTGCAGCACCATAACCTCCAGTCTGTGCGAGCCAAAGTTGACAACTATCAGCCCTTAACACCGATTGCGCATACCACTTCTGCCACAGTCGAGAACGCCGCGACGTGAAACGATATGAACAGGATTCGTTCTGTATGTTGCGGGTCCCCAACACTTCCTTGCTGACACCAGGATAGCATGCAGAGGCTGTTGAGGACCAAGCTCGTTCAGCCTCTGTGCAACTTAAGTCGCAGAACATTACAGAACCCCGTCGTGAGCTTGGGCTGACCACAGGAAGTGTTCAACGAGACCCGCAGCGACCTCGGAATTCCCGAAAAAAGGGTTCCTGCGATCTCTCCGTCAGATTCAGCTTAAGCGTTTCAGGGTTCAGGCACGGTTCGTTGGAGATTGAGGCGGGTGTTCTACGTTTCGGAATGCTGCCTCACCACTTTGCTGTTCGCAGCTTACGAAGTAGTAAGGACCTACGTAGGATGCCCATCACCCCACGAATAATATCTTTCTTGCAACCCTAAACGCTTGAACCCCAAGCCGTATAAAATCACTAATGAAGAAGGCTGGACCCCGACATCTCGAGCCTCATGCAAACCTCAAACTCACCCACAAAGAGTGTTCAGGGCAGCTG
Organism: Symbiodinium sp. clade A Y106; assembly: GCA_003297005.1. Lineage (NCBI taxonomy): Eukaryota > Dinophyceae > Suessiales > Symbiodiniaceae > Symbiodinium > Symbiodinium sp. clade A. The sequence goes on from BGNK01000162.1 coordinate 94,452, forward strand.
GCCAGGTGGCCAGAACCCTTCACAGAAGGGAAAGGGTTGGCATCAAGGAACTGAGCGAACCCTACAAAAGCTTGACAAGCCCTAAGAAAGCTTCATACAACCATGAGACCTTATACAACCCTTCTACTGCCGCCTTCAGAAAACACCCTCAGAGAGGCTTTCATAAAGTCACCAAGCCCTAAAACGCCTAATCCGCCTCACGTGCTCCGCAGCTCAGGCTCCGAGTACCTCAGAGAGGTGGCGGCCCTCCGGGACGAGGTCCGAATCCGTGGGGACCCGGCCCCTGGGACGGCTCTTTGCTCTGTCTGCGGGGTTGAGGATCTATAGGGTTTACAGTAGGGTGTGGGGTGGAAGGGGGCAGTGGCTTCGGGGTTTAGAGATAAGGGTTTAGGCTTTGGGGTTGGTAAAGTTCTTGGGTCTTGGAAGATGTATTTAGGGTTGGGATTCTGGGCTGTGGAGTTTCGAGGTCTGGTCCTTCAAATGCTTGAGGGCTTGAGGCTGTGGCGGTTGGAATGTAGGCTGTGTGGGGCGTTGGTTTAACCCGGATAAGACCCTCGGATTCAGGGAGCCGAAGGAGCTGAATCATAATCCCACAAGCAAGGAGGCGACAAAAGAGTTTCGAATAAGGTTTCGGGATTTGGGGTTCAGTGGTTCAGGGTTGTCGGGGATCTCTGCATTTTGCTGCACCTATACTTTGAGCATGTTTACCGTTCAACTGTCGGCATTTGACAGCTCGTCGGCAGAAGTTTCCACACCAAGCCCAAGCCCACGAGTCAAACTCCAAGCTGTTCTACAAAAAACCCGAAACATCCTGAAACCCAGTGGCCCCTAAGCCGTAAACCCTAACCGCCCCTAGCCTAAACCGACTCAGCGGCTGTTGGGTCAGAGGCATCTTCTCCGACCTTTCATATCCTTTGTTGATTTTACTCTGAATATTCCCTCAGTGAAGTTTTACTCATCAGACTCCGAACCATATGCCTCGCCTGGATTGTCCGAGCGTGAGCGCCGAAACCCAAAGCCAAGATTCCAAGGAAAAAGCCATGGCGCTGGGGTGACCTGGCTTCCTAGAGAGCCCAGTACTGCACAACAAAAGTAGGCTGTCGGGCTTTCGGATTTAGGGTTTTGGGGTTTTGGGCACTAAGTGAGCGAGAGACACTGAGTTAGTCGAGGGCATAGCAAAGGGCCAAAAAGCCCAGCTACAAAAGGGCATGGCACAGGAATATGGCTTGATCTATGGAGGAATCCTTCATATCGCTTGATCTTCGAAAATTAAAAACTGACTTCCCAACAATTCACCAAGTCCCTCCATTCAGGAATCTGCCTCAAGCAGCACAAGATCCCTTCTGCAGTTTAGGGTTTAGGATTTCGGGCCGTCGGGTCTAGAGACTAGAAATCCCTTGAGCGTTTCTACAAGGTGTTGCAGCTACAGTGCGGGAAGGCATTCAACTCAAAATCCTAAAATCTCATGTAAGCGGGGTTTCGGGTTTAACCCGAACCTGCACCCTACTTACCAGCTACAGCCGATAGTTCTGAAGCCTAAACTGCATGCCCTCAACCAGTGTTAAAGCCTGGGGTACAGGCGCAGCAGCACCATTAACTTATATTGCTCTTATCGTTGGTCTTCCCATGACGGTGATGAGGATGATGAGGACTATTTTACAATTATTCGTATCATTACTATGGTGAAGATTTGTATTTGTATCGGTTACTGCTACGATATTGAAACTTATCCGATGGCGGTTGCTATCATGTAGAGTCTTGGCCCGTCTTGGGCTTGCAGCTTAGCTTCAGTCGAGGGTTCGTGAAATGAGCTTTTGGATGAGGGAGGCTGCATTGAGCGCCGACCTCGGGTGTGGGTTTTATGTCTTCAACTTGGATACTGCTCCCACTCATGTGAATAGTATGTAGAATATTTAAAATATCATACCCTTAATTGTAGCCCTACTACAGGCTGCTAGTGAATGGGGCAGTACCCAAGCTGCAACCTTGACCCGAAGCACAAAGCAGCCGTCCGAAGGCAGATGAAAGATGTAATGTTCTTCTTCGCCGCCTGTCTGCAGACCAGTCCTGACGGCATTTGACCTCGTATGGGGTGTCTCCATGCAGCTTTGTTATCTCGTTGGTAGGACGTGAAGTGGTCTTCTTGGTATGGACTTTTTGCGGCTCCTTGGAATCACCGAACCCGTTCGCGTATGTTGTGACATGAATGCAGGGCTGGAATTTCAGATCGACGTCATTGCATTGTTGGGTTTTGTTATTTGCTGACTGTCTGGCTGGCTGTAGCCCTGCCACAGATACGTGGGGCTTTCGCGCTCTGCTGCTTGCTGCGTTGGGTTGTCAGATCCGAAACAGCTCCCACTCCCATCGCCCAGGAGCCCATGAAGACACTCCAACCACACGAGTTGCAGTATTGTCTGGAGGTGGTGAAGGCTGGCACTCATCTCGTATGTTGTGGAGTCGGGGATTAGGGCTTTGGGTTTGGGTCTTAAGCCCCTTTACATCCACATGCTCCCGGACCCTTGTAGGATCCCGCGCCCGGCGGTAGAGAATTCGGCAACGCTGCAGCAGTCACGTACGTCATAAGTGGGCTGTTCTGTGAGGAGAGCTGTTTACGAGAACCCAGGTTGAGGAGCACTAGTTATAGTTCGGCATGACATGACAGTCTTGCGAGTCAGACATTCGCAGGACCTTTAGGATGTGGGACTGAAAGTCCGACGTTTACCCATCGAGCTTACCGGATTCATGCCTCGGAACTAGTACTCTAAGAGTCGGAAGAATCGCCGATATTATTTCTAAGACTTCCTTCATGTCATACAGCTTTTTTAGAATATGCCTCAAAACTCAAAGCCCTGTCCTGACTGTGAGTGTCCCCACTATAAGCATCCCAGCCTTGAAGATGCTCCGCCCCTACGGCATCGGCCGAACCCTCGAACGAACGCACGGGCGCGCACACACACACACACACATGAGCGTAAGCCCGAAGCCCAAAACTGCACGATTGGGATCGGCTTGGGCTTTAAGCAGAAGGCTCTGGTTTATCGGCCTATGAAGCCGTGGGAGAGATTGTTCCATTTTGAAGAGCTTGCTGACAGGAGCAGGACGATCAACAAACAAGAAGTGTAAGACTTAGTCCACAATGATCATAACCTCGTCGACACGAGGATGGAGAAAAGGTGGCGGTGCTCGTACTAGTTTACAGGTACTTGTGGAGGCACCTCCATGGGAAGTCAGGCTGGTTTTCTACGAGAATCGGTCTCACGCAGAACATCGTTCCAGAATTCGTCGTGCAGTCTCCGTCGCGCCTGTGTGGGTGGCTCAGACAACAGCTGTGTCAGGAGAAGCTAAAGATGATCTTTGAGGAGAATGCTGCAGTGACGCAGACGGTTCCTTGACTATGCACGCACAGACTTATGGGCACGGGCTCAAGTAAGAATGTAGACTAGGCCACAAGGGAGATAGGCCATAGTGTCCACCGAGGCAGGGTTGTAAATAGTAAAGTTGCGGTAGGGTCAGTCTGGTCAGACACTCTATTTCATGAACTTGGTGTAGTCCGACAGGACATGCATAACCCCAGGCCCAAAAGCGCTACGGCCCTCCAAGACTAAAGCGCTAAACACCCTGGAAACAATCTGAACCCTAAACCCCAGTACCCTTAAAACCCCAAGCAAAGGTGAACTTTGGCCAAGTGGATCGCTTGAAAGAGCTTCTTGTAAATGCGGAAGTTGCCAAACATCGGGACAGCCCTGGCTTTTTCAGGTTTTTAGTTTGGCGTCTAAGTTTTCCTTCTGGTGTGTCAGTTGCTGAGGGTTTCGGGAGGGTTTGGTTTGAGGTTCACGGATTCAGATTTGAGAGATGAGGCTTGACGAATTATTCTTTGTACGGTTTGAGTTTAAGGTTGAGTCACTTGTCCACTGCCTCTGCCCCCTAGCGGCTGACGGCAGTCTCCTGGCTTTGAAGTGCTAGGCTGCTAAACCCTAGAACTATGCTTCGTCAGAACGAGAGCTTCCCTGGGTGGCCTTACAGCAAGCAATCGGGAACACTGCAACACTGATAATCCTTCTTCCAGTTTTCAATTTTTCCAATGGTTAATTATGGTTACTCGGACACGAAGTATGAACCCTAAACAAAAGCTGGCCAGAAGCATCGAACCCACACTCCTCGCGTTTGCGGTCTGATCGAACGGAAGCAGGGCGACAGGCAAGCGCCCCTGCTTTGTGCTACAGTAGCCTCAAAATCAAGTGAGACGATCTTCAGATCCAATGTTTCAACGACAGTTCCCTGAGTTTAACAGGAACTTGCCATATAGTACTGTCAAGCAGCATGGAAACAGGTATGCGTAAAATGATATTTCAGAACTGCCAGACTTGCAGCGCTAGCAGGAAATCCTGAACCGGAAGACGCTGCCGTGCTGCACGAATCGGTTTTATAGGGGCTTAAATAATCACAAAGACTGTTGCGGGTGGGGGTTCCTATTATGATTACAGTATAATCATATAATCGACCCCAGGACCCCCATTCTGATTATAAAGGCCCCTATATCAGGGTACAGAATTGGGTCAGGATTTTGGGTTATGGAGAAGCCCCAGCTTCGTTTGTCTTAGGGCTTGGGGACCTGTATGGCACGTGAGAAAGACAGCAAGCAACCGGCGGCCTCTCTCCACCCAGCCCTAGGCCCTAAACAATATAAACTCTTGGTATAAACCCTGAAAACCCTACAAACCCTACATTATAAACTTATTAAGCCCCGCAAGCACAAATCACTAGTCCCTATAAACCTGAGGGCAGAGATCATGGAGCTGGAGCGAGAGCGGCGCCACCTCCAGCGGGAGCTGGTCAGCGGACGGATCTTTTTGTAGCGGCCTACATAATCACCATAAAGGGGTCTATATAAGGGCTTCATAAGGCAACTATAAGGATTTAGTACCGGGGCTTAAATAATTACCATGTTTCGGTGGGTTCCTTAGTTAGAAGTATAGTATAATGGGCCCAAAACCTTCTTCTAATTATTAAGGCCCCTAAAGTAGATTTGGGGCTTCTTTGAATCCCGTAGAGCTTAGGGCGTAGGGCCTAAAGCTGAGGGGATCAGGGTCCAGGGTTTTATGGCTTAGGGCACTCTTTGCGACCTGAAATGCCTTCACTGGCAGGGATCATTCGCTGTGATCCATTATGGTCTACTGCACCACCCATCTTCCAAGACATGCTCAGACTATCGTGCGATGCTGGCTAATGGCACTTTTTCGGCTTGGAGATGTAGAGGTATAATGAAAGTAGTTACATGCCGCAAGAGTTCTTTAAGAAACAGAAAGGCCCTGATCCCCACTCCTACTGGCCGTGCTGTCTCCTCTACGAACCGTTCAGAAAGACACTGGCACTACAGTCTGGTTTAGTCGGAAAGCGTTGTGCCGCTGCTCAGCTGACCGTCGCGTGTGACAGCTGTGGAAACCCTCGGTAATCGCCACTTTCAACTGTGGCACCCATGAGCAGCAAGCCTCAAGTATCCACATTCGCCCGCAATTCAGAAGCGACCCCAGTCCTTCAACTGCCATGCCGCAGATCATGAGATGAAGGTGGAAAGGTTGCCGGATCTCTTTCACAAACATAATTCAGACACAAGCTCCCAAACCACCCTAATCCGCAATCGCAAAAACTTAAACTGATTAAGCGTGTGTCACTCATCGACTGCCTCTAAACATAGACAGGAAGGCGTACACATAATCGTAGTACTTACATGTTTTTGCTATTGTTAATATTACGATATTCTCCGTTATGTCGTTAGCACGATTAGCATATGTCAGTTACATATGTATGCCGTATGTATGTATGTATGTATGTATAAGCATATCGATATATGACATGATGTGTATATTATATATATATATGCACTCATTTGTTTTTTGTTTATCTATTCATATTCATTGTTTACTTGTTTTAATGTATGCACACACACACACACATCAACATTATTTGTACCTACCAATGCACCTAAGTCTCAAGCGAATCCTCGGTTCCAGGCCATCGTCTCCAAGAGCTACCGGGATGCCCAGGTGAGCGTCGAAGCAGCGACTTCTTCCAAACAATCACGTCGACTGGAAAAGGGTTTTGGGGGTTTTTAGGGCTTAGGGCTTTGGGGTTTAGGCTTAGGGTGGGTTTTGGCACCTTCATGATGTTGGTTTCTTTGCTTGTGACAACTCCGCATTCGAGTCCCGGAACAGCATCAGAAAGTAGACTATTGTGCTCCTTGTAGTCCCTGTGTAGTTGTCTGCTGTACCCCAAAGCCTACCCTCTCAGGCAAACTATGTCTCGGAGTCCAATGTGGCTGAAATGTCGCAAGAAACAGCGACCTGGCGCACACGAGAGTTTAAGGCTTGGGTTGAGGGCTTCAGGCTCATTGCTTGCTTAAAGATTGTAGTCTTCTTAGCGCCTGCTCATGTCTTTTTTAGATGGCCAAGGATCCGACCAACCAGACCTTATAATTAATACGGAGTGCGTTCAGAATTCCGCGGGGAGTGTTGCTCCGCTGCAAGTTATAAGCCTATTTGTGTCGGCTGTTGCAAGACGACCCTATGACCCGAAGCATTTTCTCTTTTCTGCCTTGAAGGAGAAACTGCGGGCGGAAATCGGCTCTCTCAAGGACAGCTTCCACGGCGTTGGAAAGTCGGAAGTTCCCGAAGCCACATTGATTTGGTGACGAGCTTTCTCGTGGAGTTGTTCTGGACGCTGTGAAACTCTCATCGCACAGCACCGACCGTGCCAAAAGAAGATTTTGCATGCGCAGTGGCCGAAAGCTATGCCGAAGCAATGCGCCAGGCGACGCAGTCAGACGTAGGGAATGCTGGAAACCCATGCAGTTCATAGGTCTACTAGGTGAGTCTTCATCGTACATGGAGACATGGTGTCTGGTTGTACATCAGTGAACCACGGCGGAGTAGGTCGCAGGAAGGTGAGCTTTGCAACAGCTCCTCAAAGTAGGTGCTTCTCCCGACATGAGTCCCCAGCATGGTCCGTTGTGCACAACATGTCGGGGAAAGCCGCAGCACGACAAATTGTGCGCAGCTGCAACTACGGTGGACTTGAGGAGACTCGCTTTCGCCGCGAATCAATGCTCAAAAAGACCACGGACGAGCGCCTTGCCTGCATACACCCTGAACCCCCAGACCCAAGGCCCTTACCCCCTAAAGCCAAAAAGATTAAACCCTGAGCCCAAAGATCTTGGCCGCCAGACCCCCTATATACCCCTAAACCCAAAGCCCCTGAACCGCTAAACCTGAACTCTTGCAACAGAGGCTCCGTGCCGTGCAGCTTGAGCGCGACGACGCGATGCAAGAAATGAAGCACCCAAGTCAGCAAAAAGAGTGTTTTATGTATACGGTTACTTGAAGGGTTCGACGAGAAGCTTACTACAAGGGTTCCGCGAGGGTTCCATAAGTTCTCTTCCCAGACCCCCGGGAGGATTCAAAAAGTAGATCCCTTAATGGGGGTTCCTACAAAGTACCCTTAGTAGTATAGGGTCCCAAATTAGGGGATCTGCTTTCTAGATCCTCCCGGGGTCTGGGTTAGAGAGGCTGCGAGACTCTTGGCGAATCTTAAAAGTTCTTCAGGAGTTGCAGCTCAGGAGTTTTGGGAATTGGAACGTTTTTCTGCGGCTTGGGACCCCAAAGGGACTATCATGCGGAACGGTTCCCCAGAGAAGTCCTAGTACTGTAGGACTTGAAGACTCTATCATTAAATACGGAGAACAGGCGGCTGTTTCAGTGTGTTTAATTTGGCACACACAATTAACAACTACCATATTGACTGACTGCTATTCAAAGCTTGGCTTCGTAGAATATTCTGGAACATGTAATCAGGCAGGCGTAACACTCCCTCAGCTCCAGTTACTGTGGGTCCAGCGGGGGTTTTTCAGCATGCATAGGACCTTATAACTTGCGAAGAACAGACATACAATGAGACCCTGAAAAGCTACATCTTATTTCACGGACACCCAGATTGGGATCCCACAAGCCCCGAGCTTGCACTGTCTTGCAAGGAGTTACCAGCAAAAGCTCGGAGAGGCGTGGCTTTATGGACGTGCTTAGGGGTTCGTAAGCAAACCCTAAACTCTACACTACGCTTCATACCCCCAACTATGTGCAGTGCGTAAGGCTTTTTACTAAAGAGTAGGGCGTGAGGATTAGGGATTAGTGCTTTAGAGCCTTAGAGGGGTTAAAAACATTTTGCGGTTTGACCGGATGGAAATGTTAATGAGCGGGGGATTCTCCAAAAGCACCCCAAAGCTGCGAACTTGCCCACTTTGGCAGTTTTGGTTATCTACAGGTTTCAGGGATGGCGGCTCGGGGCTTACGTATTGTCTTAGTAGCTGGGTAGGTAACCTTTGACCTTTGAGGTCTTAGATCATCCTACCATAGTTGAACAGGTCAACTTTTTTGTGCTAGAGTATTCAGCCCCTAAGGCCTTAAGGGTTTTTTCGTGGGATCTATAGGGCTTCCTTTCAGGGCTCCTTTAAGGGTTCCTTTAAAATTTCCCCGAAGCTGCCTGGCCATCACAGGATGTATCCTTCCGACTCGTGCCTTCTCCTTTCCATGCCATCCTCAGCCTTCTGGCACCCTACACCCTAAACCTGACTAGTGGAGATACGACGGACTATGTGGAGCCTTGCCTGCCTTGTGCGAGTGTGAGCGTCGAAACCTCCGAAAACCCTAAAACTCGAAACTCCGACATCGAAAAGCCCTGGGCCTTGTCCATGTTCGGAAAGCTTAAGCCTCATCTGTTGAGTCCGCAGTAGAGAGATGTAGGTCAAGGCTTAAGGGATTGAAGGGTGTTTTTGGGCTTGGCTAGAGGTTGAAGGAAGTTGGTCTGGGACACGAGCCCTCTCGCCAGCTCTGAGCCCTTATCCAAAGGTCCAAGGCAGGTTCTTCGTAGAACTTTGGGTCCCGAAAAGTACACACTATACTGTTACTTGCCTGGACCGTTTGGGTTATGCACAGCCAGGCTGAAGCGCAGCTTCAAGGTGTTTCCCAGGAGATGGAGGCCATCCGCCGCGAGGTGCCACGACGGTTTCTGGATTGGGGCTGCCGAGTTGATGTTGCTCTGGGTTTACGGATTTAGGGTGTTGGGATATTGTGCGCTGATACGAGTTATCGATTGGGAGGGTGTCGGGCTGTGGAGATGCGGCTCAATGCGAATATGAGTGCGCGGGGATTTAGCACGGTGTTTTGTCAACAACTGTGGCTGCTACATTACATTGCCTGGCATTTTGGGCGGGTTGCCCTTCAGAAGACAACGGCTTAAACTTCGCCACCAGAGATGGTTGCGGGGCTTCCTTACAGATTTCTGGATTAGTGTTTTAGGATTCCTGCATCCGGTCACTCCCTGTGAGTGCTTGCCGTCGGCGTTTTTGCCCTGGCCTGGTAAGTGATGCGATGACCGGAGATCGCTTAATTAGGGCCCCTACATTATCCACTCTGCTAGGTGCGGCTGCTAGAGAACCAGGAAGCCCTTCTGAAGCTTGGCGGAGCTTGCACACGGCCCCGTGGTGTTTCTGACAGGCCTTAAGAATTGCAATAGGGGGGGGGGTGTACTGTAGTACGTACAAGTATATTGGAATTGCAATTGGGGTATTAGAATGTGTTCTAGAAGAAATTGTAAGTATACTAGAGGCTTGCAGGCTTTCTTTAGGCAGAAAAAGAGGTTGTCGAGCCGTGATGTTTTCATTTGTGATTCAGGGCTTTTGAGCTCTATCATCCCCACTCACATGCACATGCGTTCGTCTGCAACGTCCAGAGATCAAGGCATCTCTGAGGGAATGCTCTGCAGTTTGTTTTTGTTTCAATCTTAAGAAGACTGCTCCGAACTTTCCAAGGGCCGAGCAGCTAGAGCGGCAGCGAGCACACGGCGAGATTTTGGTGCAGGCGCGGATTCGCGACGATAATCCGATAGGGCTTGTCTCTTCTGTGATTCCTCAACTTGCTAGTCCGCTCAGTCATCAAGCTAGAGTCGAAACATCTACTATAGGGGCCTAATTAATTACCAATACTATTTTGGTGGTTCCTTTTTACAATTATGGTATCATGGGCCTTTGCCAAACCCCCTATTCGAATTGTTAAGGCCCCTATACTATAGAACCCTGCTATAGATCCCTTATAGACCGGAACCCTATTCTAATTACTAAGGCCCCTGCAGTACTCAACGGGAACAGCATTAGGCGTCCGATCCTTGTTGAACCTACACCCCAATCCCTAAACCCCACCCCCTTTCCAAAAAGGAACAGGGTTTAGCTTAAACCCTAAACCGCTAAAACCCTAAACCCCTAACCCCTAAACCTTACACCCTTAAAGACAGGAGAACATCGCCCTTCGAAAGACGGTCGGCCGATGGCAGGAGAAGCGTCGCCAAAGTCTTTTGGCGACTTGGTCTCACAGGAGTTCAGCAAAGCCGACGGGCGTGCATGCATGCATGGACTGATGCAGAAAGTACGTAATGTGTGTGTATGTACGTATGTATGTATGTATGTATGCATGTGTGTATGTATGTATGCATGTATGTAGGTATGCAGGTATGTAGGTGTGTAGGCGTGTATGTATGTAGGCATGTATGTATGTATGTATGTATGTATGTATGACTCTGAATCTCCGAATTAAAAGCATGTTCCTCACCTTCGACTGCAAAGCTAGAGCTGGAGGTTCCTCTTGTTTGACAAAAGCGCCGAGCCATGTGCCCGAAGTGTCATCCGCATGAAATCTGAGCTTGCATGTGTTTTGGGTTGCCACTATAGTGCCTTTTGGCCAGAGATTCTCATGCGGAGTTTCGGGTTCGTGGTTCTCACTCAGCGGATTGCCCTGAATCGCAGAAGCAGGCGAAGTGCCAGGGAGAAGCGCCTGAGATCGCTGGTGAGAGCGGTGTTGCCTCCTGGTGGCAGTCCCCGCATTTTTTGGGATTTTCGGGTTTTGTTGATTTAAGTTAAGTCCGGGTATCCACAATGCTTTTGAAGTCTTCTTCGAAATCATGCAGAATTCGTGGCATTCGTTCGCCTAAGCCGTCGTTTGATTTTTTCGGGGCCTTACACGCAGACTTGCTCAAGTGCAAGTGCCTAAAAACATGTAGCCTGCATGCCTCCTCAAGCAACTTCTTGCAGGACTGGAGCTGACTCTGCACAAGCCCTTTGAGAAAAGCATGTAGTAGCACGGAGAGAGAGCAGAGACGTGTGAGCCCCCTGAAACTACAGCAGGAGCAACGACAACACGGAAAAAATATGCTATATTGAGTTTTAATGTGTATATATATATATATGTGTGTGTGTGTGTATGTATGTATGTTTGTGTTTATGTATACACATGCATACATGCATGCATGCATACATACATACATATAAACGGACATACCTACATGCACATGCACACATACATATGGGTGGATATGCATAAAATAAACAGTGCTTAGAGCTCAACAGCTATGTGACCATGCTGTACACAACAACAACAACACTACTACTACTACTACTACTACTACTACTACTACTACTACTACTACTACTACTACTACTACTACTACTATGTTTGAGTGCCCAGTCTCCCTTATGAGGCCCGGTGCCCGAAGTCCTCAGAGCTCAGGCTGAGCCCTCGCTCGGAGCAGAAGAAAACGGCGAACGCAGCGAGGATCCAAGCACGGCGCCGCCCGAGGAGTCCCTAAACTCTAAACCCCTAAAGGCCCTAAACCAGGCATGTCCGAGTGTGAGTGCTGAAAGGCCCTAAACCCTCAAACCCTTAAACCCCCAAACCCCTAGACCTTTAAACCCTAAACCCCAAACCCCTAAACCTTTAAACCCTGAACCCCTAAACCACTGCGCCCGAGGAGTCGCAGGAGGCGCCGGAGAGCAGCAACCCGCTCCTTGCTTGCACTGATGTAGGGGGTCTGGAGAACTACGTAATATGAGGGTCTAAATCTTCCTCTAAAGGGGTCTATAAGGGCCACTACAAGGGTACTATATTCGGGGTTTAAATATTACCAGTACTATTTTGGTGGTTCCTCATTATAACTATAGTATAGTGAGCCCCAAAACCCTATTCTAATTATTAAGGCCCCTACATTAGCAATATCATTCCTTAGGTACCCTGCATACACCTATAATCATGGAACTGTTGTAATATAGTATTATACACCCAAACCTTTCTCAAAATAAACTAGGCCCCTGGAGTATTCAATGCACATACATGCTAGCATTCATGCAGATACGCGCGCACCCACACACACACACACACGCATAGGCATAGTGTGTGCGTGTGTGTATCATATTTTCACGGTTGCGAGCTTTGATTGCCGCCATGTGGCAACACACCATTTTGTTCTGAAATCTGAGCTTGTGCTTGATGGTCGGAGGGTTCAAGTACATGCCACCGAGCTGTTCAGATAGCCGGTGTGTGGCGCGGCTCAGCAGATTCCACCTGTTTCAATCATCTTATAATAAGTTTGTAGAGTTTTCGAGCCGGCTGCCAAATCTACGGGTGATGTGAGAGCTAGCGCAGGCTTAGCCGTGCTGTTGCCTCAGTCTGTTGACGTAAGCGTTTCAGATGCATATTGGGTCTGCGAGTGATCGAGGCTTAGCGTTCGAATGGGAAGGACTGAGGGCACAGGCTCCCCTTAAAACGAGGAGTGAAACACACCCTAAAGCCCTGAAGCCCCAAGCCTGTTTGGGAAAAAGCCCTAAACACCCTAAAACCTAGACCCTCAAGGCATATAAGCCCTAAACCCTAAATCCTAAACCCCCAAACCGTTAACCCTAAACCCTTTGTGAGTGCTGAAACCCTTTGCATGCAAGGCTCGCGGAGGAAGCCAAAGAGCTCATCTCAAAGCTTCGTGAATGCGATGAGCAGTTGCAGGCACGACAGCACCGGGAATTCATAGGGTCTACAAGGGGGGTTGTCAAAATTATGGTCCCTTTTTGGGTCCCCATTCTAATACGGCACCTAGTATTTAGGGTTCCCAAAAAGGGACCCTAAGTTTGCATGACAACCACCCATATAGGGTTTACAGGGTCAGGGTTTACGGGTTTAGGGTTTATAAGACCCTGAAGTCGGCGCTTTGGCTCCGGCATATGCATAGCCCAGGCGTAGAGTCGAGTTTCAGGGTTTAGAGTTTAAGTTTAGGTGGAAAGTCATCAAGTCCGGGTTCAAAAAAGTTTAGGTGGAAAGGACCACACGCCAAGCGCATTCATGTGTTGTCATGTGTTTGGAGGGTCTCGTTGTTGTGGGATTCCTGAACCCGAACATCCCGACAGCCCTACTGTAACACACCTTATGGCTCGGTCTTCAAGTCTTGGAATGAAGCTGCCGGTTGGGATTTCGGCGCCTCGAACTTGCGAGTCTGTACATGTATTGTAGCAACAGAAGCTCGTGCCTGAAAAGCCATCCTCTGTGAACCCTAAGCCGCAAATCGGGCGCCCTCAAGGTCTAGGGTTTAGGATGTGACCGGGGTTTTCGGCTTTAGCGTTGATCGAGATACCCAGCCCCTCACCCAGAGCCTCCAAAACCCCTTAATTAAGGAATATACCTTAAAGTATAGTAGGATCCATAATATAGTTTAAGGTATATTCCTTAGTTGAGGGGCTTTGGAGGATCTGGGCCAGCTTCTCGAGCCTCATAGCCGGCAGCTGCTTCAGGATTCCTTCGCGGAGCGGAGCCGCATGTCCTCCCGTTCCTCAGCGGCCTTTTTCTTCCCGGCCGTAGTTCGGGAGTGCTCTTAGGAAGTATGTTGTATGTTGCATATTATGAAACTCCCAGGGACTAGTTTATGGCTCTCCTCTATGGGGGGGGGGGCTGAAGAGTTGCGTCTTCGGAATTCGGGCTCGCGCTTGTAGCCTGAACTTGCATTCTGCAAGACTTGTACTGCGTGCTTGTTCGTTTCTTCATGCTCTACTATTTTAAGGGTTCCTTATTACAATATAAAGGTAATAAGCCCTATTCTACTTAGTAAGGCCCCTATATTAGCCGAAAAGAGCTCCGTGCTTGAAAGAGCCCAGTCCTCGTGCCCTGAACTGTCTCTGTCCTAGACCATGAAGACCCTTACAGACCTTCATATGTTATAATTCTGTAAAATCTATCCTCATAAACAGAAATAAAGAATATATATATATATATATATTTATATAACTAATATGTATGTATGTACGTATGTACATACATATAATTACATAGATTATGATGTTTTACATCTTTGGCGCTCCGGCAAGGATGAGTGGCTCCCCCCGCCTATCAAATCACGAAAAGGCTTTCAGATCCAGCCAAGTGGGGTTCCAAAGCCCAGACTCTCTAGGCCTCTGCGGGTTTAGGGTTTAGGATTTTGTTGGGGTTTCAGAGAGACCTCGTCCGAAAAGGGTTCTGTTGGGGTTTAGGGTTGCCTGCAAATTCCCACCCTCAGCCCTGTGATATCGTATGCACAGGTGGACATGGGAAGAATTGCCGAAGTCTTGTCGTGTTTGAAGGCTCAAGGTTTACAGAGTCTAGAGTCTAGCTTTACCGGGCACCCTGAAACTTAAATCCAGGGCGTTCACTGCTCTGCAGTCTCTAGACTTGTAAGCTTCCTGAGGCTAGGCCCCAAAACTAAGCCCAATTAGGGTTTAGAGAGTTAAACCTTAAACTCAAAGTTTAACGCCCAAATCAATTTAAAATGCTACCCTCAACTCTGCTAGTGATTTCTAGCCGTCCCAGGGCTCCTTGATGCGGAGATGGAGAACAAGCGCCTGAGGAAAGCGCTTGAGGAGCAGGTCGGTTTTGTGCAAAAGGCCTTCAATAGATTTCAAGATTTTGGGTTTAACGGTTTCGATTTCAGCTTTGGGGCTTGCGGGGTTTGAAGGGTCCACGGATTTTGGTTTAGGGTTCCTTGATGTAGAGTTCAGGGACGCTTCAGGTTTATAGGGCTTAGGATTAAGGGTTAAGGGTGCGCATAGCCTAGGTGTAAAAGGGTTCGGGGTGTAGGTTTCGGGTTTAGGGTTCGCCAACCCTAAACCCTTAAACCCTAAACCCTAAAAACTAAACCCTAAACCGTCAAGTTCCAAGACAGGCGCCCGTGGTTGACTCATCCTTGGACCCCCAAGGCCTGTACTTGAAGGGGCAGGAGACTCAGTAAGTAGGTTATAAGTAAAGACCTAAGGGTCTTGATAGGGCTTTGGGGATTCATTATACCACAACTATATAGGGACAATAAGGAATATTGTTGTGAACAGTTTCGACCCTTGCATGAATCCGCTAGCGCCCGAAAAGGCGCAATACGTCGTGCAGCACAACGCCGCTCGGCAGCAGCAGCCGCCGCTCCGAGCGTGACGGTTGAAACCCGTGCCCGAGCAATGCCAACGGCATTTTTTCATCAGACGACGCCATATTTCAATCGTATCGTCGGTGTCATCATCACCATCAACATCATCACTTGCACTGCGGTGTCATCGTCAGGATCTCCAGCGACAACTGCCAACCACAACTAGAAACAAGAAAAACGTATTCGACAACTGCCCAGCCACAATTCACGATACCCGACAGTGATCATCAAGCCATCCACACTAAAGCAATGCTTGCATCTGTAACATATACTAACTAGATCAATAGTGATGAGGCAGCGCAGCCAACCAGCCAAGACACAACAGCAATTAGTAATTACCATGCACCCCCCCCATAAACCCTCAGACTCTTTAAATCTCCCGTCATCAGTTTGTTATTCATCATCGTCTTCTTATAAGACTATACACATTTAGTAGCGGCAACAATGCCGACAGCAGCAACAACGGCGATGATGACGACGGCAACGAAATCGACAGCACCAAAGACACAGATGTCACGAAGAATCCCGACCATAAGGTTATCCAAAATAACGGTGCCAGCATGGTACTGCAGCAGTTGTTCCGAGTACCACTCGTAGTGACTGTATCTTACTCTAGGAGACGAAGGACGTTCGCATCCAGAGAGCAGAAGAACAGCAATCTTACGTATCAGACTGCTTTTCTTGAGGCTATCATTTAGCCCCTAGCCCTAAACCCTAAACGGTCGACAACTGCAGACCTTGCCAGGCTTGTCCGAGTGTGAGTGTCAAAAAAAACCTTAAACCCTGATCCCTGAAGCATCACCAGCAAGGCTGAGATGCAACTTCAACACGCCGATGCTCTGGCTAAGATGATGGGCCGTCTTCGGGTAAGCAAGGAGGCGAGTGTAGTTCTTAGTAGCTGGGTAGGTAACTTTTTTGGGTTTGGATAACCCTACCGTCATTGAAAAAGTTAACTTTTTTTTAGGCTAGGGTACTCAGCCTCTAGGAGTTTCTGGTTGCAGGGTTTCCGATGTTGTAGTTCTACAGGGTTTCGGTAAAAAGGTTTTGGTATTTAGGGCTTTGGGCTTGTGGTACTTGTATATGGGTTTTTCGCTCGAGGACTTTGGGCTTCAGCTTTTTCAAAGACTCAGATCATGTGCCTTCCTGGCATTGGCCCCTGGCACACGTGCGCCCAGCACCGCTTGAAGCTCTAGCCTCTAGACTGCTAAATCCTAGTCCTAAACCCTACGTGAACCCTAACGAACCTACGTGTACTTTTTTCAGGAGCTGTAGAAGGAAATCATGATAAGGAAACCTGAAAAGGTAGGTTGGTGCTAAACCCTAAACCCCCCTGTCGGTGTCTTAGGCTCGGGACCCCGGGGCTACTACGCTAGATCGCGACCCCTTGTTCAGCTTGTGACTGTTGAAACAATCCTCGCCCGGCTTGAAGGTGTACGAGTGCCCAAAAATGGAGCCTAAACCCCGGATCCTAGACCAGAGGCCAGTGACCTTACATGGAAGCATCGGAGCTCCGCAGCAGGACGAGGAAGCTGGACAGGGTCCCATCCCGCCCAGCTCGCTTCTGCCTCCCATGCAAGCCGATGGCTCTTCGAATCCGAAGCACGACTTGAACGGTTTACAGTAGAAGCCCAAAAGTTGGAAACCCAATAGCCTCAAACCTTAAGAGTAATCTGTAGGGAATCCCAGCGCCATTTGGCCTCAATCCGGTTTCCTATTTTATGGGGTTTACTTCAGGAATAGCATGACTTAATATCTGTGGTTGAGTGGTTTTAGGCTCAGGGGTCAAAGAAATTGGGTTCCAGACCTTGCAGCTTTTTCAAGTAAGACACGACATGCGTGTCCCCACAAGGGAGAAGCTGATGGCGTGTATCATGCCGATAATAATAAACTGAGACAGCCATTACGCACCAAGATATTCAGTGACGGCAGTTGGCAGAGAGAGAGAGAGCATTTGGCACGGTGAACTACGAAGACAAAAGCGCCCACACAAGCACAAGCGTCATATCTCCGAGTTGCGATGTTTCGAAGCGATATGAGTCTGTGTTCCCGTCAGAACATCTGTTTTCATGATCATGCTGCAGCCATGTAAGAACGGGTCTGGAGTCCGGAGTATCATCGCTAGGGTTTAGGGTTTAACCTTAAACCATCAACTATTCTGAACACGACAGGAAACTGGCCGCGATGCCACAATAAGGCAGTCACCTCCACCACCATCGCCGGAACAAGGAAAAGCTTGGACCTCACGGCCCACCTCTGCAGGGGTGTGGAAGGAGGAGAGGCTTGGGGAATGTAGGGGCTCCCGAAGCACCAAAACCAAAGCAAGTTTTAACCCTATGTAAAACCTGAACCGGCCGAAGCCATGAACCCAAACAAACCCTAGCCCTGAGCCCTAAACCAAAACTAACTTTAGCCCTAAACCCCTTGACCCAAAACCAAGACAAGTCTTAAGCTTGTCATTTGAGGGGTGGGCCAGGTCGGCGCTGGTCATTTGAGGGCGGGTCGGTCAGGGGATGGGAGCTCGTGTAAATATGGGTCCCACTTATTTCGCCGGGGTGGAGGTGATCTTGGGCTGAGGCTCTTGGTGTTGATGGCTTTGGTTTTTGTGCGATTGGTGCTTGCACTACAGAATTTGATACTTGCGGCATGTTTCGGCACCTTGCCTTCAAGCATTTTGATTGTTTGCATGGTTCCGGACTCCGGTTTGGGAGCAATCCTTCATGCGCGACTCCCAAGTTCGCGAAACAGTTGACCCTTGAACACAGACTCGCGGTCCTGGACAATGACGGCGAAAGGGGAACGCTCATCCGTTCGGATCCCGACGCTTCGCATGATGTGCTTTACGTGTATGTTGTCGAATATTCTTGACCCCGGGACAGTACTGCCAGCCCAAAACCTAAGCTGCAGCTGCTCAGACAACAAGCTTGGTGCCATCCGTTCCGACCTAACCTGCCTGCTGCGCAGTTCTGCAGGCCGCAAGGTGCCTTCATCCAAACGTGAACACGCTACTACCATGCACCAAAAGGTTCATCTCTCTCCCCCCAACATTTGCCGAACGTTCCGAGATTTCAATTCCCAGAGCCCGACAAAACCCTAAACTCCGGAAGCCTAAACCTCACGGCTTCCATGACAGGACTCCGCGACCACGGGCATGGACCGACTGCACGACGAACTTCTGAGCTTGTCACATTCCGGCCCAAGGACTTCGCAGGCATCGGATCCATGGACTGCGGGCTTTGTTCATGTTTACTACCATTGATCCCTTCTTCCTTGCAAAAGTGGAACCTTATGGTTTTGATGGGGGAGCAGCTGCGAGCACAGTTTCAAGCCGGGCGTTGCATGAGAACCGTGCCACCCATGCTGCTCAATGTACATATACACTCAGAGGGCTACTTCGGTTTTCGGTTCTTTCGTTGGTCTGAACGAACCAGCCGAGGGGGGGGGGCCTGTCGAGAGTCCTGCTCATACTCTACAGCAGTAGGCAAAACGACTTCTTTCCCAGGCTGGGGATCAGCCTGGAGATGCCGCCCACGACCAGGAGCGTCTAGGCATGGCCGCAGTGTCCGGGACAAGTCCGGGTTCAAGGTCGGGTCCCTATAGAGGTATAAGCCCTTACAGTAGCACGAAGCAGTGCCTTTCGTTTAGTTTAGTTTTCAGGGCTTGGCGTAAGGTGATGCTTGTGTTTGGAGGTTTCGCTCGCAGGGTTCTGATGATGTTTTGTCGCATGCAGTGGCCATGAGAGTCCTTGCTGCCACCTCGGACAGTCCAGCAAGCACCAGAACCTCCCAAACCGGGTTCACCGTAAACTCCGTAAACCATTACCCATTGGAATCTTCAGCCACCCTCAACCCGGAATCCTTAAGACTCCTAGCAAGGGCTTCTGTAGGGTGAGGTCGCCTCTCTTTCTCGCACAGCCTGTTGTGGATGGAAGGTGCCGAGGCTGCTTCTGCTGTGGTCCGGATGCAGGCCTGAACGAATATCTATCTATAAGCATATACACCCCTCTCTCTCTCTCTCTGTCTGTCTCTCTCTTGTGAGATAATTTAAAACTTGAATAAAACGAGAACAGGAAGCTCACGGGTGTTTTCTGTAGCTCTTTGAGGTCTTAAACTTCAGCAAGTTTCGTCGGGCTGGGGCCGTGGACTTGACATGGCGTCTTGGATGTGCAGGTGGTGTGTAGGACCGTGTTGCCGTCAAGCCTTTCGCAATCTTTAATTTCCTGGCTCTGCAACCTCCACATGTAATCCGATGTACCCGATGTCCCTAGGCTAAACCCCCTAAACTCGATTTGAGCCCTAAACCGTGAAGCCTACTATAACAGTATTCCTTAGGGCTCCTTATTGTGATTACACAAGGGTACCCCACAACTATCTCCAGATTGAGTGTTCGCTGTATGCATCGACTGAGACTCATGTCCGCACAAACACCCGAATCCTGTTCTAACTGTTCAGGCCTCTAAACCCTAAACCCGGGCTCCGCTGTCTCGTTCAGGGCCGGCTGCAGAAGCTGCGCAAGCTCACCACAGCGATGACGCTGATCGTATTGAAATATAGGGACCTGAATATGCAAGTAATTACATATAATTACCGATACTATTCCTTAAGGGTTCCTTATTAGAGTTACAAAACCGGAAGTAGAATATGCCCCAAAACCCTGTTCTAATCTTAACACTACACCGCCTGCCTCGGCTTGCCGGAGACCAGCACTGTGACAGAGCTCATCGACTTGCTTCTGTAATGTGGCGGAGGGGACGCGAGGCAGGGAGGCCAGGAAAATGGTGCAACGGGGGCGGGCGAGGGTGGTTAAAAGCAGGTAAAATGAGGGAAGGCCGGGCGGGGGGGGGGGGGGGGAAACCAACGCAGCAAACGGGTGGGCCGAACTTACTGTCAATTGTTAAGGCCCCTACATTCGCCCTTAAGCCACTACTCCCAAAGGGTCCTAAGTACCTACATCGTTGAAAGTGGGGCTTCTACAGTTGGACACGTATCCCCCATGTAGCTCGGATTTGTCATAAAGATTACTCCAAGGGCCTCAGGGACCATACCGCCTGCCTGGACTCCCGATGCCTCGACTAATCCCCGATACCGTTCTCCGACAAGAAGTACGATAAACGAAGCCCAGAAACATGTGACCCCCCGAACTCCCGTGTCCCCTTCAGCCCTATATTTTTGGAGCCTTCAAGTCCGAAATTCCAAAGCCCCCGAAACCTACATCAGGGAATCCCTGATCCCTGAGTCCCTCAACTTAGTCCCGGAGTGCCATCTATGCCTATCCAAGGAAGATGCAAGCTATGGAGCAAGAGATGGGATCCATGGGTGAAGGTGCCCAGGAAGATTAGGCTTGAGGTTTTTCGCCTGAATCTTAGGGTCCACGTTGAGTGCTTCCCCAAACCCCGAAACGCGCATACTAGGTGGGGGTGTCAGGGCTTTAAGGCTTAGGAGTTGAGGGATTCATATGAGCTGCGTCTGAAAACCCTTGCTTTGCTGTTTGTTAGGAGCCGAATCTTAACATGATAAATGATGCGAAAAGGCCGCGTGCGCAAGGTACGCGCAAGCGCGGACCAAGGGCAACCGCAAGGTCTGAAGCTAGGAACGTCCTGGAGTTTCGTCTCATGCCAATGCATTTTGCATATTTGCCCGTGCGCGCAAGGTCCGCGCAAGTGCGGACCAAGGGCCAAAAGCTAGGACAAAGGAATGTTGGACAA
Source organism: Symbiodinium sp. clade A Y106 (assembly GCA_003297005.1). Classification (NCBI taxonomy): domain Eukaryota; class Dinophyceae; order Suessiales; family Symbiodiniaceae; genus Symbiodinium; species Symbiodinium sp. clade A. The sequence goes on from BGNK01000162.1 coordinate 115,456, forward strand.
CGCCCATATGGAGCCTCCCGAACCCCAAAAAAGCGAAGAGCCCGCAAAACCTGGCGAAATTTGCCTTCACCCCGTAAGGAGCCTCCAAAAACCGTGATCCCCACAAGAGCCCCTAAACCCTCGAACCCCAAAACCCGAAACCCTAAAACCCGAAAGCCCTAAACCCTAAACAACCCTCAAAAGGTGATCCCGAGGACGAGCCTGTCAGTCCGCGGAGCAGCTTTACGATTGTATGGCGCGGGGAAGGAAGTCTTCAAGGGGAGTAGCTTCTGGAGCCGTCACCTTCTCCCCCCCTCCCTCCCTCCCTCCCTCCCTCGCTCTCTCTCTCTCTCTCTCTCTCTTTAAGTACATATATATATATATAGTATACATATGTGTATGTGTATGGACATAAACATATACACATACACAAATATGTATGTTTATATCGGGTTTAGGATGCATAGACGTAGGAGTTTATGATTCATAAACTTGGGGCGGATGTTGTTTCGGGGGTTGGTTGAGGGCCAATAAGGATCTGGGTGCGTGTTTCTGTCGGCATGATTGTTGCTATGCAATGGCATGACGCATTTTCGTAGAGTTAGTTGCTCGTCAGTTTAGGATCCGGCATACCGCGCATCCTAATCGATTATTTTGGATTTTGCTTTCCAATGACATACTCCTTATTGATGTTTGTGTGACTTGCATGGTTGGCTTCATTTTGAACGGCAGCTGCAAAAGTGCTCAAAAGTCCAGTGATGGACATGTCATCCGAAAAGCCTAAAAAGCTCGATAGGATTTGGGTTGTCGGACCCTTTCCTCCCGTAGGCTCAGAATGTTTGAGGCCCACTGGCTGCGGCAGTGGAAGCCGTGGCAGCCGTACAGGTCCGAGGGACTACTATACTACTGCTGCTGCTGCTGCTGCTCCTGCGACGACGACTACACTACTTTTATGAGTACTATGGTTACTCTGTCAGTGCTAGTACCATTCGCAGTACTCTCGGTACACTCGCTGCTGCTGTGTTCATATTCATTGTAGCTCTTGAAGACGACATGGCTGGCAGCCAGCGGTAAACAGGAGCTGCATAGCGAGTTGGACGACATGTGCGACGTTACTGCTTCTGTTGCAGCTGCATTGCGAAGCAGCTGCTCGACACAGAAGTTTAAACTTCGGCGCTGCGATTAGGATTATTACCAGGATGTTAGGATGTGTGGATGAAGGCTTGAACTTCAGGTTGCTTTTAGCTGAAGGCCCAAGATTTCAGGACTCATTTTTGATATTTTTGAGTTTTAGATGGGGTTGGGATTCGGTTCGGGGCTGGGTTAGAACCTGTTTCAATACCGAGCCATCCTGACACCGACGCCCCCTTCCGAGCCTCTGTATCGTGGAGATCCAAAACAGACGACCTTATGGCTCATGGTGTCAGAGTTTAGAATACTGATTGACTTCTCACTTTTGCCGAAGAGCTGAGTCCCAAACACTTTAGCTCGTCCTGAATCTTGAATGCCTGAAATTCGCACCCAAGTTGTGGGAACTCGTTGGTCTCGTCGTTGTGGGCTTCGGCCAATCGCGATTGAAGTTGGAGTAACTTTCGGTGCTGCAATGTTAGCTGCAATGTTGAGCATCCTTGCGGTGTCTGGCGAAACAGTCTGCGAAGCTTCGAGATGTTGGGAGATTTGGTGCAGAACCCTGGATGCTAAAGTAGAACGCTCCTAAACTTAAGCCAAAAGCCCGAAGCCCGAACACTAAACCAGACAAGACCCAAACAGCCCTGACGCCCTATCACCCAATACCTTGTAGAAGGCTGCGAACAACCCCCCCAAAGCCTGACAAAAACCCTGAAAGATCCTGTAACTGTAGCCATAAATGAATAAGAAAGGCAATAATAATAATAGTAATAGAAATAGTGGTAGAAATAATAATACGGAGACGAAGAAGAATGGTTAAAGCAATAATAGAAAGCATAAGCGTACCAATATTGATAGCATGGTTCATAGTAATAACAGCAGTAATGAGGACAATGATAATCATAAGACTTATTTTCATTATGATTACAACACTAATGATCGTGATACTACCAATAATACAAATAACAATACTGATATTAAGAATGATAATAATACTAAGTAGTGTAATTATTGTGATAATAGCAATAAGTTACACTAACACTAAAAGTAGCAATAGTGGTAGCAATAATAGTCATAATCAATCATAATAGGACCCTTAAACTAGAAAATGGCCATCCCAAGGTGTCGAAGAGAATGTGAAAACCCGGGAAGCAGTTGCCATGCTCAATGACCAGGTCTGACGTTGAGTTGGTGCATTCTCGGGCTGTTAAGGCTGTTTGTGTTTTGTTGTTGGTGGAGGGCGTTTTGGGCGATTTGGGCTATGGCTGTAGGCCACTGGCTTTGCAATGCAAGACCTGGGAGTCTGCCAGGAGTGGTTTTCAGGCTTTGGGGTTGCGGTTGAGGGTTTGCGCTTTAAAGAAGAAACGTAACTCCAAACTTGAACACTCTTACGATAAGCCTTAAACCCTCCAGAAGCAGATCGAGCTAAAGGTGGAGCCGACCGGGCAGAGCCCCGTTGAATTCAGGTCGCATGGGTGCCATGAAGTGGGTGGATGTAAGTTTCAGGATTTTAGGGTTTAGGGTTTAGGGTTGCTGGCTTCTCCCTCAACCATGAACCCTAAACCCCAAATCCTCTTGTACACTGATTGTCAGCTCGTAGTCTGTCCAGTCAAAGCACTTCCGAACCGCGAGACCTCGTTGGGCGGAGTCCGAGATGCGAGAGCGTAATATAGGGGCCTAAATAATAATCAATACTAGTTTGGGGGTTCCTTACGAGTACTATAATTATAATATAATTGATTTTGGGGTTCCTTGTCATAATTATAGCATAACGGGATTTTGGGGGTTCCTTGCTATAATTATAGTATAATGGGATTTTGGGGGGCTCCTTATTATACTTAAGTATAGTATAATGCCCTAAGAGAGGGTAAACACTCAGACTTGGATTTATACTAAATCCCTATGGTAGCCCTTATTTCGACCCCTTTAAAGGAACCCTATTGGTAATTATTAAGGCCCCTAAAATAAACACGGAGACCTGGATCGAAACTCTTGAAAGGTCAGGATGGCCGAAGAGGCCTTGAAGAGCTCTCCAGCCCTGGAGAAGGACGTCACCCTGCATTTGGGCAGGGTTTAGGGTTTGCTCATAAACGCGATTCGTTCAGGGCTTTTTTTGATTACAGAGCTTGACGTATGCAGATTTGTTTGATCGAGCGCATAGTTGATCCTTTCTTGGTCTTGTCCTTCCTGCAAGGGTGTGTAGTGCGTCTTGCTGTCACCATTCTCGAGTGCTGGTCGTTTCGAAGTCGTGCATTCTCCAGTATGTGCCAGATGCCACGTTTGCAGGATGAACACTTACAGCGCTGAGCCTTGGCTGCCAGAAAACTGTTGATGAAGTTTTGAATCAGCAGACGACGTCCAGGTAGAGGGTTTGGTGCTTGCGAGTTCTGTATTCCAAGAGCAGGAAACAAGGCACCCTGAATTTGCATCCACTGCCTTTTCGATACATAACTGAGCTTCCATCTCACACTCCAATGTTTCATCCAAGTTGACCCTCGAAAGAGACGTCCAGATTTGCAAGGATGATATGCTCAACATGCCAGGCGTAGGCTCGGAAATAAGCATCTCTGAAGCTTTGATGAACCCGAAGGCTTGCTGAAAGTGCAGCATCTGAAGCACTCCACTACCTTCTACGAGGTTTCTGGCCTCTTGGCAGGTTATTGCAGGGCTCCCTTGATTCGGACGACAGGTGTTCTGAGGTTGGTTTGGAGTCTCATTACCGCGTTGGGGGGATGACGGGCCAGTCAGTTGTGCTGGGACATCTGTGTCTCGCTGTCCGACAGCTGACCTGACTTCACAAGTCACTTAGACTCTGGAACCGAATCCATGCAATCGCACGAGTCGTTGTCCAGGCCTCGTTGCACAAGTTTTGGAGCAAATTCTGGATCGACAAAGCCTCCCCAAAGCACACTAAGGATCGCATAAACCTACATCCCCTAAGCCCTAAGCCTACCGTGTGCAATTTGCTATAATTAGTCGCAACCCCAAGCCCAGTACTAGAAGAGCCGGTAACAAATAAAAACCGTACCATTACCCTCAAGCCTAAACCCGAAAAAAAGCATCGCCTGGATTGCCCGAGTGTGAGCGCCGAAAGAATGCCTGGCCTGGATTGCCCGAGTGTGCGCGCCGAAACCCTTAACCCTAAATACATCTGTCAGCTGGGCGGGTGGGTAAAAATACATTTTGGGACGTGAGCCGAGGTGTTTTTGGCCGACTCTGGCGAGACAGCCTGGATCGACAGGCGCGCAAAACCCGACGTGCGTCCCGGGAGAAGGACGCTCGGAGATGCTCTTGTGTATGTTTATTGTCTTTTTTTTTTTGGGGGGGGGGGGGGTAGGGGTAGTCGTGGTAGCAGTAGTAGCAGTAGTCGTCGTCGTCGTCATCACAGCCAAGCCGTCCTAGTATCTGAAGCAAGAGGAAGAGGAAGGGCAGCAGTGGCGGCAGCAGCAGATGCATATTTGACTGTTTGTTGGTTCCAGTGCTGGGAAACGAGTGGTGATCATAGTCGGCAAAATTGAAGGCCCATGGCTGTATTCGCAAAGCAAATGGACGAAGAGTAGCAAGGCGAAGCTGTAGCAAAACGGAACGAGTCCTGAAAAGAAGTGTGGCCCGAACGCCGAGGCTGTAGAGTCGACTATGTCCGGGCCGTATGTGCTGTCACCAGCGACTTGGCCGCAAAACTCCACATTTCATGGCTTTTAGGACTTGGGTTTCTTGACGCCACAGACGCTGCTTCAAACCCCGAACCTGGCATGGAGGAACTGGCAAAGGCCGTTTTCGCTTGCACAATTGGACCCCTCGGCACAGGGAACCATAATTCCATAATTCTCAAATGGTCAAAATTATCGCCCCTGCGTTGGGGATGAAAGATAATTAGTCTGCCGAAGTTCTTGAGGAAAACTCCAATGTGCGAGGACATTTGGTTTGGCTCCATCCCTCAGCTTCCTTCCAAAATTTCCTGCCTTGTCATCACCACTTCCCTGTCGCGTTTTGGAACTGGCCCGTGATGCAGCCATCATAGCTGATCTCACTCTGACTGAGATGATGTACCTTGACCATGCTCACAACTCTGAATGTTGCTCGTGTACATAAACCTAACCTCAAACTGATTGGATCCTGAATTATAGACCCCATACCTGACCGCTGTACCCTATACTTGCCCAGGAAGCTGGATCTGCCGTCGCAGCAGCACTGAGCGAGCCGAAGAACGATTGTTCGGAGGTGTTTGCACAGGTGGGGCTCAGATATTTCAGGGTTGAGGTTGACGATGTTCGTCTTTTTGAGTTTAGGGTCTTGGATTGAGGATCTGCCTGAAACCCTAAACCCGCAATCTGAACCTTAAGCCGCCCCAAACCCAAATTCTATATTCTGGAACCCTTGTAGAGCCCTTCTTGAGGCTTGCCAAGTAAAATGAGCCTTCGATCGTCAGGGCGAGCCTCCTCCGGAGCTTCTGGCACGAAGGTGCTCGCTGCCTTCTCCAGCAGCTGGGCTTTCAACGCCGGTTGTGCGGTTTCATGAATTTCGGTGATGTCGGGTCGGTGTCTAATGCAGCAAATTCTGATGAGAAACCCTGGGCCTGTAATCCCAAAATAGTAGGATTTACAAGGAACCTTAATAAAGACCCAAGGTTTCTTAATCAGGTTCCTACATTATTATAGTACCCTTATTAATCCCTTATAGTAACCCTTATAGACCCCTTTAAAGGGTGGAGCATTAGGGTTTTGGGGTTGCAGGACTTGAGGCCTCCAGCATTTTTTGCAGGGAAAAAGCTCACCAGAAAGTGCGCTTGGATTAGGAACTCTACTTGCAACTTACCAGAACCCTCCATGTACCCTTAAAAAGAGGTATATGGACCCCAATAATGGGCATTTAGGGTCTAATACAGGGTAGATGGAGGGTCTAGGTACTCGCTAACCGCTAACCGCGGAGAGGCTTCAAGTGCAGCGGATAATGCTTGAGAGTTTGGGGTTCAGGGTTTAGGAACTTTTTTGGACACTAAGAGCCCAGCTGCAAAAAAAGGAACTTGTTTTTGGATTGCAGTGCCTGTTTTGCCCCGGTCTAGGCCTTTGACGTTGCTTAGCGCTTGAGAGTTCATCGTTTCAGGATTTGCTTTCGGGTCGTACTGCAGGCCAGGGGCCTAATCATGCAAAGAGCTCTGCAGTCTAGAGCATGTATATTTTTAAAAAAATCATAGCTACTCAAGGCTATTTGGAGACGGAGGGAATTTGGGAAGCTGAGGTGAGACCAGAAGGTTCACGCCAGAACTCCCGCCGTCGGGCCAGTGCCAGCGAGGCTCTCGTGTTGGTGTGCCATGATTTTGCGTGCGCCATCGGATTATGATTCAAGATTTGGGAGTTTGAAGATGGGTGTTCGAGGACGGAGATGAAGAAGTCTGCCTGAGAATTGACACGAGGCTTGATGTGGGGATAATGTTTGCCGGCACCTTTTGTGCACCAAGTTCGGATTTCATCGCTGTTGCTGTGATCCTCTCATGTACCCTCCAAGACGGGCGTCCGGAACGGTATCATGTAGAGGCCCCTAAACCCTAAACCCGATCATGATTTTAACCTAATACTTGTCAAAGCTGTGCTATGATCATATGACGGACCCCAAGACCCAAATAATTCGAGTCGTTGAGGAAGCCCCAATCCCTAAACCCTTATGTGGGGGTTTCCGAAAATTGGGTCCGAACCTTTTTTGGGGGTCCTTATGAGGATCATATCATTTAGGGTGCTTTTTTTAAGGGTCCCCTATTTGCGGAAACCCTTATGTAGCGAGACCTATCTTCCATGTGCACCCCAGCAAGGCGGTACATGCCTCCTGGGGAGTCGGGGAGCCTCTACGATCCCAGTCGATCCGCGCGCAGAACCTGCACCTTTGCTAACCTTCCGGGTTTAGGGTGTAAGTTTAGGGTTTAGGGTTTTGTAGGGTTAAGGGTTTAGGGATACGGGAAGGGCAAATGCGGGCAGGAAAGAGAGAGAGAGAGGTCGGACTGTGAAATCTTGAAGGAAGTGGTGGCTGACGCTATTGTTGACATGCACATAGCGGGAACGTCAGGCTGAATGCAGACCGCAGTAACCGCCTCATCCCCCTTCAGCAAATCGTAAGAGCCTTGCCTTTTATCACGGCACTGACATTCGAGCACCAGTGAAGGTTCTACAGTCTACATGCGCTTCCGGAATCATACTAAGGTACACGTAACATGTGGGCGAATTGCGGGATATGCGGAATGCATTGCATCTTCAAGCGATGTCGGGAGCGAGATTAGAGGTAAACCCAAACACATCATGCTACTTTTGATGGAGAGTGGACACCTGAGCGATGGAACTTGCGGACGTTCTTGCGTTGCAGATGCTTCTTCAGTAGCCGTCGCTACTTGCCACGCTCGGTAACCGGTTGCTACCCTGAGCTTGCTGTATTAGGAGATTCCGAAAATTAGGGGTACCTTATTTTTGGGTTCTTATAATACGGATCCTACTAGTTCGGGTACTAAATTAGGGTCCCCTATTTTTCGGAAACTCCCGTATACCCCAAACCCCAGACCGTGTTGAACGTGGTGCACTCGGTGCCTGGTCGGAACTTCAGAGTTTGAGCTTTCTGTCCGAGCGTATGGAAAGAGCCTCTACTACTACAAGGCTCGGGGGACGTAGTCAGGAGGTTGCGGCTAGGGCCGTATTAGGATCACGCCAGTTCAGGTGTTTATGAACTCTGCTGGCCATGCGGTTCTAATTGCCCTATAATATCCTTAAGTCCTTTAGCCCGCCTTGAGCATCAATTTCAAGAGACACGCTGTGCCGAGGTACTTGCCACCTGCTGCAGCACCTTTAGGCTCAGCCCTGGCAACTTGACGGAAGTCATGCTTCATGCTACTGGGTTCCTTATTACCCTTGCAAAACCTACCTTTTTGTAGGGTCCCTATAGACTCCGTCGTCAGGGTTTGCAATAAGAAAGTTTTGGTAGTTGAGGGCTTGTGGTCTCTAAGGAGCCTCACACATAGCGAGTGCCGGCCCCCATAGCTCTAAACCCTTAAGCCGTAAACGTGCGAGTGCGTGAGTCGAAAGCCCAAAGCCCTCAACACGAAACCTCAAAGCCCTTTAAACCCTAAAGCCCAAAGCCCCAAACCCCAAAACCCCAAACCCTTGAACCCTAACTAAACCCTCAAGCCCTAACCCCTAAACCCCCAACTCACCGAGGTGATCAAAGCCGTCACTCCGAGCCCTGGTCAGTCGCCTCGCTCTCCCGGCCCCGAGGCCGGCAGAAGCTCTACGTAGACCCTAGAAAACCAAGGTTTTTAGGACTTTATATAAGGTTGTATTAAGGATTTTATACGGGAAAAGGACAAGAGTTTATAGAATATTTAACGATGTCTATACGAGTTTTTTGAGGATCAGAAGAAGGCTTTATAATGATTTTATATATGGACATCTTTTTTAGGAGCGTTAGAAAGGTAGGGTATTTAGTTTTCAGGCAAGGCCTTTGGAGTTGGGCACTTTTAAAATCCGGAACTATTGAGACCTACCCCCTTGTATGGATACTTTACGGCGGGTTGCGGGGGCGTTTCAGGTGCGTGGGTGAGGGGCATTGACGGTTGGGTGGTTTACAGCTGTGAACTCTGATTACGGGAGGCGGTGTGCTACCCTAAATGCCCTAAACCGTAAACCTTACTAAACCCTAAACCCGTGCGGCTGCCAGCTGGGCTGGCGGAAAAAACCCAAACCCTACGGACGGTTGGACACCTGCCCCACTTGAGCACTAATCACCAGCCCTTGAAGTAGTCCAACCCCAACTATATCAGCCCTACACACGAAAACCCCTAAACCGTGAAACAATGGAACTTGGAAGGAGCCGGAGGTGGATGACCTGGCGACAGCGCCTTACGCAGAGTTTAGACGAGGGTGCCCAAAACTGGTAGGCTTTGGGGTTATAGGGCTAGCCGGGGTTTGGGGTGTTGATGTAATGTGCGAGATTGGGCTTTGGGGCTGATGGTTGATACTGCTAAGGTCCATGTCTATGGTGTTTGAAGTTAGAGTCTGCAATGACCCTTACGTGTCTAGGGTCCCTCAATTTTTGTTGAAGTGATTTTCTGATTAGTCCTTTAACATGACCAGTCAAGGGATAGAATGCACATCAAAGGATATGTCTCGAGGCTTTGAATATTTTGGAAAATTCACGGCTACACGTGAACGGGGCGTGAATCTATGTCCGCCTAAGCACGATGCGAGGTAATGTAGGAACCTGATTAAGAAACCCTGGGCCTATAACCCCAAAATAGTAGGGGTCATATAAGGAACCCCAATAAGGGCCCAAGGTTTCTTAATCAGGTTCCTATATTATTGTTCAAGGTCCAGCCGGCTGGAAGGGCTGCTGTCGACGAGTCTAGCAACCCTACTATAGGGGCCTCAGTAATTACCAATACTATTTTGGGGGTTTCTTATTATTGTAACTATAGTATAATGGGCCCCCAAACCCTATTCTAAGTATGAAGCCCCCTATACTAAGGTATCATGAATCCCTGAATCTCAAAACCGCTCCTGCAGAGACAGCGGCGAGCTTTTTGGAGGGTCAGCCTTGCAATTCCCAACAGCTCAACGTCTCAACCTTCAAAAACAAAAACCAGCTTGAAGCAAAATCGTTGTTCACGCTCGGGGCTCTGAACCTTCCACCCCGGAACCCCAGAACTCGTTAGCGCTCAATGCCCCCACCCTTCAACCCTTGATACCCTTAACACATTAACACCCTTGACCCTCCTGAAACCACTTAACACCCAGCTCTCAACCCAGAAGCCCTAAATCGCTTGGAGTTTATAGGATCGACTCTCAGCCCACACAGAGCAATGCTAACTGCCATCATAAGAGAATCCAAGGCCCCTCCTCGCTTACGAAGGCCTTGTTATGCCGTTTAGGGTTTGGGCCCGAAAGACACAAACCCTAAACAGCGACAACCCGACGCTCCCTTGACCACCTTGTATATACTTTGATACAAATCCCAAATACAGCCGGTATATACTGATCTTTATGATTTTTAGTCCTTCCCGAAGTCTTATCAGAGACCATTACATAGCGGAACATCAAAGACTAACTGACTAGCTAACACACACACAGACAAACCATTGCAAAAAGATACCCGGATTATGGAAAGGTACACAAGCACAGCAACACACCTGACGTTTGTCGTTTGTAGAGCAAGAAGGGCCTCAGCGCCGGTGACGTCTTCGCACATGGTGGAACGTAAAACTGGAACACCAGCATACAAAAAGATTGCATCGTAACACCCGATAGGTTTTAAAGACCACCCTCAACCCTAAACCATTAAAAGTGGCAAGGCTTCTTCCAAAGTGTACCTCGCTTGGCGGCATAGAGCCCTATAGCCTCTAAGCCCGAAAACCCGAAGCCCTAAACTCGAAACCCTGAACCGTAAAATTCTAAAACCCTAAAAACCCCGCGCAAAAACCCTAAACCCCTAAACCCTAAATCCTTAAACCCAAGGTGACTTCCTCGCAGCTGCGCCTCGTCCATTGCTTCCCGCGGCCTCGCTCGGCCTCGGCATTGCAAACCAAGGCGCCAGGCCCCGAGAAGGCCCGGGGGCTCCCTCTCGGGTAGGGTGAGGGTGGGAGGGGNGGGGGGGGGGGGGGGGGGGGGGGGGGGGTTCAGGGTTTAAAGTAGGAACCCCTGGGCCTATAACCCCCAAAATAGTAGGATTCATACAAGGAACCCTGATAAAGGCCAAGGTTTCTTAATCAGGTTCCTACATTAGGGTGTTTAGGGTTTAGGGTTTGGAGTCCTTGCCGTTGCTCATTTGATTTGGAAATTTAGGGTTCGGGTTTAGGATTCAGAAGGTTTTTGTGTGTTGCTTGTTGGATGGGTGGGTTAGGTTGTACAAGGGCTACCTTTGTTCAGGATCCCTTTCCGGGTGGGGTTTAGGGTTTAGAGTCCGGCCGGCATACAGCTCGAGTCCGTGATCAAAAAAAGAGTACTATAAGGGTTACTTCAGGGGTCAGTTTAAGGACTACTGTAACGAGGGGTGTTCGTGTTTTTTTTTGTTGGGAGGCTTGATTGGGCGTTAATAATGGTTTGGAACTTGTGACATAGGGGTTAGGGGTTTAGGGAATTAGGGTTTTCGAGTTTCCCTTTTTCATTTTGTTAGGCATGCGGTTTAAGGGGTTCAGCTGCGTGGTTTTCGGGGTTGGGTCCTAAGGGTTGGGGGGACGGGCCCTCCTAGATTCTACTTAATTGTGCTGTTGGCCTTGGGACCTTAGATGAGGTGGAGAGTTTTGAGGTTGGAGCCGGCATCGTATATTTATTTCGATGAACAAGCGGATCAGGTATTGGCTGTATGCGGGAGCTCCTAAACCCTCACCATCTTTGCCCTCCCTCCAGAGTGTCGAGGCCTTTGCCTGAATCGTCCGAGCTTGAGGGCCTTCAACGGTAAACCCTAAAGCCCTAAACCTGTGACGACGAAGCCATGCCTGCCTTGTGCGAGTGTGTGTGACGAAAGCCCTAAACCTGAGGCCCGGAGCCATCAAACATCTCTTCAACCCCTTAAACCCATCAAAAAAGCCGTAACTGATGCTTGTTTCAGGCAGAGCTCACGTTGGAGCAAGCCTTGGACCAGGCCGGGGGTTAAAGCACATGGTTTATATAAGGGGTTCTTGGATTTAGAGGTTTGTGGTTTAAGGGATGTCAGGCGTTGAGTCTTTTTGTTGCTTTGGTTTGGGTTTGTCTGGGGCAATGCTCTCGTGTTCCGGTGCACCATTGCAACACAATCTGTCTTGACATTGCTATGTCTTCGGCATGCTGTGATTGCACATGATTGCTTGCCGTCGTCGTTGCTGTGGCCGCAATAGCCGCAGAACAGAGTAGCTCTAGCCGTAGTAGCAGGAGCAGTGGTAGTCGTAGTGGCAAAAGTGACAATAACATCTACAAGTAAAAGTAACACCAGACGGCAAATGCTGGCAAATACTGAAATCAAAGAATACGGCAGCTTTCAAATTTGCATGGCCGCCAATTCCTATATAATTACATAGCCAGAACCATCGCAGACAGTGTAATCAGGCATGGTGATGAAAGGTCATGTCGTATTCGTTGTCGTCATCGTGGTAGAATCAGAGGCAGTGGCTGCTGTGGTTGTTTCAGGATGGTGGTAGCGGTATTGGCCGTGGTGATATCGCCATGTTATGCGTAGTTTTCATCTGAAGCGTAACACTAGCGGTACATCAGCAAATGTAAAATTTACTTTACGTATTGGTGACGGTGCGGCACGTGAGATATCCAGAGCTGTCGTCACAGTAGTAAGGATGCAGCAGCTTGAGCCAGTTTCCAATACTATGGCGGCAACGGCATGAACAAAGCTGTTGCAAGCAGCCCTAGACGTCAGTAATTAGCAAGTAGCAATCACTGGGCTGGTTGTGAAAGTAGTTGTATCGCAGGTGATGGCGTATATGGTGCTCATGACCACCATCATGGTCATGGCTAGAATCGTGATGATGATGACGATGATGATGCTGACACGGGTGACACTAGTCGCAGAAGCAGTCGACGTAGTGGTCGGCGTAGTAGTCGGTGTCGTCGTCGTAGTAGTAGTAGTAGTAGTAGAGTAGTAGTAGTAGTAGTAGTAGTAGTAGTAGTAGTAGTAATTGTAGTAGTAGTCGTCGTCGTAGTAGTAGTAGCAGTACTAGCAGCAGCAGCAGCAATAATAATTATTGTGGTTGTGGTGCTGGTGCTACAGCTGCTGCTGGTGCTACTGGTGCTGGTGCTGGTGGCGGTGTTTACCGCTTTCTTGCCCCTAAATGCGTTCGAGGGTGGCGGTGGCTGCAGTGGTAGGTGGCTTGCCCATGTGACGCACTTCTATGCTTGAGTGGAAGAGTTGAGTGTACTGCTTGGGGCGATTATAAGCCCGGTTTGTTTGGTGTCACGCCATGCCTCCCAGCAGATGATCAGATGCTCGTACAGGAGTCACGCAAGCCCTGCGCCTCAGGAAGACCCTCTCTGCCAAGCTCGAGCACGACCCCGAGTCGTGCCGCCGCTGACCGAGAGGCCCAACAGCAGACACAGCACCGGAGGCCTGTCATGCTTTGGCACTTGGGGCTTCGGCTTTATGTCTTTTTTTAATGTTCGGGCATTCAGAATTCAAGATATAAGGAAGCGTTTCGTCTCCAGGATTGATGAGGAGAACTTTTCAGATTTCTGGCATCCAAGGAGCCCCCGAGCCTCCCGAACAGATCTGCGCCAAGCAAGCTAGAGACATGAACCACCGGGCGCGCCAAAAAAAGAAAAGACGATGTTGAGAAGTTTCACAGGACTGCGTTAGCTTCATAGGGTTTAGGGTTTAGGGTACCCTTAAGCCCTTACACCTCAAAGCTCGTCGGTCTTAAACCTCCAACCCAAACCGCCTTCGAAGTCGACCTGCTGAACATGGAACCCTAGAAGCCCGACTCTGCAAGCATTACACCCATAATAGTCTTTTTCCTAATATGGGAGTTTCCGAGAATAGGGGACCCTAATATAGTACCCTAAAAAGTAGGATCCTTATTATAAGGACCCCCCAAAAAGGTATCCCTAATTTTCGGAAACTCCCATATGGCAATAATCAGCAGTAACAGTAGCATAACACCCCTGAGTCGCAGACCCCGAAATCTCGAGCCAGTATTGATTCAAAACCGAGAAAGAGCCCAAGCCAGGACTAGTTGAAAAAGACAGCAACCCTAAACTCTGAACCATCCTAAACGCATAATTAATCCCTAACCCCTCGTCCCTGCATCCTACCTATAGTCTCCATTGTAGTTCCTTTTTTGGGGTTACCTTATAGGATCCTAAACATATATTTGGTTAAACCAAAAAAAGGAACTACAATGGAGACTATAGGTAAGCCTGAGCCTGAAAAGCAGAGCTTTGTTTGAGAAGGGCGGGCTGCCTCGAAGAGCCCGCGACCATCCATCTGAGCGCCTGCGGGGTTTGTCCGTCTGAAAGAGGGTCTGCGTAAAGGGTTTAGGGTTTAGGACTCAATTGCCAAAGTCATTCCGCAGGGCTCCGTGGTATCATTTTGCTATCATATACCCCAAAACCCTATTCTAAGCATTTTTAAGGGTCCTATATGCTGCAAGGCAGTCCGTGCTTGCAGGTTTTGATGATCCTTTGCTAAACAGCACAGTGCTAGGTACGAGCGATGCGGGCTTGCTAGTCTGGCCATTTTGTATGCTGCCATGTCGCTAACATGTTCTTGGTTGGGGGAGCTTGTGTGAGGAATCCTGCTGGCAACAGCAGCATGCCAGATTCCAAAGGTTCTGCTGGTGTGAACAGATCAAAAAAGTGCGCCGGGACGGTGGCCTGCCAGCCCTCAACTCCTAAGATGCCTACAGAAAAGTCCCTAGCTCATTCCTCTCTCCGGATGACTCGTCTGCAAACATCAGGGACGCATGACTCGTCTGGCTAGGTGATTGTCTCTTGAGGGGTGCATCAGACGATCAGTCGGATGGCTCCTCAGTGAAACCATGCGGCGCCTATACTGATTCTTATCAATTGTGGCTGAGTGATGATATCATGGGGCCAACCCTGGCAGTGAGCCACAGGCCATGCAATGAATAGTGTCCTCCTCTAAACTTTCCGGCATCATGCGGGTCTTTCTTTTCTCATCAGAAATATTAGTTAACGTAAGTCCTGATGCTTCCGGCTCAGGCTTGGCACAGTATCGGTGAGCCTGTTGTCAGTTTTCGTTGCACTCCTTCGCATCGGAAGAGGCATCCCAACTTCATTGCCTTCGATCTGCAGGTGCTCAGGCCATGATGGGAGTTAGAAGCGAGAAGCTGCTCATGACCCAGCATACTCGTAGCAGGCCCACAAATGACAAACCGCTCTCGGACTTGCTGCTCGCAGCACTAAGCTGAAACACACCAAGGCTATCTTGGCAGCCAGGCCCCCTAAAACCCTAAAGCCCCTTAAAACCCTAGGGAGGGCTGCTAGACATGATTTTGGAAGCATCGCAACTGCTTTCGCGCATGTCGTCGTGGAGGAACCTCCGTTGGGTGCTCAGAGCTCCGGCTGTCACCTGCTTTCGATAGTCCCAAAGGGTCCAAGTATCATTATGATATATATATATATACATACTACTACCCCCAAAATACCCTATAAGTATATACCATAATGATACTTGGACCCTTTGGGAGTATTGGGAACAAGCTCCAATACTCCTCCTTAGCGCTCCTGAACATTCTTTTTTCCAGCTCAGATCCCCAATAGCGAAATAGCAGGACGACCACTACTACCACGACGACTACGACAACCAAGAGACAAGTAGGAGATCTCCAGGAGATCAGAAAGCACCAACCAGAAGACCACCAGGCAGGAGACCTCAGGGGACCCCATCACAATAGCAGGAGACGCCACTAATGCCCCAACGCTTTCCCCAAGGTAAACTACACGGAACGCTTTTCTCGCACGCGCCGCGCGGGAATGAGCACTACATACTGATGCTCCCAAACTCTCAGAGTCAGATCCCCACAGTGCATGCCAGACAGTTTGCGGAAGCTACTACATCTAAATTAACCCAAAGCCTCACCACTCTAATGGGTGGTTGTCAAAATTATGGTCCCTTTTTGGGTCCCTAATATAGTACGGCACCTATTTATTTAGGGTACCCAAAAAGGGACCCTAATTTTGACAACCACCCTAATTTTGGAAGGGTCCCAGAGTATTGCTGGCGTGGTATTTTAGGATGTTGAGCCTCCCGGAAGCTCCGAGGGGTGTACAAGGTGGAGGGCTTTAGAGAAGGTGCCGCACGATCTTGGGGGGACCGAAAAGGGGCCCTAATTTAGAGAACTACTTCTGTGAGAAGGGCGGGCTTCGCAGCTTGTTGTCTTCGTTGAGGGCTGTTGGGTTCTATGTTATAAGGTTGTGAATGCACGCTTGGAAGCTGTCAGGTGCTCTGTTGACGACAGGTGTCCGGAGGGTTCCAAGATGAGCGACGAAGAGGAGTCGTCCGAGTACTCGTACGAAGACTCCTCGGAAGGTTCCGCTGAGGAGCATGTCGATGTGTCGCTGAGCACCGGGGCAAACCACGGCATCCACAACGAGGAGGATGAGTCCGATGACTCCGGGTCTGAAGGTCTGGAGGGCGAGGACACCGAAGATGAATACTCGGAGAAGGAGTACTCTGAAATCTCTGCACCTGAAGACAGCGGCGTAGAACCAGAGGACGAGGAGGAGCCGCCAGAGGTTGTATACAGTGTAGACTTCAGGAGCCCAGCACCTCCGCGTGACTCGCAAGAGGAGGTTGAGAGCACTGACAAGGACTCGGCGCTTGGTTGTTCGTTCTCTGCTACTGGCTGTGCTCTAGCAGGACTCTATGGTACTTGTGAGTGCTGTGCATGTGCCTTGCTGTCGTGCAGGACATTGGCTCGGCAAAGAGACGCGAGGGTATCCCCCAAGGCACCGGTGCGGAGCGCCTCGACGTGCCGAGCAGCGAAGCAAAGAAGGGCGTCCTCAACGAATTGGCTGGGTACTCGGATGGGTTTGGATCCAAGGGGTTGGAGGCCGAGAAAACTGAAGAAGACGAGTATCCCCACCAGCGCGAGTCTTCGGCTCAACGCCTAGTTCCTGGGGCACAGGCCCAGGCCGATGTGGTTGCAAGTGGGACAGAGGCCGATGAGGCCAGCTGCGCAAATCAGGAAGCTCGACGTTGATAGGGCGGCTCCCCAAAACGTCGTAATTTCATGTAATTTCTGCGGAAGCCTTAGCAAAAAATAATATCAACTAATGCGCGAAGGCGATGCCTTCGTGATTCAGGACATGCCAGGCAGGTCAACAACAGTTTTCCAACAGTTCAGTTAGGTTTAGGATTCCGAGGCGGTAGCAGTGCCATTCCAGAAAGGGTATATCCAAGGTATACATTCTGAAAAGACACGCTCAATCAAGGACAGCGAGCTCATTTGCAGGGCGGCGGTGGTGGAGAACCAGCAGCTTGTAGAGCTCGGCTCTCAGTTTTTTTGAAAGGGGTAGGGTTCTATAATAAAGGGGCCGCCTTAATAGTATGTTTGTGTGCGCCTGTGTTGCGAGGGCATCAAACGGCTGTTTGTGTTGCACCAGATGACAGACTGAGGGGCTTCCTCCCCGGAATCCTCCAGCAAATCCTCGGCTCTAAGCTCAGCATGCGATTTTCGTGCCCAGCGCAGCGAAAGCCTCAGCAGAAGCCTCAGCAGGAGCCTCAAGAAACCGTGTCACCTGCACCCGCCGTGCTTCGTTTTCGAAGCCACCTTGAGATTTTGGACTTTCTTGTCGTTCCATCGGCCAGCACACGGGTGCGGCTTCAACCCAGCCTTTCGTGGGCTGCAGCCTCCTTCCAGTGTGCACATGCAGCATCAACTCCGTCTATCGGGCTTCCAGAGAGGCTGATGGATAGTAATATTCATCGTACTAGTAGTAAAAGTAATACTAAGAATTATGATAATAGTAGTACTAATGATAATGATAATCGTCGTAATGGGACTGCCCATGTGACTGATGCGTGCAAGCCCGTCTTCCGGCATGTGCTTTCGGCTGCAAAACGCCATTTGGCGATGGCCTCCAGTGCAGAGTTTGCTGTAGACTCCAAGTTTCTGCGGCCTGCAGCTGAACTGAAGCTGGATACCCGAGCTGTGCCCAGTGCCACTGGCGCTGAGCTGCTGCCGACCAGCAATGCCGGAACTATCAGTGTGTGTCGTTTGCAGGAGGCTCCCTTCGACTTGGACTTTGCCCTTGTGGAGGCTCGTTCCTTTCCAGTTGCGGTTCGTCTACTGCAGAGCCGCGTGGCCCCTGCTGTCGTTGAGTCCATGCAGAGTTCCAAGCTGACTTGTTCGGACAGAACTGCAGCTCGCGGCACTCCGAGCCGTGTTCACAGGCCCGCTAAAAGCTCCACATTCCGGACACTCCTTCCATCGCCAGAGCTGCAGCCCTCAGCACGCTCTACCAGCATGTTACATATGTTACTCAGACCGCTGGAGGCACCAGCTGTGCAGCTTGGGGTGGTGAATGCTTGTGCAGCTCTGGCGCTTGTTCGGATCTTTGGCCATCACGTCATGCTTGATGAGCCCCTCCGTCGAGAGGCGAGCCACGGACCAAATCACTTAACGGCTTGGCCCTCTGTGCATGCACATAAGCGGCGGATTCGGCACGCAATACTGGCGGAACTATTCCAGACTTTCTCTGCCCCGGCACGCCATCTGCTCCGATTTTGTTTCCCCACTACCTTTCAGCTGCCTGCGGGAACCGGTCGTTTAACACTTGGCTTTGCCATGGAGTTCTTTCACGGCTCCACGATTGAACGGACGCTCGTGCGAGCAGTACAACAGCGGCTCTTAGCATGCTTTGTGTTACTCAAGCTGGGTGCCCTAGCTGTGCCCAGTGCCAATGGCGCTGAGCTGCTCTCGACCGGCAATGCACGAAAAGTTAGGGTGTTCCGTTTGCAGGAGGCTCCCTTCGACTTGGCTTCTCTCTTGTGGAGGCTCGTTCCTTTCCCGTTGCGGTGCGTCTACTGCAGAGCCGCGTGGCCCCTGCTGTCGTGGAGTCCATACAGAGCTCCAAGCTTACTTGTTCGGACAGAACTGCAGCTCTCGGCACTCCGAGCCGTGTTCACAGGCCCACCAAAAGCTCCACATTTCGGACACTCCTTCGATCGCCAGAGCTGCAGCCCTCAGCACGCTCTACCAGCATGTTACTCAGACCGCTGGAGGCACCAGCTGTGCAGCTTGTGGCCGTGAATGCTTGTGCAGCTCAGGCACTTGTTCGGATCTTTGGCCATCACGTCATGCGTGATGAGCCCAGACACCATCGCTTCTTGACAGACTGGTCCTTGGTATGTGTTTTCCACCGTCGCATTCGTTTTGTGACTCTCCATGCTTCTCCCGCCCTGGCCCGTCGTCGTCTCCTGCTTTCTGTCCGTGCTGCCATTCAGCTGCCTGCGAACCCCGGTCATTTACGTCTAACGCTTGGCTTTGCCTTAGACTTCATGCAACGGTGCAGGTTTTCCCGGACAGCCGTGCAAGCGCCAGAGCCGCAGCTCTCGGCACGCTCTAAGTTACTCCAGCAGCTGGATGCCCGAGCTGTAGACATGGTGAATGCTCATACAGCTCATCATGCACCGGAACTGCAGCTCTCAGCATCCGGGGGCTACACAGAAGCAACAGATGTTTCGCAGCGCATCTTCTGCTTGAGTACAAGCAATGATGTGATGCAGACGAAGAGGAAACGTCGCCGTTGAGAAGCAGGTTCATGCCTTCCCCTGCGTCCATCTGCCAAATCTTGAAATCCGCTGTCTTGCGCAGTTTGCACTTCAGCATACTTCAGCGGTTTCCCATCCTTTGACATAAGTGTCCACGTGACCTCACGGTTGGGCTACGCCCATACAAGTGGCCACCTGACCTAAGGGTTGGGTTATGCCACGGTTCTGCACTAGAAAGTTTAAGCAAGCCTCCGGATTCCCCCTGGCAGCCCGGCACTCACCGTCTCACGAGGTTTCCAAAAAGCAAAGAGTGCGATTGTTGCGCATGGCATGTTTGTGCGGTTCGTTGACACGTAGCCTCTTTGCTATTGCTGTTTATGGCTGCAGTAGTACATAATCAGCCTGTTACTTCGAGGTGAAGTTTTCCATTTGGGTTCGTCAGGACCCAGCACCGCCAAATCAGTTTCCGCAGGCTGAGATGATGCTCAAGACGAGGTTGCCGCTTCAGAATTAGGCAGAAGGTACCCTGAATTAAAGTTTACCCTAAACCCCCATTTTGGCTCAAGAGTTCAAACACACGGTCAGACAAGACCGAGCGCCTTCGAGAAGGTCGCGCAGCGCGCTGCACGCGGCATGGGGCCGAAGGCCGAGAAGTTCGTGAGAGGCTGAAGAAAGCTTACAATGAGGTCGAAGCAGCTGCCGCATCCGCTGCTGCGAAAGCGAAAGCAACACCGAAGGCGTACCCGGGCGGTCGTGCTTACAACAGCGAGTTGATCGCCGCGACAAACCGAGGCCGCGTCGGCGGTGCCAGAACCGCTGAGATCGCAGCGCGGGATTTGTGCTTGGAAGAAGTGCTCGAGGAGGCCGAGATCCAGGAACAAAGGCGATCAGAAGCATGGGTGCAGGCAAATGGCGAGATGGAGGAGTGGAATGCAGCTGTCGCCGCGAACACGACCGAGATGAGAGCAACGTACAACGCCGAGGCTGAAGCGGTGGTCAGCAGGGCTGCCGCGGCACAGCGCTCCGAGGCGATGGCAGCATCAACAGGGCATCACACAGTGTCTGCCGATTTAGGCGACGTTTCGCATGGCATGACTTCGGCTGAGAAGCCGGTTATCACGCTTGATGGGCTGCCACTGTTACTGTTTTGGGTGGCAAGCTGCCCTATTCCCACGAACATCTCCAAGAGGCTAGTACTAGGCAACGGCCTCGACATCGCTCCGACGGGACCAAAGAGCCACGTCCACACCGCGGTGACGCGGCAGCAGAAGATGCAAGCTCTTGTCGACGCGACCAAAGGCGGCACGGAGGCTTGGGAGGAGTTCCCTTTCCAGCTTCCGGGAACCAAGCCAACTGGACTGTCGACCAACTGGTATGTCAGGCCTGCGTCGGCCGCGAAGAGGGATGCACTCGGCATGTCTACCACGGCCCCGACCGCCTGCACGACGGACGACGCAGCTTTTGACCTGGCGGTCAAGGTGTATACCTCGAGTCAGACACCACTATCCATGGACTACGTGCGTGGAGCTGGAGCCATCTTCTCGTTGGCTCGATGGCTGGACGACGCCGGATGGGGTGTAACGGAAAAGTGGGAAGTCTACGAACCACCTTCATCGACAAGCAAGTCGTTCGGGTGGGCCTTGCGTGCCTACGGCTTCACGGGGGCCGCTTCTGGCGAGAACTTTGCCGATCTCGTCGGTGCTGACGGTGCCGGACGAACGGTTTACGATGGCGAGCTTGCTGTCACGGGAGACGTCGACCACGACCGAGATTGCCATGGCATCAGGGCGCGTCTTCGATACCGTCCAGACCGCTCTGGGGTGTGTTGTCCTCAACGGCCACAAATTGGCTCATCACGGTGCGTTTGCCGATCCGCTGAAAGCACCACCGGGCCCCTTCATTGCGCCCTTCGTGGCAATCTATTCTGGTGCTCTACTTGGCGTGTGGGCGAACGAGGTCCGCGTGCTCGCCATGACTCAGCACACCTTGCATGCGAGACTTGCTGGCTTGGATGACGCTGCAAGGACGCTCGTGCTGAGCAAGCTTGGGCAGATCGGCATCACAGCGACGTGGCGTGCCCACGAGTATATATTGGGTCATCGCGGCACCCACGAGGGCACTGCGTGTGACAATCCAGCACGCGAGGGGTATGTGCTTGATGTCGTCGCTCTCAATAGCCGCTGGGAAGCATGCGGTGGTTGGCCAAGATGGAAAGTTGGCGACACCGTTTGTCGCCTTTTACTCACTTTTCAACCCCAGGGCTGTGGCGCGCGTTATGGCCGACTCCGGGGAGGCAACTGCGATGGCCGCGCTGGCGGATCTCGTGGACAGCAGCGATGTGGGGCTGCTGCCAATCGAAGAGGCAGCGAAGTACCTGGCCGAGGCCGGTGGGTTCGCCTGGGATGAAGTGATCGCAGCCGGTGATGCTGTGACCGGTGGTTCGGATTTCACTTTTGCCAAAGCGATCGCGGCAAACTTGAAGGATGCCAAGTCGGCCATGTCGCAGGCTGCTGTGCAACGCGCACAGAACCAAGCGATGAGGAGCGCCATTCAGGGCGCGTCTGCGGCCCTTGCTGCAGATTCTTGGCAGCTGGTGCATTGCTGCAATGCTTGGGCCGACATTGCTTCCCACGGACCCTTGTCTCCGACGACAAACTTTCCGACAACCCCCGTCGTGATTGAGGCGTCGACGGAGGAATTGTCTGGCCTGTTCACAACCAGATTTGACACATTGTCTGCGGCCCCGAGTCCGCCTGGGCCGGCGCCTTGTCGGCAATCTTGTCAGGCCTCAACCGTGCCGAGTTCGTGTCGATACGGTCGAGGCGACAGGCGATGCCACCCAGTTCTTGCGAGACGTGACGACATTTGGAATGGCCTTTGCCTCAAATCGCGTCCCACTTTCACAGGTGTCAGACGCTGCGATGGCGGCCAGAGCCATGTGGCAGCGGAGCACAAACCTGAAGCGCCTCGCCGCGACCCTGATCGCTTACTTCAAGTCGCTCGCAGAGGAACAGGAGACTACAGTAACTTTTGCGCCATCCCTGGTGGCGTACGCTTCTGGAGTCCAGCCGTTCCCAGGCTACGCCAAGACGGTTCAGACGATGGCGGCTACATTGGGACTGGACGACATTGCCGCGGCTTTACTGAAGAAGGCCCTGGCTGCAAAGCAGGTCACCATTCTCGCGCCGGTCGTGGACATCTTGGTCGGATCAGTGCAGCAGGTGGCAGAGGCGAAGCGCGTCGAGAAGCTACAGACGTTGGTGGCGAGCGTCGCGGACCCGCTGTCACGCTCCCTTTCGACTGGTGCGGTAAGCACGACGGACAGTAACATCATGGACGCTGTCGACCCTGCGCTCACGGCAGCTGTGAACGGTTTGACGGCTATGGCGACGGCCGCCGGCATGACATTCTTGCAGCTGAAGCAGACTGCCGACCTGTCTGCGTTGCGCAACAACAACGCTTGCTGAGTCTGCGTTGCACACGCGGTGGCAGCGGGAGGTTGCAGGCTAGTTGCTTGTTCACCATCGCCCGCTAGCTCGATCAGCAGTTTTGTAGCCACACTTCTCGTGGTCACAGTTGGCATTTCGCGCGTCGATGCCGACACAAATTTTCCGCTACTGACGCTGCGGAGCTGTAACGCACGTGCCAACAGCCGCAAGGCTTCGGCAACATCACTGGCCAGACGTGCGGGCTAAGCGGCTGCATATGCGCGAACGAAAATGCTGGCGCTGGTAGCGCGGCGGGTGTAAGGAGTGCGGCACACAGTGGGTGGTACAGCGTAGGCCTGGAACACCTGCTGGCATCAGTTTGGACAGAGCAGCTGTGGCCGTAAGCGCCGAGTTGCAGGAACTGTGTTGCCGTGTCCGCCTGCTCGCTCGGCGCTGGTAGACCTATTGCTGGAGGATGGTGCACTCCTGCCTCGGCATCAGCAGGATCTGACGGCTTCACTGTGGCGAGGATAGCTGCGTGACGGGGCGAGACCATCATGGACGGTGGTGTATCCCCTGCATGGGACAGTCTGGCATGCGAAT
>BGNK01000162.1:152189-192550 GCA_003297005.1 Symbiodinium sp. clade A Y106
TAGTATGATGTCACTGTATAGCGGTACGTATCTAATGCATTCAGAGGCGTATGTACTGTCAGACATACCCACCTGCGTCACTGCCTCTGCAGATGCTACCTACTGGCATCTGCAGGATACACATGTTTCGGCAAGTTTCGTTGGCGTTGTGATGGGTTGCTTCCACACCCTCACATGACACCCAGTGAATGCTTGTCACTCGATTGGAGCTGCTAAGCGATCCCAAGCACGAAAGACTTCGTGGCACACATGGAGGCCATTGAAGATCTGTCGTCGCTTGTATGCAGGTTTTCTACTAATTCATGGCCCGTGCAGCATGCAGCTTGACAGCTGCTAAGACCATCCAAACCCGTAGACATACAGTGGAGTGCAAAAGGATGCCAAGCACACTGAACCGTTTGCCATATCCCAATGCTTCGTGGTCACTTCATTGCATGACAACAAGAATCGCGTCCAACATGTCACGTCACAGGTCTCTACGCTTACATAAAACTGCAAAGTTGGACCCGAATCGACCTACAGCACCCTACACCCCAAAACCCCAAGTGAGCAGAAGTCCCCGCAGCAACCTCGAGTTCAGACTTATCGCTTGGATCCGTGCCTGCTTCGCGAGTGTTCGAGTCGAAACCCTAAGTGCAAGCCCCTGTCTCCCCAGAGCCTCCGAAGCCCCTTAATTAAGGAACATCCATTCAGTTAAGGTAGGATCCCTAATATGACTGAAGGCCTATTCCTTATTTCCTATAGTACTGCACCCTTATAGAAACCCTCATAAATCCCTTTAAGGAGCCCTTTAAGGCATATTTCATATTCCTTAACTACCAGTAAGGCATATTGGAAGGTATCGGCCCTTGGCTCGCCCGAAGCTCCTGTGAAGTCAAGCCAAACGCTACGTAGACTTCGAGGGCTGAAATCCCAAAGGGTCCGAAGTACCGAAATAGTAGAAAACAGTAGAATCTCGGCTTCCTATGCAAGGGCCCTAAGTATACCGATATAGTAGAATATACTGTAGTAGAATGTCGGGTTTTTGTATTAGGAACTTCTATTATGATCTGGGAAGTATCCCCCGTAGGAACCCTAAAACCCTTAACACCCTAAGTTCTTAGAGGAACCCTAAACCGTCAAGGGAATCCTAAGCCCTGGAATAGCTAGGACTGCTTTGGGAATTTGGTGGAATTGACGCAATCCGTGCCTGAACGTTTCTGACGGGTTTAGGGTTTAGGGTTTAGGTTTCTGACGCAGTTTGCGTTTAGGGTTTAGGGTTTAGGTTTCTGACGCAGTTTGCAGCCTCTGAAGATTGGGTGGGTTGGTGCGCACCGTCCTTGACATATCCCGCGCCTCGGATTTCATTAGCTTGGCTTCTGCACTCAAAGACGCTTGATTTGGTAAATGATTTAAAGCCATGTGCAGGATCTACCCAAAGGCCCCACAGCAGTTCCTCTTGGGGGCTCATATTTAGAATTCTATGAGCTAATCCCAATAAGGAACTACTATGGCCTGGCCTATGGCCTTTTGGTAAGGCCTCACTCAACCAGGAACTCATGGCTGCAACCATTCTCACAATCATCGCCAGCATGACAAGCCGAGATCGTCGTCACAGCAATAATCAATCACCAGACGGTGCGCACGAGCAGTAAGTTCGTACCAAATTCGACAAGCTGCACCGTGAGGACCACTGAGATTGAGAATCATGCCGCTGGGAATGAGCATGACTGCTGCTTGGTTACGGTCGGAGCTGTTGTTTTCTGGTGGATGGTCTTTTGAGCTGCAGTGCTTTCCGTTCTAGGGACTGAGGCTCGGTCCAGGGCATGTTTTCCCTGTTTTGTACAAAGCACGAACTTGTCGATTGTGTCAACAGACTTTGTGGCTTCAAGCCATGTAGCTGGAAAATTCACTACACTGATGGGCACTGCTCAAAGCTCCGAACCCCGCTTAGAGTGACTTCAGAGATCCTTATTCTTGCACTGGGTAATGGTGATGTAGGACAACCCCAAACTCAGGGGCCTGAGAAACAAGCTGTGCCCTACGGTTGCGAGTGCTTTCACATTCAGGTTGGCATGAAGGGTTAGGGTGCAAGGCTCAAAGTGTTGAGCTCTGTACTCCTGCACAAGAAGAAGTAAACCTTTTACCACTGCCACACTTCTGTTGCTGGCACTATCTGCATGTCCATGAATATAGCAACGTTGAGGGCGGATGTCGTCGTCTCGACGAGGACGACACAACAGACACATCAGCAGCAAGAACACCAACAGCAACAGCAACAACAGCAACGGCAAAACCATCAGAAGCAGCAACAGCTATGCCATCACAGACGGCAAATGCAACGCAGACAGCAGCAGTACAAGTAGCTACAGCTACCGCTACGGCTACAGCCACAGCTACAGCTACTGCTACTGCCACTGCAACTGCTACTGAGCTACTGCTACTGCCAGTGCTGCTGCTGCTGCTGCCGCTGAGGATCACCTGGACTTGGGTTGTTTGTCTTCAGTTCGGGCGAATTTCCATGCGGTGCGACTCTGTTTGCTGGGCGGTCCCGCTAACGTCCTAGCCCAGGACACACAGTTCCCTATGTCTCCATCATGGTTGCACCTGGGAGCTGTTCGCCCACCTCCAGGTCGTTTCGTCTTGTAACTCAGGGATGCCTTGTTACTGGGGTGCTGAGGATGAAAGGGTTCACAATGTTTCTGAAAGCTTGCAAGGATTATGGCCCGGCAAGGTTTAATTGGTGTCGGTGGTTGTGTGTGCGTGTGTGTAAAGAGGGTCGAAGGCCAGCCAAGTTTTTGTCGTTGTTTTTACATTGGCGGAGCTTTAGAGCACCGAACTTCGGAGCGCACGAACAAGCATCTAATTCAAATATGTCTATATGTGTTGTACTTGTATGTAAGCATACCTACATACATACATGCGACGACGCATGCAACCATACACAGATGCATGTTATGTATGTGTGATCGTATGGATAGCATGTATTCTATGTGCGTACTTCTACTGTACTCTATTGCACAGTGTTGTGCGTATGGTATGGTATGGCTCGAAACTCCAACGGCCGAATAGACTTTAGATCGGAAACCTTGCAAAAAACCCGGAGACCTTACTAAACCTTCCAAGGGTTTCGACTCAACTGCCATACTTGCAACCCCAAGTGTCCTTCTGAAGCCTTAGTATGCCCTTCTGCATGCTTGTGGAATCCGCTTGAACCCTCAAAAAACCCGAACGCCCAAAGCCTTGGACCAGTGCCTGCGAGGACTGGAGCACATGCAGCTCCGGCTTCTCAAAGCTTTGGAGGAATGGGGGGGGNGGGGTGGGGTGGGGGGGGGGTTCAGCGTTTCAAGCGTCGGTTGCTAGGGTTTTAGAGTTTTAGGGGCTTGGGGGTTTGCATTTGGGGTTTTAGTGTTGTTAGGAGGTCTTTTTGGGCTTTCTTTGAGACTGACTCCTCGCCACCCAAGTCGAGGGTTCTTTCAAGAGTTCTACAATTCACAGTAGGGTTCATGTTGGCATCTCTCGTGTATCTCGAGCTCAAGGTGTATGCCGTACTACGTGTTTCAAGTCACTATATCATACTCAAAGTGGTGTTTTGGTTCCGGTTTTTCATCATCGAGCCAAGCCATTGCAAGATACGTCTTGCAGGTGGCCCCCGCTACTCTGCCAAAGGCTTGTTTCCGATTAGGGGATTGAGCACCCCCTTCGAGGTCCGCAAAAAGGCATGCTATGAGTCTTCGTCACGCTTTACAGTGGCATAGCTGGCCAGAAGCAGAGCAGTAGCGCTTACGCACTGCAGCACCACAACTTGGGGTTTTGAGATGGGAGGTGAGTGCCCATCAACCTCAGAAGTTCACTGAGAAGTGCGGCTTTTGCAACTTGGACGCAGCCTAGGCAGATGAAGCCCAAAACTTTCGGCTGATTTTGAAGGTGCTTGGCCCCAGTTTGCTTTAAGTTGCTCCCCTGCAGGTTGGCGACAGGCTCGTACATGTGAGCTGTACATGTGGCATGGGGGCATCGCAGGAGGTTCTGAGGAAATTTGTAGACTTGTTAGACCCTGACTAGGGTTTAGGGCTCATCATCCCCGCGATTCTGAGGGTCGGAGGAGTTCGGCTTGCACCCGGACAGCATGGAATGGCTCTCCTCCACGAAGATGATGATCCGCAACGTCCCTGCACGCTGCACAGAGCTGGAACTTCGCGTCTATCTCAGCACCAAAACGACCGACGACTTTGTCTTGGAGATGCCCAAGACAAGCCCAGCAAAGTGCAAGGGCTACGCTTTTGTGCAAATGGCCGACTCAGTCGCCCTTGCTGCCTTGGCCAAAGCCTTGTGGCAGCAGTCTGTTCCCACCAGGAAGAGTGCTCGCCCATTCAAGATCCACCCAGCGGAGTCTGCAGAGAAGCTTCCTGTGAGCCAGGAGCCTTGTAGCTTCTTCGTCTAGTTAACGAGCCGGGGGGCTTCTGTTGAAAGCTGTGAACTACACCCAGGGCGAATCTGCTTCAAGGGTCCGACACGCGTAGGCCTGCGTAGGCCAGGCTTCTGGAGTTGTAAAGCCGACACGGCCACCAAGGAAACCATCATGAATATGACCGCAGGTAATCTTTGTGTAGAAGGTTGTAAATCAGTTCCAACACTTGAGCCGTGGGGTTTCGTGCTGCGTGGTCAGCCCCTCAGCATGGACTGCAGGTGTGTATGCGGGATTTGTGCAGTTTGACGTTGTTGCATAGACGTATAGCAGAATGTACACTGTATCGTGATTCTACCCACTTGCGCGTCACTGCCTTTGCAGATGCTAGCTGCTAGCATGTGCGCACATCTGTTTCGGCAAGTTTAGTTGGCGTTGTGATGGGTTGCGTCCACGCCCTCACATGACACCCACTGAATACCTCGATTGGAGCTGCTAAGCGGCCCCAAGCACGAAAGACTTCGTGGCACACATGGAGGCCATTGAAGATCTGTCGTCGCTTGTTAAGACCATCCAAACCCGTGGACATACAGTGGAGTGCAAAAGGATGCCAAGCGCACCGTACCGTTTGCCATGTCTCCATAATGCAAGGGCCTTACCCATTAGAATAGGCTTTTGGGGGTTCCTTATTATGATTATAATAGTATACCCCCAAACCCTATTCTGATTGTTAAGGTCGTGGTCGCCTCGGCACATGATAACAAGAATCGGGTCCAAGAGGTCCCAGGTCTGCACACTTTGACCAGTTGACTTCTGCCTCGAAGTTAGGGGACCTAGTAAGTCGGCTATACGTAGGGTTATAACCCAGAGGGTCCATACACACTATTTATGGAATTAGGCCCCAAAAAAGCCATCCCTGTTTTGGTTTTGGGGACCTAATTCCATAATGGTAGTGTATGTGGGACCCTCTGGGTAATTGACGCAACTGCATTTAGAGGGACTTAAAACTCTACTTCTAAGCTACTTACTAAGTCTCCTGGGTCTCCAAGTGTCTCATTCTGGTTGAACCAATGCTCATGACCCGAGTTTCAAGGAGTTTAGGATGGCTTTGCATAAGGCTTGTCGGACAAGCAAAGTAAACCTACGGGCATGGCATCAGACTTTGCAGATTGTGGGTGAGGCCAGCAGCATAGAGGTGTGAGAATTATGGCGTTTCCTAACCATGAACCCCTGAAGCCCGGAACCCCACTTCAGCTAACCTTGCATCCCGAAACAACAATCCCAGAAGTCCCGACGCTGCCATGCACCACACGCAGCCACCAGCAGGTGATGCCGCAAAGACCGGCGTTTGTATGGGATTCTGGGGCTAGGGAAGCAAGGTACCCGGATCCTATAACCTAGGTTTTCGGGATTAGGCATTAGGGACATCATAATAAGGAGCTTCAAACCCCTAAATCCTAAACCCCTAAACCCTAAACCAATTGCCTCGCCTGGCTTGTCCGAGTGTGAGCGCCGAAACCCTAAACCCCTAAACCCTAGACCCCTAAACCCTAAACCCTAAACCCCTAAACCCTAAACCCCGGCCTAAATCCGTCAAAGGGATTGCAGGCTTCCGAGGCCCAGAACCAGGTCAATAGTTGGCAGGCTCGTGACGTTGGGCAAGGTCCTGCATGTTGGGGTTCCTTTAGGGGATACTATAAGAGGGGTTTAGGGCTTAAGGGTTTAGGGGTTTAGGGGTTTGGGGTTTAGCGAGTCTTGTGGTTTAGGGGTTCAGGGGTTTAGTATAGAGGTTAAGGGTTTAGGGGTTGGAAGGGTTTAGGGCTTAGGGCCTAAAAGGGTGACGGGTTTAGGGGTTGGGGATTTCGGGCATCAGGGTTTCGGCGATCACACTCGGAGGGTTTGGAGCTTTCGATTTCGGCCGACAAATTCGGGAGGATAGGGAGATATGAATCCACTTACTCTACTTGAAACTTAAATAGCCTTCCTTATTTTAGCATGAGGCTGACAAGGGAAAGAGATCAGAGGCAGAAACCGAGCAAGCTTCTCGCGATGGGGACCCCAAACTGTAAACTAAACAATGATGGGCTGTTGGATTGCACAAGCGGGACGGCCACAAGGATCGGCAGGGTGTGGCAAACTTTTTGCTGTCGCCTCTTTGGCACAGGTACCTGCGAATCTCGAACACTGGGCCTGTTGCTTCAGTCCACTGTGATTCAATCTGGGACCTATACGAGCTGGAAGTCTACGACGTTGCTGGATCGTTGCTGTTTCCCATTGCAAGCAGCCCAACAGGGTCGGCAACAGGGCATCCTCCTTCCTTAGCCGTGGATGGGCCGCTCTCCACTTTCTGGGCTGGCGGACACGATGTTGGGCTGGGCTGCCGATGCTGGTCGGAGGCTAAGAAGGCAGCTGATTGTGCTGGACATGCACGCCGCAGTTCCTGTCTCGAGAATCGTGGTGCATCAGGGAGGAGGTGAAGACGGCCCTATCGCCCGCTATTGCCACGCCAGCTGGGACCTCTACGAGGTTGAATTGTTGTTGTTGTTGTGCTGCATGATAGTAGTACTCATAGTAGTGGTAGAAGTGGTAGAGCAAATATTACCCGAGAGAGAATTGGATTTGGTAACCAGTCATGACTCCTGAATCATGAATGTGTAGAATATCAAATCAGCGGTTAGCGCTCAGCAGTTAATAGCTACTATTCAGGAAAGACTGATTCCTGGTTGCTAAGAGCTGTTATGACTATGATTGTTATGCATGGTAGTGATATGTAAATACTCTTACTCGTCGCAGTATTTAGTAGCAGCAGTTGTCTGAATTAGTGGTGGGGGTGATGGGCGGTGGTGTTTTATTCTGGACGTTTTGAGCCGCCTACGCTTGCGTGTGTTTAGCGCAGGCCTCGGGTTTTCGGGTGGTTATTATTGATCTACTTGTAGTAAAGCACGACCGTGCATGTCAACACTATCGCCATAATCACCATCATCGTCATCATCTTCATGGACCTAATCACGTGAACGCGAACTGCATTGAAAATCCTACGGACGGAGGCACAGAACCATAACCAACAAATATCAGCAACTTTGAAAGCACGCCAATGTCGACATGGGCATTACAGTCATTACAGCTGCCGAAGTACGGAGCCGACGAAGGCTACAGAGACGTGGCAGTAACACTGCAGTCACCATCGTGGTCCTTCTCACCGTTGTGGAAGTCGCCGATGCTTACGTCTCGAGTGAGAACATCGTCACGAGCACCACATTGCTAGCAGCAACCTTCGCCCGTGTAGTACGAGTGGCTGTTTCAACCACAGGCGACTTCCTCGTTCCGTTAGTATACAAGACAAGCAACAGTGGCTCTTGTAATGGTAGCAGTTATAGTAACAGTAGCAGACAGTAGTAGTCGTCGTAGTAGTAGTAGTAGTTGTTGTAGTTGTTGTAGTAGCAGTTGTAGTTGTAGTTGTAGTTGTAGTGGTGGTAGCAGTAGTAGTAGTAGTAGTAGTAGTAGTAGTAGTAGTAGCGGTAGCGGTAGCGGTAGCGGTAGCGGTAGCGGTAGCGGTAGCGGTAGCAGTAGCAGTAGCAGTAGCAGTTGCAGTTGCAGTTGCAGTAGCAGTCGCAGTAGCAGTTGCAGTAGCAGTCGCAGTAGCTGTTCCAGTAGCCGTAGACTTGGAAGTAGTAGTAGACGTAGATGTAGGTGTAGAAGTAGGAGTAGGAGTGGGAGTAGGAGTAGGAGTAGGAGTAGGGCTAGAGCTAGGACTAGGACACTGGTAGTTGTTGGTGTATTGGTAGTTGTTGTTGCAGTTGTAGCTGTAGTCGTTGTAGTTGTGGTTGTAGTTGTCGTTGTGGTTGTTGTGGTCGTGGTCACGTGGACGTCGACGTGGTAGTCGCCGCGGTGGTGTCAGAACAATTGGGGTGACATGTTCAGATGGAGACGACACGGACAGGACCCCTCGCACTTGCGAGCACCAGCAATTTCGAATGCTTCTCTTGGGAGTGCACCACAAGGGCCACACCGGAGGGCCCGAATGGGTGTGAAAGCACCTCGCTTAGTGCCGGAATCGCACGCGTGACAGTTTTAGACTTTTCAACCCTTTTGCTTGCTTTTGTCAGCCTTAGAAGTGCGACGGAGTGCTGAAAGGACATGCATGTGAGGTCATTTCACGATGGAATACGATGAGCGTCGGAAGCCGACTCGTCGCTAGCTGTGTGCAAAATGCAGCCCTCTTCTTTTGAAGACGGGGATTCAGGAATGCCGATCGCACGCGATGGCCCATGTTAATCCCTGACTTAATTATTTCTTGCAAAGTGATGTTTCAGTTTCCAGAGTTGCGGCACGGCAGTGCCTCTGCAAATGCCGAGGTGGCATGGATGATTGCACTCTGCGAGCTCGCGGATCGACGATATTTCAACAAAAACAACAGCTGGTTCTATCCAGGTCTAATAGACATAGAACCCTTAGAAAGATGAATGAAATAATAAAATTAAATTTTCAAATTAATCATAAAATTGATATCAGATCTCTCGGATCTCGATTTAATACTAATAAAATTAGATTTTCAAATTAATCATAAAATTGATATCAGATCTCTCGGATCTCGATTTAATACTAATTCAAAATCGAAATAAAGATTTTTCGAGAGACTATAATATAATATACTCTTTTATCATGATTGAAATTCAACTAACTTCTCAAAGATTTTAAATATATTCAATTTTCTTATTTAAATGATTTTATCTATAATTTTATATTTTGATCTTGGATTTATCGACAATAATACTTAAATATTGATGGAGACTATTTATGATTTAATTCTAAACAACATTCCTTTTTATCGGTTTGTTTCAGAAAAAATATGATAGATTTAGATTATCGGAGTTCTGATTATTTTAGACTTCGATATGAAAATAATGAATATGATGAATTCTTATTGATAATATTTAGTTTTTTTTTCATATTGAATAATTTATTTGAAATTTTATTTTTCATGAAATACGGTTAATATTGATATCTTTACTATTTGATTTTTCTTCTGGAATATTAGACATATAAAAAATGATATTCAATTAGATAAAAAATATAATTTAAAATATATTTGATATGCTATTTATACACAGAGTAAGATAAAGATCTCAATATATAAGCCACATTCGTATGGACGTTATCATTTTCTAGCTATCTCTCGAACTCTATTTCTAACTCTCTTAATTCTCTAGCTTTAATTTTCTTTCTAGCTCTCTCCCTCTCTCTCTCCCTCTCTCTCTCCTCCTTTCTTCTTCTCTAGCTCTATCCTTCTAGTTTTCTAGCTATAGCTCTCCAACTTTAATTCCCTTTCTAGCTCTCTCCCTCTCTCCTTCTCCGTCTCCTCCTCTCTCCCTCTCTGCCTCTCCGCCTCTCCCTCCCTCCCTCTCTCCCTTCCCTCTAGGACCTTTTCGCGCGCGCCGCATCCAACCAGAGCCTTCCAGAGAGAACGTTTTATAGTGTTTAAACTCTTCCGGAGCCGCTCCAGAGCTCTGGGACCTTTTCGCACGCGCCACATCCAACAGAGCCTTCCAGAGAGAGCGTTTAGTGACGTTTAGGTTCTTCCGGAGCCGACCCAGAGCTCTGGGGCCTTTTCGCGGGAGCCGCATCCAACAGAGCCTTCCAGAGAGAGCTTTTAATAGTGTTTAGACTCTTCCGGAGCTGCCCACGATGGAGTGAGGGAATAAGGGAATGAGGGAGGGAGTGCCCACGATGAAGTGTGAGGGAGTGAAGAAGTGAGTGAAAGAACGGAGGGCGATAGTAAAAATCATCTCGCCGAAATAATGGAGAGAATAAAACCAAATTACTATAGAAATAAAAACTCCGAAATATCGTTTTCTTGACGAAAACCACACAAAACTCGAAGTTTTCAAACTTTTGACCAAAAACCTCCAAAAATAAACGACGAGCTACCCTATATAACGGCAGACGCACGCGCTTCCTTGCTAGCAATTATTAAAGATATTATTGATTGATTCCGATATGAATCAAAATATACGAATATCGACATACCGTCATTTCAAATACCTTACATATAAATTTTCTGATGTTTCGTACATATTTGAATTATTATCCTTAATAATATCATTAGCTCCGATATTAATATTAAAACCTAAGACCTATATATTATTTATATTAATTTTTATAACGCATCTTATTTTCGAAGTATCTTTCGTATCAATATAATCGATATTTCGTGCGAATACCGATTTTAAAAGAGAGAAAAAAGAAAAATATCTAGAAATCAAAATAAGAAAAGAGAAAAAATACCTACTTTAAATGAGATATCAAAAAATTAAACAATTTAGCACATAATAGTAGAATACTATTATAATAATAGAAACGAAAGACTAATTACATTAATTTTCATGATATGAATCAAAAACATATAATTATATGCAGACACGAACCCAAAACCTTTCAAATACGACCGAATATGAATCAAATACAATTCACCGGACCTAAACCAGACACGAACCGGACACGAACCCAGACACTAACAAGACACGAACCAAACACGAACGCGGACACGAACCCGGACACGAACCAGACACGAACCAAACACGAACCAAACACGAACCCAGACGCGAATCGGACACGAACCCGGACGCGAACCCAGACACTAACAAGACACGAACCGACACGAACCCAAAACCGGACACGAACCCAAACACGAACCAAGACACGAACCAGACTCGAACCCGGACACGAACCGTCGCGAACCAGACGCGAACCCGGGCACCAACCCAAACACGAACCCAGACACGAACCCGACACGAACCCGGACACGAACCACGAACCCGGACCGGAACCGGACAGGAACCCAACAGAAATAGTGATTGAACTGCTTCGCAACTTCCAGGCGGTGTCTCCATATTCCTTGCGAAGCTCATATAGGCATTTATAGGTGCATCGATTTTTGTTTTAATCGCTGATTAAAGGAAATTTCTGCATGATTTCCAGACGCTCAGGTGTTGAAAGCGTTAGGATAGCAGGGTCCAGCCAGCGGCTATCACGTAAAGAATCCGTTACAACGCCTGCAAGAAATCTGCTGAAATTTATTGCCACGCGAATATCATCCTCAAATCTGCACCCTGAAGCCACCAAAATTGAATATGCCGCGAGATTTCCTAAACCTAGCAAAATCTCCGGGATCTTAATACCGGGAGAGAAGCGCTTGCGATGCTAAAATTTCCAGGGTTTTAGTCACGCGAGACAATAATGCAAGAGGCTTTCACGAAGAAACGCAGAAAAGGACCAAGTTACAGTGGGGCAGGGGTGCGGGCAGAATTACGAACGCAAGCAGCACGACACCGACTTATTAGAGAATAAATATCTAAATCCAAAAATCTCTTCCTTATAATATTTCAATACATAGAATCTTCTATCAAGAAATCTAAAAATCCATGAATCATTCAACCTATCAATGATTCTATCATTTTGGATTTAGGAATGCAGTAAGTTTTGTATAGTATAATTTGTGATTCGAAATATGGAACTAACAATTATTTCTATAGAAGCCAAGACACATTCTGAATAACTGAGATTATCCGAATATCTTGATTCAAGTAATCCTGACCTTTCTTCTTGATCGACATACGTTCTTCAGAAATGACCTATCCAAGCTCGCAACCAAGCAGCAAACGTTAAGTCTTTGACACATATATATATATACATACATACATATTTATATTATATATTGCCACGGCTGGCAGGGATACAGGGATTAGAATGAACCAGCGGCCTCTCCATAGACAAGACACTATGACGATTAGCCCCTACTGCGGAAAATATTATCCAAGGCTTCTTTCTATGTTAGTAGGTATTCAATGATGCTGTGTTTGTTTCACGGCAACAGCTTGTCCAAGTTTCGTGAAGTATTTTCACGAGGATTGTGCAAGCTGCAGCGCTGAAGCAGGTACCGGACATCGCAAGAACACCGTTGAGGCTACGGCTTGTGTAAGGCTTGGGTTCAAGGCCATAGGCTTGGAAACGTTGAGAACATGGGCACCAAATCCGAAAATGCTTACAAACCTGGAGGGGTTGGAGCTGCAGGCACAATACTAATACTAAGAATACAAAGACTAATAACAATAGTACTGATATTAATGAAGACTGGAGCCCTTCCTAGACCCTAAAATGATTAAGAAGTTTCAACCCAAAGCCGTGCACCCCAAGCCTTAAACGTGAGTTCAACTCGATACCCTGAGCCCCAAGCCCCTAACACCAGAGCCTGTGCGCCCTAAGGCCCGAGAGTCTAAAGCAAAAAACCCTAAACCCTTTCCCGTCTTCAGCTGTTGCGTGACTCTCTAGCCCCTTCGGGGCGGGAGAAATCCACGCACATCAATGCTGTCGTACTGCGTGCGGTAGAGGACATCTCAACGAGGGTGCGGGGTTCGGTTTAGGGGTTTACACTGTTGTATCCGCAACTTTTTCCACATGACGGGTGCGGGGTTCGGATTAGGGGCTTACATCGTTGTATCTCCAACTTTTTCCACAGGATATGTTTACACAACGTTATCCACACTGCTGCCGCAATTTCCATGCTGCTTCAACAGCTTTCCACAGTTTTTCTGCTGTTGTTTTCTCAACCTCGCAAGGTTGCAGACTATGCTACGGAGGGTTTAGGATTGCGGGACAAGTTGACGAAGAACCGTGGGGGCTGCGGGAGAACATGTGGAACATGGGCCGGGAAATTGTTCAACAAGTTGCAGCAACTCAGGGTTAAGGGTTCAGGGTTTAGTTTGCAGACTAAATGCCTCTCTGCAAAGAAGCACATAACTCTTTGCTGTGAACGGCAGGCTTTTGAACAAGTAATTGTCTCCGCTCTTAGCCACTATAAACGGTCCCTTTGTACGGTCAAGAACAGTGTTGCTAAGGGTTTTGCGACATAATTAGAACTACTATTCCTTACGGTTTCCTTTAGACTATACTCAGGTTTTTATGAATTATACTCATCACACCTTCGTTCAAGGTTCCTCTAAATAATTGTTAGACACATGGGAAGCCTCCGGCAGCTTCCGAAACACCCTAAACCCTAAACCCTAAATCCTAAACCCTGAACCCTAAATCCTAAACCTTAAATCCTAAACCCTAAACCCTAAATCCTAAACCCTAAACCTTAAATCCTAAACCCTAAGAAGCCCTAAGCCTTCTCAGTCGGAACATTAAAGCTGCAAGGCATGAAAGCTTCTGAAACACGGTTAAGGGTCTAGGGTTTAGGGTGTAGGGAAGTCACCCACCGCATCAGAAGTTACAAATTCCAGGAGCTACGAACAAGCTCCACGAAGATCTGGTCATCTGCCACGGCAAGAGAGACCTGGAGGACGACACTGCCCCGAACTCTCTGCTCTAATGTCTTCCGGCTGTGCATCCCTAAGTTCTCATTTCCAGCCTGCAGCTAACAGCCGAAGTCCTAAACGGGACATGTTTGACTATTGTTTGTTGCTACTCAAAATTCCGACCACTATGGCTATTACATTCCGACCCCTATGGTTATTAGCTTCCTTTGCCATCCTTGAGCCCCCCGAACTCCCTGAAACGCAGAGGCCGCACACCCAAATGCTCCTTTTCCGGGTGCCCGGCATCGTCGTAATAGGCCTGAAAGGCCTCCCAAGTGATGCGTCCTTCCGGGTGATCCTGGGATGCAGCCCAGGGACTCCAATATCCCTTAATCAAGGAATATTCCTTAAATCATATTAGGGATCCTACTATGATTCAGGGAATATTCCGTAATCAAGGGATATCGGAGAACCGCAACTAACGACTGTTGCGAACATGAAAAACGATGAGGATCACGATCAGCACGACGGTGAGGGTGAGACTCACAATGAGGGTGGTGTGGACTATGCAGCTGCTGAAGAGGAAGGAGATCATGATGACGTTGCTGATGTTGTTGGTAATGACGATATTGCTGTTCATGATGAGCGTTTGTAACACACGGTGCTGCTGACGATGACCATGGAGGTCACCATCATCGTCGTAGCCTTCGTGTGGGCTTGCCATGGCGATCATGATGAAGGGACTCCAAAGTCCCAGAGACTCCAAAGTCCCTTAATACTTAATTAAGGAATATTCCCTAAATTATAGCAGGATCCCTCACAGGATTTAAGGAATATTCCTGAATTAAGGGACATTGGAGTCTCTGGGTTCATGAATAACTTATGGTGATGGTGAGGATAATGCAGGTGACGAAGATGATGGAGACCGGAGAGATCACGGAGCATGCAACTGCGGTATTGGTGCTACACCTCCCCAGCGTGATATCTAGCATCACTTGCTTCTGCTCTCACCTTATGTAATTGTACTGTGCAAAATCGTGCAATACTGACAGGCGTATGTGCTTCGAGTGTCCGAGAAATGATCGAAGCACTGGGAAAGCGGCCCTATGAGGGTTCAAGCCAAGATTCGGGCCATCATGCAAAGCTAGTTGCCTGGAGAGGAAACCTGGCCCTTGCTTCGACACCACCCGTTTCGGGTTCCGGGTTTAGAGTTCAGGGCACGAGTTTCGTGACAGACGAGTACATGCACTCGACCTTGCTTCCTGAAAGTTGCAGACAACTTGGGCCAATGACAAGCCCAAGCCCGTCGCCCAGACCTCTTGACCTACAAGTCTGAGCCCAAGCCCGAAGACGATACACCCGCTTCACAGCTTCACACCTGAAATGCTCGCCCAGGTCTGTGCAGTCAAATCTCGAGCTCCCACTGACGAAAGAACTCCTGGCTGTGCGTTCCGGACAGGAAAGACACCGCAGTAGCTTTGTCTTTTGTACACTGCTTGTAGTCTTTATTTCTTCTAAAACTGTGGTGAAGACTACAACAGTTTAGGTTTGGAGTATTGAGGATTTGCACGATATAAGGTTGAAAGGCTTATAGTCAGGGGCCCGTCCACTCCAAAGCCGAGCCAGTCCCACTCAGCAAGCCTGGCCCTACATTGCTTAGTGACATGTAGGACTGCGCAGGTCGAAGCTGCTCTTGGGGCAGGATAAACTACCGTGACCTACTTTCGACAAGTGCTTGTGTGGACGAAGGAATTGCAGTCGGGTCCTAGATGTTGATTCCGATATGACGACCCTGGCTCATGGTGACCATGGTGCGAAGGACGCATGCCGGGCTCAGAGCTGTCAACAGGTTTTTCACATTCACTATCATCGCCCCGAACCCAGAGACCCGGCTCATCCCGCAGGTGCAGACCCCGTTGCTGTTGGAAATGCGCTGATGTGTCGAACCACTCGTACATCGCGAAGCATCACCAGCTTTAGACGTTGGACGTTACTCTGCAAACCAGGGTTCACATGCAAAAGCAACAGGCCCACAGTGCTACAGGAAAATCTCAACCCGAAACTGAAAACGCACCACGCCCAAAGCATCCAGAGCAAACGGTTAAACCCCTGAGCCTGAATAGACAGCTATGCTGAAACCTGAACATGCTGAACAGCTAACTCGCTGAATCTAGTACGTAAGTCTGCCGAGCTACTAAGCTCCCAAACTCCATCTTTAACTCCCTCAACCTCTCAATCGCTGAACCCTGAAGCCCTTTTCCGTTGATGAGGGGAGCACCTCTCGCGCCTCCTCGATGGACAGAGAGCCATCCTGAACCTTTTGTCGGTGTTCTTTGTGCAAGGACTGTTGCCACTACGAGTTTGGGTTTTGAGGTGGTGGTAGTGATGGTGGTGGTGGTAGTAGTAGTAGTAGTAGTCGTAAGCAGCAGTAGCAGCAGCAGTAGTGGTAGCAGTAGCGGCAGCAGTAGCGGTAGTGGTAGAGCGGTAGAGCGGTAGAGCGCGGAGCAGGAGCAGGAGGAGTAGGAGTAGGAGAAGGAGTAGGAGTAGGAGGAGGAGCAGCAGCAGCAGCAGCAGTAGTAGTTAGTAGTAGTGGAAGAAGAAAGTTGTACATCTACATCTTATGGCTGTGGATTCAGGTATCGCTCTCGCTCGGGTTCCCCTAAGGCCCTAAACGTCAACCCCTTAACCCCAAACAACCCGACAGGCAGCGTAGGGTTCTAAAATAGGTTCCCCTTTAAAGGAAACCCTATAGATCCCTTAAAGGAGCCCTGAAAGGAAACCTTCTTGAGCCCTTAAAGGAGCCCGTAAAGGGTACTACAGGCTTCTATAATTCGGTTGATGATATAAATCCTGCATTACCCATACGGAGGAATACACCATAATTCCTATAGTTTAAGGTCCTGAAGGTAAATGCAGGATTTATGTCATCAACTGTATCCTTTTTGGGGAAGCCAACCCCTAAGGGTCCATGTACCCAAATAGTATATACTTTGGCCTTAAAGTACTCCCTATATAGGTCTTAAAGGGACCCTATTTGGGTACATGGACCCTTGGGGAAAGCCGGTGTGTGACTCTTGGCCTGGCCTTGGGATGGGCCGTGGCACAGAAGAGCTTCCTCGGATGTTTAGGGATGTTAAGGTTTTTAGGGTCTAGGAAGGTTTAGGGTTTAGGAATGTTTAGGGCTTTAGGGTTTTAGGGTTTTAGGGCTTAGGGTTTAGGGTTTTAGGGTTTTAGGGTTTAGGGCTTTAGGGTTTTAAGGTTTAGGGTTAGTTAAGGCTTGAAGTCGAGCTCGGAAGCCTGCAATCGCCCAACATGCGCCAAAGTGCGCCCATAAGCCCCGAAGCCCTAGAGTCGCAAGAATGCCTCGAAGCCGCAAGCTC
This sequence comes from Symbiodinium sp. clade A Y106, assembly GCA_003297005.1. NCBI lineage: Eukaryota > Dinophyceae > Suessiales > Symbiodiniaceae > Symbiodinium > Symbiodinium sp. clade A. Next base: position 169,250 of record BGNK01000162.1, read on the forward strand.
CAGAATCCTAAAGCCCTGAAGTCCCTAGAGTTTAGGGGTTTAGGGGTTTAGGGTTTAGAGGCCTAAAGCCTAACTTAAGCCCCTAAAACCCTACAGCCCTCCCTTTTCAAAGCCCTTCACCAACGTATATGCCACCAGAACCTGAAACTCGCGACAACCCCATAAAGATACGAACCCTTCAACGCCCTAAAAAGCCTTTGAAGTCCTAAAGCCTTCACTAAAGCACTACACACAAATCCTAAACACGCACCCCACTCCTAAACCCTGAGATCTGAAGTACAAATCTTTGAGCTGGACTGTTGTTCGGATTGTCTTGGGCTGTATGGGTCTAGGGCTTAGGCTACAAAAGGCCTCTATGGGTTGGGGGTTTAGGGTTTTGGGTTTAGGGTTCAGCAGCTCTGACTTTGGACATTTCTTGTCAAACTATTTGTTGTCAAGCTATCTTCCAGAAGAAACCCCACCCGCCCATAGAATCCCCTCACATTAGGAATAACGATTTTACTTATTCCAGTTTGAATTCAATAGACAATCTTCTACATACCATGAAAAATTAAAATTATGATCTTACCCATTAGTTTGAAGTAAGTACCAAACAACTGTTGAGCTACATATTGATGCTAAAGCTTGGCAGAACATATTATATATTTCAGACAGAAACTACACAGCAGACATCTCAGGCAGCATAATTCACAAACTGATACCCGGCAAGTACAAAATCCAGAGTTCACAAGTTGGCATCCGACAGGTAGAAGTTCAAGACAATTGAAATTGACGAACACTTCATGATAGCAACGACAGCCATCAGCTATGAGCTTCCTGCACGAGGCTCAAGATACAACCTGTATCAGCCAACATAGCACACTGCCACTACAGCTACTGTCATTCACAAGTTCAAAGCTCAAGCATCTGTCTTCTAAAGCTGGGGCCCTCCGGGGGTCAAAACATCTAGCTTGTACGGCTAGCCTTTTGAAAGCTCAAAACATCTGTCTTCCGAAGCTGGCCCCTCCAAGGGTCAAAACACCTAGCTTGTACGGCTAGACTCTTCAAAGCTCAACACATCTGTCTTCCAAAGCTGGGCCCCTCCAGGGGTCAAAACATCTAGCTTGTACGGCTAGCCTCATTAAAAGCTCAAAACATCTGTCTTCTAAAGCTGGGCCCCTCCAAGGGTCAAAACATCTAGCTTGCACGGCTAGCCTCTTCAAAGCTCAAAACATTTGTCTTCTAAGACTGGGCCCCTCCAGGGGTCAAAACATCTAGCTTGTACGGCTTCTTCAAAGCTCAAGCATCTGCCTTCTAAAGCTAGGCCCCTCCAGGGGTCAAAACATCTAGCTTGTACGGCTAGCCTCTTCAAAGCTCAAAACATCTGTCTTCCAAAGCTGGCCCCTCCAGGGGTCAAAACATCTAGCTTGTACGGCTAGCCTTTCCAAAGCTCAAAACATCTGTCTTCTAAAGCTGGGCCCCTCCAGGGGTCAAAACATCTAGCTTGTACGGCTAGCCTCTTCAAAGCTCAAAACATCTGTCTTCTAAAGCTGGGCCCCTCCAGGAGTCAAAACATCTCGCTTGTACGGCTAGCATCTTCAAAGCTCAAAACATCTGTCTTCCAAAGCTGGCCCCTCCAAGGGTCAAAACATCTAGCCTGTACGGCTAGACTCTTCAAAGCTCAAAACATCTGTCTTCTAAAGCTGGGCCCCTCCAGGGGTCCAAACATCTAGCTTGTACGGCTAGCCTCATTAAAGGCTCAAAACATCTGCCTTAAAACATCTAGCTTGTACGGCTAGCCTCTTCAATGCTCAAAACATCTGTCTTCTAAGACTGGGCCCCTCCAGGGGTCAAAACATCTTTCTTGTACGGCTAGCCTCTTCAAAGTTCAAAACATTTGTCTTCTAAGGCTGGGCCCCTCCAGGGGTCAAAACATCTAGCTTGTACGGCTAGCCTCTTCAATGCTCCAAACATCTGTCTTCCAAAGCTGGGCCCCTCCAAGGGTCAAAACATCTAGCTTGTACGGCAAGCCTCTTCAAAGCTCAAAACATCTGTCTTCCAAAGCTGGCCCCTCCAAGGGTCAAAACATCTAGGTTGTACGGCTAGCCTCTTCAAAGCTCCAAACATCTGTCTTCTACAGCTGGGCCCCTCCAGGGGTCAAAACATCTAGGTTGCACGGCTAGCCTCTTCAAAGCTCAAAACATCTGCAACGCCGATAGCTGAGAGAAGTCTCTAAAAGCTCAAGGGTCTAACGACAAACCGCTTAAAAACCATGTTTTGCCTTGCCTTTAGAAATACCCCTCCCCACCCTCGAACCATTTCCAGGGCCTAAACCGTAGGGCCTAAACCTTAGAACCTAAACCGTAGCGCCTGAACCCTAGGGCCTAAACCCTAGGCCCTAGCCCTAAACCGGAAGGCCTAAACCCTAGAACCTAAACTGAGTACGACGATAGTTTTGGCACTGCCCCCGCCCTGTAACAGCCTGTATTACTATCTATATTAGGGGGCATATATAAGGGCTGTTGTTTACCATACTCTGAATAGTATCTAACTAGATACAGAGTGGTGGCAGTACCCAACTGATACTGCTCTTTGGAACCTTGGCGGCCTCGTATCTTGCTACCAGGAGCTCTCCAACTCTCGAGCTCTGGAGAGCTCCAGTAGAGGACTCTCGTCTCAACACGTCAATACCCAGAGAGCCCAATACGCATTAAGGGAATATACCTTAAATCATAAGGAGCTTCATATTAAATGTAAGGCTACTTTCCTTAATTAAAGTGTATTCGGCTCTCTGGGGAACCAAGAGTGCTCCTGGGTTAGAACTCGCTATTTCAGAAGAGCTTCCCAGTCTTACTATGAATCGGGATATCGGCTGAGGAGTAGACACGAGGATGAGAAGCAAGTCATACAGGAGCCCGAATAATCATCACTAGCATTCCTTCGGGTTCCTTGTTTTAACTCTACTACCCCAACACCCCCAATCTAGTCATTAAGGCTCCTCCCTGTAGTATCTTGATCAAGGTCTTGGGGAGTTTCCGATCGGTGAGTCTAGGATTTTGGGTTTTGGGGTTTAGGGGTCAGGGTTTAGGGTTTCGGGGTTCTATGGCTGGCCATTCCGCCTATTCAAGTGTCCTCAAGATATGATTCATTGGCATCGGGGTTTTGGGGTTTAGAGTTTAGGGTTTAACATTTAGGGTTTGGGGTTTATTTAGGGTCTGGGGACAAGGCTCGGTTGTGCAGAAAAGTTCATAATTTTCGGTCGGAAGCCTTTTATGAGGAGCTAGGAAGGCTGCACCCTGACCAGGCTAAGCTGTCTGCTGCAGGTGCGTGATGTCCACCATTTTGGCGATCGCATTGTCCTGCGCAGTCTCGCAGCTAAACCCCAAGCGCCGCGGGATGATCACAGAGGTGCCCGGGTGATCAGTACGGGGTCAGGGAAGGGTGAGAGCTAGCGATGCCATATTTCGACAGGGACTGTCACACAAGACTGCGAAGCTTGTGCCATGAAGCTGGCACGTCAAGCCCAAAAGCCGGAACCCTACTGCTTAGTCGGGCAGGAAGGTGGACATATTTAGGGCTGGGGCGAGGGATCCTTCCCAAGAACATGCGACAGCTGCGACAATAGAAGCCCGCAAGAAGTGATCAACATCTAAGGCTGGGGCCTCACTAAATAGTCAGCGTTTCCAGACTATTCAGACAAATAGTATAGTCTAGCATAATTTACCCCCCTCCTCCCAGGCGCCAGATTGTGGCTACTAAGGCCTAATCTAACTTGAATCCTGCAACATCAAGGGTCATCTTATCGCATCATATGAAGCGCTCTATAATTTAAGGTACGTTGCCGATTAAGGGGTACGGAGATTTCTGGCATAGGCCCTAAACCCTAAACCCTTGACCAAAACCATCCCTAGAGCAATCGACCTCCAGCTTCTTGAAGGCATCCTTCACTGCACTGAGGCGGAAGGGCCGCATGGTGCCACCCATCCTTCTCGAGTTCAGGGTTTAGGGTTTGGGTTAAGGGTTAAGGGTTAAGGGTTTAGGATATAAGGGCTAGGATAAGAGTTAAAAAGGCTGCTATAAGGCTAGTGTCAGAGATGGGGCTTCCGGTGCCTTGAGCTGGCTCCTCTGAGATTCAAGCCTTTCTATACGATCACTACTGTTGCTACTCCCCAAACCCTGAACCCTACCTCTATTCTTCTGGTTGTGATAATAATAGGGGCTACTGATACGACTGCCGGGAAGCAGCCGGGACTCTGTCACCGCTACGCCTGGCCGCTGCTTCGGGTTTAGAAATCCCACAGACTCCAAAACCGCTTGATTAAGGAATATGCCCTAGTTCTTATTGGGGGCCCAAGTATGCTTTAAGGCATATTCCTTAATTCAAGGGTTTCGAAGGTCTGGGTTTACCCTCTACGAGGCCCGAATAAGATGTGAGACCCCAACAAGGAAACATCCACACTCAGGAAACTACATTCTATGCCGGCATCATCCAGGGTTACCACAGTGAGGCTGCAGCAATCATCAGGTCCGAGTATCAAGAGCTATGCTGCAGGAAATATTAGGATCATATACGGCCCACTTCAAATTTAAAGGTCTCGGTCTCGCACAGTCGGAAGAAGCGCCGGTAGTTCAGGAGCTCTCTCTCACCTCGCAGAAATAAAACCGCTCAGGGTTGGGGCTTCGGGTTTAGGGCTCCGCCCTTCGAGACGACCACTCACGAGGTCTGGAAACCTCGAAACCTCGTGCACAGAACAAGTCGAAGGGAAGAGAGACCTGCCACATTGAGCATCCGGACTGCGCGGACCAAGACCCTGTAAAGAACGATTGTCCCTGTGAGCTTTAGCGGGATCCTATTCTTAGCATCTTAGCCGCGGCTTGAGGGTTGGCATTAATTGTTTCGGGTTCAGGTTTGAGTCGGTTTGAGTGTTTCTGCGAACAGCTGGGATTAGCACCAACGTCTACACTCGGATTTCTTTTTCCTGTCTGCTACTCCCAAAAGCAAGTACGAAGCAACATAAACTAGTATATAAGGGGAAGGCACTAGAACTTTTGAAAACAAAATCACCTAACAGTGCTGAGCAGTAAACAGCTTCGAACGCTGGTGAAGCGAACAGTTCAATCAAGATGGCACTTTGACGGCACCCGGACCCTGAAGCCTGCGGGATGGGATGCCACTCCGGCATCCCGGGATTGTGGTCTTTGCTTTTAGGATTTTTGGGCTTAGGATCTCATTCATTATTTTCCGCAGAAAGCAGAGCCCCAGGCATCCGGTACGTAAACGACGAGCATACTGGGATGTAGCAAACCCCAACTTCTCCAACCCTAAACACCCCAAAACCGTAAGGGTTTAGGCTTTAGCGTTTAGGGTTTAGGACCCTAAAGCCCTGAAGCCCTAAACCCCTACCGCTCCAAGCCCTAAACCCTCGCAACACCCGCCTTCCGGGGCATCACCTGGAGAGCCAAGAGCAAGCTACGCAACTGGAGACTACTTGCAAGCTTCATGGGCTTTAGGGTTTAAAGGGTTTAGGGGCTTAGCGTTTAGGTTTACGGGTTTAGATGTTTCGGGTTGAGGGTTCAGGTTTAGGGGTTCCAGGGGCTTCGGGTTTTGGAGTTTTGGTTTAAAGTTTATGGAATTGAGGATGTAAGGGATTTAGGTGTTCAGGGTTTGGGAACATGGAGAACCTCCAGTTGGCTGCTTTAAGGTGTAGGGTTTGGGTTTGTAGGTCATCAGAGTCGTGCTGTGTGATCGTGGAGTGCCGCGTTCAAAACAGACAGCATCTAAATTAATCCAAGTACTGGTCTTGCGGTACAGCGGTTGTACACCACTCGCCTCGAAACTCGCCCTCTAAAGCCACATCACACCCTCAACCCTTAACTAATTTTAAACTGGCCTGAACCCCCCTAGACCCTAAAGCCGAAATAAAAGCCCGATGGAAACCCGAGCATCTTAAACCCCTAAACCCTAAGCCCTTTTACCCCTGACCCCTAAACCCTAATTCCTATAACCCCTAACCCCCAATAACCCTAAACCCTAAACCCTATCCTAAGCCCCAGAGCTCGGAAACCGAAAGCAACAGGAACCAGGACACGGAAACCTACGAACCAGTACAAAGAAACCTACGAGCACTAAATCCCTAAACCCTATACACCTACACCCGAAGCCCGAACCCTACACCCCTAAACCCCTAAACCTTAAGCCCTAAACCCCTAACCCCCTATAACCCCTAAACCCTAAACCCCTAAATCCCTGAATTCCGAAACTCTAAACCCCTAAATCCCTGAATCCCTAAAGCCCAAAACCCCTAAATCCCTGAATCCCTAAATCCCTGAATCCCTAAACACTAAGCCCTAAACCCCTAAACCCTAAATCCCTGAATCCCTGACGCCTTAAACCGTCCGAGCCGTAACGCCAAGCTGCCGGGATCCAACGGTTTGCCGTCAAAGTCGCAGCCAAAGAGCCTGCTCAGAGCGGCTGAGAATTTAGGATTTAGGGTTTTAGGGTTCCTTTAAGGGGTCTATAGACACTATAGGGTTTAGGGTGTGATAGGGTTAATAGGGTTTAGGGTTTAGGGGTTAGGGTTTGAGAATTTGGGGCTCAATGTAGGGGCCTTAAGAATTGGATCAGGGTTTTGGGGTATATGATACCATAATCATAGAAAGGAACCACCGAAAATAGTATTGGCAGTTACTTAGGCTCCTGCAGTACGGCCTTTTCTGTCGGAAGAGGAGATTACAGGGTTCAGGGCTTGTGGCTTCCTGGCTGCGAGCCTGAGGATTTACGGCTGATTCCTTTTAGGGTGCGGAGCTTTCGGCTGAGGGTTAGTGCCAAAGTGCCTCGGGTTGCCCTTAGCACCATGATGGCAACTCTGACTACGATGGCGGGGCTTGCGATTGCGATGGTACCGACTATGACTGTCCTTCTGATTTGATTGAAGTTCTTTACTGCTGCGACCAGCAATGCGATGATCGTAGATGTCAATCTTGACTCCCTCTCAGGTAAACCCTGTACACCCCATGAAAAACGCCCATGGAATCCTGTAAAACCACATAGAAACCCTGTAAATAAAATCAGTCCTAAACCCAACATCCTCTAAAACCTTGTCCGCCAAATCCTGCCCGAAACCCCAGACCCTGTAAAGCCCATACTAGACCGTGAACCCTAAAGTGTAAAATCCTATACTAAACCCGAAACCTTAATACAAGATCAAACTCGAAGCCCTAAACCCTAAACCCTCAACTCTCTAAAGCCCTAAACCCCTAAACCCTAAACCCCTAAACCTCTAAACCCAAAGCCCTTCTATCCCAAAGCCCCGAACTTAAAGAAACCCCTCAACCCCAAGCCCTCCTTCCGTGAACCCCACACCCTGAATCCCTTGAGGCTGCAGAAGCGGCGAGGCGCGTCTGCAACTGTCGAGCTTCCTCTTTGGTCAGGCGGATGCACACCTAGGGGCTTGGGTTTACTGGGCTCTTGTTAGGGAATTGAATCAAAGTTACCACAATGGGGATCTATAGTAAATACTACGGTTTCCTTATTATGGTAACTTAAATTAAAATTCCTACACCTCAACCTTACTTTAAAGGGAACCCTGTTGTAGAACCTTGCAGAGCCCTTAAAGGGAGCTCTGGCGTAGAACCCCATAGTACCCTTCACAGGTTCTGTGCGGGTTTAGGGTTTAGGGTTGCAGAGTTCCTTAGTTTAGGGTTTCAGGGTTCAGGATTTGAGGTGTAGGAGGGTCCATACTAAGGTCCGGTCATTTGCGCCGGAAACTTCTGCTTCGTGAAGTCGTAAAGCTGAGCCCGACTGCCGCATTACTACTGCGTGCCAGGGGCCAAGAGCACTGAATCCCTTATCCAACCCCCCCCCCCACTTCATCTGAGAGGATGGCCCAGGACAGGAGACCATGAAAGATGTGCGTTCCTTGGCTATTGAGACTGCTTCTGGGTGTTGCTAGGAGTGAAGCTGCAGGGTCGAAGCCCCCACGCTGATTCGGGGTACCCTTCTGCCCTTGCAACCTGCTGAATCTGAGGCCTCGGCCGATCACACCCACACCCTGGCGAAGGGCTTGGGATGCGGCAGCCCTTGACCCGTGCAGGTTTTAGGGTTGATACTGACGCTGATGACTCAAATTGGACTCAAAGCGTCAGCGAGCACAAATAACACTGGCCGCCTGAAGCCGCATTGGTACAAACTGGAAACATTGAACTCATATGTGCGGTGCGGTCACACATCTTCTAAATGGTCTGTGTTGCTTGTCAGCAGGGCGGCCTCTTCGTCGGATGCCTCACACATGCGCCGCAGCCTCTGCGAGAAAGAGATAGGGGAGTAGCTGGTCCACAAAAACGGTGGGGCTTTACTGACCAGAACAGGGTTTGGTAGTAGCAAATTTATAGCATAACTACATGGGGACTAAACGTGAACGCTAGTGCTATATGACGATTATACTAGGATTAGAAGGTATGGGGGCTGAGGGTTCGTGGCATTCATGGTTCGGATGTTGCGCTTGCTCGCCCAGGCATGCATTGAGTTACCCCTCTTGAGGTCATTTGGTAATACAGCTGGATTAGAAGAGGATATACTGATTGTTGCTACTGCTACTGTTCTGTATCTCATAATCCCTCAACCAGACTTGGTTGAGCTGCGCCCACACAATTTTTGCCTGAAGGGACCGGCGTTCCACGAGGAGGAGCAACTCGAATCAGCTCACCCTCCGATTCAACGCGAGTGTGCATGTGTGTGTGTGTCCCGGTGCATACGGCAGCCTTAGAAGACAGGGACCCTAACCCAAAAGGTTAGGGTCCGTAGTGTAAGAACCCCCAAGAAGATACCCCCCCCCCTCAATTTCCCCCACACCTAGAAACAAAAGAATCACAAACACAACCAAATGGGCACCTCTGTTAACCCCGCTTGAGTTCTGAAACCCCCCTATGGGTGTTGCCCGACAGGGAAGCTGAACCTCCGGATGGTGTGCATGTCGCTGTTCCGGAGGATGGGGTAAATCCGCCTCAATGATACCCAAAGTTGGAGTCAGAGTCAATTTTGTTCAGGGTTGAGGGCCTATGGCTTTGGATCAATAGCGCTTGTTTTGTAAGTATCTTCTCTGCTTGGCGTGCAAGTTCAAGTACAAGGCTTACTATATAGGGTTTCGGCTGCTCAAGTTTTAAGGGCTCTGAGCAAAATATCATTCAGAGCGTAGGCACCCCTGAACTTATGCTACTTAGAGGATCATAGGACTGAGTAACTAGGGCGTAAGGTACTTGTAGTTATAGTAGTAATGACTCGTACTTGTCCAGTATCCTGGCGAACTAAAGGTTCACCTTTGGAAGTAAATTGGGAGCTCTTAGCTCCTGCAAAAGAGCTGCCTGCCTGGATTTCGACTTGCGTAGCACAATTACCCTAAGGGGCCCCAATTTACCTACATAGGGACCCTTTAAGGCCAAAGTATACAATATTTAATATTTCTGGGTACATGGACCCTTAGCATAACTTTCCGTACGATGACTCCCAGTCTTCCCAGAATCCTACCAGCTCGGCTGCGGCTGCACGATTAGGCCTTCAGGGTTTTAAGGGTTAGGGCTGCGAAAAAGTCTGGGCAGCAGGCGCGAGGACGGCATACCGCTTCTCTCCAGCACCTGCATCCTTGGCCCAAGCAGCATGGGCTGAACCGGGAGGGTTTAGGGTTTAGGCCGGAGTGAAATGCGAGCGTGTGATGTAGAGGGGATATCGAGTTCTTGCACCAAGGGGGCCCGGGCCAAAACCCGCGTTCCCGGGTCTTGGGGGCGGGGGGGCGGTCCCGGGTGACTAGAGACGAGAAAAGAAAGCGATATTGTGGATGCAGCTGCATCTCAGTCCCCCGCATCCATTTCGGCCAGTTGAGTTTCAGCCCGATACCTGGCGCAAAGGTACGCTTCTGCCTTGGACTGGGCATCAACCTGGGCATCAACCTCCTAATTTAGCTATGCACCCCTGAATCGCGAACCCCCGAAACCCCTCAACACCAAACCCTGTCGTTAGACTTGCCGAGTTCCCTGTATTTCCACACTTGTGCGAACCATCTTCGGAACCGAACTTGCACTGTATTCCCCTACTGACAAGTAACTTCGCAACATCGACCTTCCTCATTATCAGTCCAACGCAGGTTTAAGACATTTAAGGGTCTCCTTGGACTTGGGGGTGGGGTCTTTATACTAGTTACTAGGCATCTTCATTTTTTCGAAACTGCCATATTGCTGCGCCTACCCGGAAGCCACACTTGAACAAAAATACCCTAAACGCTAAGCCCTGGACGAACCCTAAACCCTAAACCCTGAACCTTAAACCTTGAACCCTACCCTAATAGCTCAAACACTCGACTCTTGCCAAGGCCAGGCCGATACCCTCAACCGGGACACCTCCAGCCGTAATGGTCCATGTACTCTGGTAGGGTTCCTTTAAGGATTCCTTTCAGGATACCATAAGGGTTCCCATCAGGGACTACAAAGACTTAGGGAAACAGGGTCCATGTGCCCAAACAGTATATACTTTAGCCGCGAAGTACCTATGTAGGGACTATAACTATACTCTACTGTCAAAGTATATACTATTTGGGAACATGGACCCTTAGGGCAAGCGCAACACCCCTAAACCCCAAAAGCGCCTGATAAACCCAAACCTGCTACGCTGAATGAGGGCAGGACAGGGGATCCTGAAGCATTGCCACCTGCAGAGCCCGTGAGTTCAGAGAGGCTGACTTGTTGTGCTTTTCTGTCGGGGGACCTTCTTTCAGTCTGACTATAGTAACCCCTATAGCAGACCCCTATAAACAGAACCCTAAACCCTAAACCCTGTACTGTAGCGGTGTAGATGTTGAAACAGTTCAGCTTCGGTGGCTTTCTCTGGGGCTCAGGGGGATCCCGGCCTTCAGATTTCTGGGCGTCCTTCCGTGGCTTCGGTTTCAGTTGGGGTTTAGGTTTGGTTGGGTCCCTTATAGACTCCATGTTAGGTTTTATACTAATAATCTAGAGGAAAGTCGGTTATGGTAGTTTCAGGTAGGGTTCAGTTCTTTCGAGTCTTGAAGGCTTTCGGATGTCAGGCGCTTTGAAACCTCATTGGCTTGACAGTTCTGGGTCTGCGGACTTTCCATGGGAAGCTTTCCTGACCCACCGGGTCCCCACAAGGGTTTTGTGAGTTGGGCTCTCAACAGCCGTATTATAGTTAGAATAACAGCATAAAGCAACAATGACAATGACAAAGCGCTAACATCAGTTATGATAATGTAAGCAATAATCAGTTTTTTCGGGACTTAGGTGGTTGTCTAAAGCAGGTTTTTGATATTTACTTGGAACACCCGTTGTTGTGTTTTCTTATCTGTCTGCACCTTAGACGATCCAAGGGCAAAGCAGGAGAACCATAAGCCATAAGCAAAATGCCGCTCCAAAACTCTTACCACCTGAAGCTGGTGTCCGGAAACTCCAGTCCAAGAGAACAGTCCGTGAACAGAATTTAAACCATCCCGACGGAAACTTCGGCACAAGTCTCAATGAACTTTCTGCTTCGTATCCGGGTGTCCGGCTGGATCAGACCGGAACGTCCGTGCTGAGGCGGCAGAGTGGATTTTCATTTCGGGTGGTTCGGGGCTTTTGGACTTGCGACGCGTGGAGCTAGAGTACATACAAGGAGCCCTAGTAAAGGCCCAAGGCTTGTTAATCAGGTTCCTGCGTCACCCTCAAAGAAGTCTAGCCAGTGACTTTTACTCTGCATGCAGGCTCGTGTTGTCAAGTACCTGGCTTTCACATCACGGAATAATCGCAGAACGCCCTATCATTGTTGCTGTTCCCTAACTCCAAAAGACTCAATGCTAAACCATAGAATGAATTATATTGTTACAATATATTGTGTATTCTTGCTTTTCTATAGTTCGGCATGTTCGGGGCTGGAGCCTCCAGCAGCAACCGCCATCTCGTGCTTCTTCTGGAGGAGCAAGGGGTTTAGGGGCTTTGGGGGGTCCGGCTCCATGATGGCATGCACAGACAGCATTCCTGATGAACATTTCAATCGGGAGCAGGAATGAAGGGGCCCGAAAATCAGGGAAAGGTGGCCGGGTTCGCCCAGATGTAGCCCTTTCAAAAACAGCACTAGGCAAGGACTAATACTGCTAACCATAGACAGCTTACAAGGATGTATGATGCGGGCACGGTTGTCCAGGCTCCATTATTGCAGGGGACGAGGTCCGAATCATACACTCCGCCTGCCAATCGAACAACCGTATAGGTTGAGGGTTTGAGGGTTTAGGGTGCACTCCGGAAGCTCCCGAAACCTAAAGCCCTGGACACGACCCTCCAGAAGTCATGATTTTTGCCATGTCATGTTGCGAGAAGTTTGGGTTCTGGGTTTAGGGTTCAGAGTCGGGTTTAGGGTTTAGGGTTTGGGGGTTCTCATCTAAATGACCTTTACACGCTGGATTTCGGCAAGTGGGCTTCGGGTTGTGACCTGGCGATCAGCAATTAGAAGATCTGGTCCGCATCCGTGCTTAGCTTAAGTATGTTACTTTAGGTCTTCTGGCTGGGATGCCGTCAACCTAGAAACAAACGAAAGAGTGTCCAATGATCTCAGAAAGCCGGTTCAGAAGCCTTCAAACCTTCAAGTGCAGGGACAAGGAGGATCGGGGTATATGGTTTCTGGTTCAGGAAACTCAGGATTTGGAATTCTGAGAGGGTTCAGGCTTTAGGATTCTAAGAGGGTTCGGGATTTAGTATTCTGAGACGGTTTCGGAATTAACTTGTAGTGTTCCCGGGTCAGGATTTCAAATGCTTCGGATGTGTAAATATCCAGGGCCGTTTACGGTCCGTTGGAGCCTGCCTTAGCCGGGGAATCTAGAGAATTAGACCTCAGCTGTTGCATGGCAAAGTTCTACAGGGGGCAACATAATTTGAGTGTTCGGGCATATGGTAATATGCAGTTGAATAGGTAGAATACTGTTTGTAAATGCATGTATATGTACAGTACATGTAAGTATGTATGTATATATATATATAGAGAGAGAGGTATGCATATGCTATATATATACATATAACTAGGTATAAATATATGTAACATATGTACACATGTATGTATGCATGCATGCACGGATGGATGGATGGATGGATGGATGGATGGATGATAGGAGGATGTTACGAGAAACTGCTCAGACCCATGGTTCCCCTCTGAGCCGGTGCCTGCGCTGCCACTAAGGCTTGCTCAGAGAGGTGGTCGTCGAGAAACGACCTTGGAAGCTTCAGGCGGTTTAGGGTTTAGGGTTTAGGGATAGTTTGCTTGTAGTTTGACGGGGCTACTCTGAACCGCCGAGCTCTGGGCCATTCGAAGCTTCTGCCACGATCGACGTCCCGTCCTGTTCATAGGATCGCGGTGGGTGTCGGAGGCCAATGAAACCCGGATCTTTGACATGAAGCCGACGGATGGGTGTTCTGATTTCCGGTAGGCATCGGAATTCGGGACCACGAGAAAGGTGGAACTTCAGCTGAGCGGAAAGCTGAGAGATACCGTAATGCCAGAACTGCCCAAACTCCAACATAACTGACGATGCGCTGCCCCGCAATCATCCGCACAAGCGACCAACAAGGTCTTGTAAGCACCCTTGACACCTGAACGGCTTCCATAACTTCCAGAGGAGCCCTGGCTTGAGCTTCTAAAGTTTAATAGGGCTAACTAAGGTGGACTGCGGGGCATAAAGCCTGACACCCTAAACCCTAAGCTGCACCCTCTAAGCTTCAAGCTGCGGCCTCATAGGGTTTGAAGCTTCTCGTGCTCTTGTAAATCGGCTGCTAGAACATTATAACCCTACACCGTAGATTTAGGACTACGTACACCGTAGATATCGGGAAAAAACGGTAGATTTAGATGTTCACACTGTTTTCCGCGATGAGTCAGCGCGCCTCTTGGCACATGGCCGTTGGAGCCGAAGACCTCATACCTGAGGTCTTTGTCTTTTAAAGGGCCTAGGCTTTAGGGTCTAAGGATTAAGGGTCGAGGGTTTAGGGTTTGAGGATTAAGGGTTTAGGGTTTTATGGTATAGGGCTGACGGTTTAGGGTCTACGGATTAAGGGGTCAGGGTTTTCGTTGAACATGTAGGCATCGAACGGGTTGTTTTGGGGGGCTTAGTACAGCAAAACGATACTGCGACTATAAGCGAATCCCAGTACTAAACTTCCGACACAATTCTCCCAGAGTTTAGGGCTTTTGAGGTTGCAGTTTGGGCTTCCGGGTTTAGGAGGGTCAACGTACGGGCTTCGAGTGCGAGGTAGAGGAGTTGGGACTTGCAGCCTTGAAGCGGTCTCGGGCATGGGCTGAAGGAGTTGAAGGGCTCTAAACTCCAAATCCTTGACCCCAAAACCCCTAGAATCCCTAGAATCTTCAGCCCTTTAAGGGGATACACCGTGTAAGTGTAGGTTTTGGGCAAAGAAGTTTAGGGGCCGAGGCCTTTCGAGAGCACAGCTGCTGCAATGCCCAACTTACGCTAATATTGCCAAAGAACTCGTTGCCATAGCTGGTCATGATCACCACGCCGTTGGACCTCGTGGCCCCATGACTCGCTTCTCGCCATACTGGTGGCTCTTCAAAGTCCGCAAGCTGATATAGGGGCCTTTATAATTAGAATAGGGTTTTGGGGCCCATTATACTATAGTTATACTAATAAGGAACCCTCACAGTAGAATTTGTAATTATTTAGGCGCCTATATTACTCCTAAATCTTGCATGGATCGCCTTCGTTTGCCTCAGTTTACGTTGGAGCGTGTGCTGAAAAACATGCAGGGCCGCAGGAATCGCGGTGTTGCGTGCTTCAACATGGCATCCCCGAAATGTGGTTCTCCGAAGCACAGACAATGCAAAACAGCTCGATGCTTTTACACTGCCGGGTTTGTCTATAGGGCATTCGCATGTCATGTAACTATATGTCGGGAATTATGGCTTTTGTTGAGGGCTGTTTGCCTGATATGTTCCATCACCATCATCATCATCATCAACATCATTGTTTCTATTAAATTGTCACCATCATGGAACTAATCATCGTTCGGACATGGTTGCACCGGTAGCATGGACACCATGGTTGGGGGGCATCTATATGTATCCGTAGCGTGGGCGTCGCTGCCATCGTTGGGACCCGGATGCGGTGGCCAATTGGTAGCATGGAGACTATCAGCCACTGGCCAATGGATGGGCTGGTAGCATGAACGTCATCATTGTGGGGGCATGGATGCACTGGTAGCATGACCAAGACGACCTGAGCGAGCGAAACGAGCGTGATCGACCCAAATGTTGGTCTATCAGGTCAACTTCTAACGGAGCCTGATATAAGCCCGACTTCACAGGGTACAACAGCTTTCGGAGATTCATTCTGCAGGTAGAAGTAGAAGGGTCCCTTCCAAACTTGAAGTGTTCCGCTTTTAAAGGCTAGGGGAGGAAAGCGGTAGGAGGCTTACCCACTCCACGTTCGACAACAACATAACGCTCCGTGCCTAAAGGCATGAGGGTGGTTGTTTGCGTCCATGGATTCTGTCGCCGTATTAGCCGTGTGGCTGGCGACTGATAGACTCAGGCTCGCGCTGCAGCTCGCAGCCAGTTGCCACACTTTCCTGGCGAAACCGCTGCTATAAACGGGTGTGGTTGAGGCCTTTGCTGTTGCTGTTCGTCGCAGTAGTCGTCGTCGTAGGAGCAGCAGCAGAAGCAGCGGCAACAAGAATCTGGAATGTCATGTTCTCGGCTTTCCACCGCGAGCAGAAAGTGCTTTTCTCGCCAGGCAAGTCGTCAGGACAGCGCCCGGGGAAAACCCAGGTGAAGCAACATGGCGACACGCTTTCGTGTGCACGTGCTGCACCCTAAGCTTTGTGAACTCGGGCTCATGTCCTAATCATGAAGCCCAAAGCCCCTAAGCATGCGACCCATAAGAAAGCCCCCCTGGTGCCTGGATCAGTTCAGGGCTCAGTTTTCGCCGTTCTGCTGTGTGGTTTGGGGACAAGACCTGTATTTACTGTATTTGTGCTGCCCTGACCAAAAACATTCCACAATTGAGGTTCCAACGCCCGCCTGTGCTTACTCGAGGGATGCAAAAGCAAATCGCTGTCTGGTCCTGAGACCACCGCTCCGAACGATAAACCCAACACAGTTGGACTCTTTCAAGCCACGGTTTAATTTCGGGTTTAAAACAGGGCTCTCCGTGCAGATGATTCTCACTCACAGCCCAGGCTTCCCCTATGTATGTCTTGAGTATGCGTTTGCAAAAGACCCGTGCAAACAAAAAAACATGAAAACATGGCTGGGGCGAGCATGTATCGTCGACATGCACACGCATGTGCGCAACATACATGTGCCACATGTATCGCGAATGTACACAAGAGAACTATATGTATATACATATCTAATTGTACATATGTATACATGTGCATGTCTATACATACATACATACATACATACATACATACAAACATACATAGACTCGTTATAAACACGCACAAGCCAAACACCATGAAGAGGTTGTAGGGTTAACTTCCTTGCACTGTAACTTGGAAGCTTCGTACACGAACTTCCCCAACAGGCCTGGGCATGTTCCAAAACCCTAGGCCCTATAGACGCTGAGCCCTAAGACTTAAACCTTAAGCCCTAAACCGTCGCCCAAAAGCCTAAACCAAGTATAACCAAGTGAGCGCTTGGGGTCTAAGAAGGGTCGTTCGGGACTCTGGGAATCTAGGGGTGCAATATACGGGCCCTGAGTAGTTAGAAAAGGGCTCCTTTAAGGGTTCCCCTAAAAGGTTAATTATACGTGTTACGCACATGGCCCTAGCATAGGGCCTTAACAACTAAGCTTGTGTGTGTGTTTTGTTGTTTGAGGGGAGGCGGTGTTGTAGTATAAGTTTCATCAGGAACCCCAAGGAATCAAGGGATCCTAATGAGTAGAGTACCGGCTCAGGTTGCTAGAGTTGCGGTTTGGGGCTTCAGGCTTTCGTGCTCGGCACGTCTCAGGTCTTCTCGACACAGGTGCTGTTCACCCAATGGCACTCACCATTGCACCAGGTGGGACCTCTGCTGCAGGCATGTCTAGTGAGTGCTCGAAAACCTGTCACCAAAATGGCCATAAACAAGTTCTCCTTCTGGTTAGGATCCACCCCCAGCCCACATCCCGAGACGTGGAAAAACACAATGCGGAATCCAAGCCGAACATCTGTCTAAACACGCCATAAAGGCTGTAAATCTCGAAGTCCTGCAATACTCAAAAGGCGCGAGACTACCAGTACATGGTGCGTCCTGTCTCTAGATCTCTGCAGGATGCGACTGGAAGCTCAGCAGTACACTAAATTAGGTCTTGCGCCTCAGAAGGCACCACCCACCGACTACAACAGAAACAGCCGCGACAGTCCAAGACAACGGCGAAGCTGGTACTGTCTGATTTATTAAGTTTGGATGATGCAGGTTTTTGTTCACAGTTTCCGCAGACCCGAACATGACAAACAAACACCATCAAAATCCTGGAGCTCTGAAAGCTTCCCGAATCAATAGACCCCACCAAATCCCCCCTTTCCGAAGATGCCAAACCATGCTCAAACACCTTTATATTAAGGATTTGGGGTTAGTGTTTAGGGTTGTTAAACGCTAAACCCATACCTCCTCAAGGGCCGTGGGTTCAAGGTTTAGGGTTTTTTGGTACACCTACACCCCAAGAAGCTTCAAGCACAGGAGATCCTTTAAGTAACAACGGAACAACTCCCAAACCTGAAATCTTAGAGGCCTTGACGCTTTAGACTTTGAAGAAAGCCCAATAAAACATATGCAGAACTCTAAAAAGTAATCCTTAAATAAGCTATAGCCCCTTAGACAAGCCTCCTAAACCCTATGAGCCCGAAAAGATCCTCTTCATCAGAATTTTTCAGAACCCTTAAAGGAAAATCACCAAAACACCTATAAGAAGCCAGTTCATAGGACTTTAAGAACTCCCAAATGAACCCCATAAAACCCTCTAAGACCCTCGTGAACTCTTAAAAAAAATCTCTCTAAAGCCCTATCAAACAACTATTAAAAAAAAAACAAAAAGCCTAAAACCCCCTAAAACCCTACTTTTAAAGAGCCAAAAGATGCAGCACCGAGCTCTGGGCCTCGCCCCCGAGGGCACTGAAAGCAGCTTGGGGCTCGGTGGGCTCCGCAGTTCACCTGGGGCTTGGCGAAGGATTTTTTTTTTTTAACTCCTTTTTGCACCTGCCCCAAGGTGAAGGATTTAGGGTCTAGGGTTTATAAGGGATTCGAGGTTTCACCACCCATAGAATCAAGAAAGAGCTATCAATCTGTCAATCCTTACTATGTCTGGACCTGGTAAGTTGTAGGGATTTGGGGTGTAGGGTTTAGGAGGATGGAAGGTTTAAGGGTTTACAGGGATTTGGGATTTAGGATTTAGTGTTTAGGGGTTAAGGGTTTAGGGGTTTGGAGGGATTTGGGGTTTAGGGTTCATAGGGATTTGAAGATTTGGGATGTAGGGTTTCGGGGTTTAGGGGTGTAGGGTATAGGGCTGGGGCTTTTTGAGGGGATGGCTGCAAGTTATGGGGTTGACTACACATTTCTATAAAGGGACCCATGCAATTGGATTGCTACTGTTGATGGACAAAATCCTGCATTACCCATTATAAGGAATATACCATAATTCCCACAGTTTAGGGTCCTTAGGGTCATGCAGGATTTTGTCCATCAGCAGTATGCAGATTACTAGAAGGGCTAGAAGGGTTGCTACACGGGCTGGGCTACACTAGAGGTAAATACGGCTTACTATAGGAGTTAGGATCAAGGTGCGCCTAGAACTTTTCTGGACGTTGAAAGCCTGAGGGGCTGAGTACCCTAGCACAAAAAAGATTAACCTTTCAATTATGGTAGGATTCTATAAGCCCCAAAAGGTTAAAGATTACCTACTCAGCTACTAAGATCCCCGTATAGAAGCCCTATAGATCCCTTAGAGGAACCCCTGATAGTTACCCTAAAGCCCCCCAGGTTTTTAGGGATTCGTCCGGCGGGGTCAGAGGGTTGAGGAATCAGCGGCTCGGGGGTTCAGGGTTTCTGCGCTTAGCCGTTTAGGGTAATGGGTAATGTAGGAACCTGATTCAGAAACCCTGGGCTTACAACCCCAAAATAGTAGGTTTCATATAAGGAACCCTAATAAAGGCCCAAGGTTTCTTAATCAGGTTCCTACATTACGGGATTAGGCTTAAGGTTTAGGGTACGGGCTCTAGGCGGTTTAAGGATACAGGCTTCGCTTGTTTGATGTATGCAAAAAGGCCAGGTAGTAAGGAGATAGCTTCAAGCTTTGCTGCTAGATTGTTCTCGCAAGTCCCAGAAACCTGGGCCGAACCTAAAAGCAACAAGAGTCTGGATGCCTGGATGTCTTCGAGCGGGACGCACTGGCCTTCATGCCTCAGAGACGAACCGCAGAGTGCAGCACCCTAAACCCCTAAACCGCATCAGTCCAATAAGGCATTCAGGTCTCCAGCCCCGAACCCTACAACCTTCAGGAACTCTGCTCTTGAAAATTTTCGGAGATGCATGCAGGATTCAGGGTTTCGGTTTAGGGTGTTGGGATCAGGGTTTAGAGTTCAAGCTTTAGCAGGTGCCCATGTTGCGATGCCAGTTGGAAGGGCGGCTGCAGCTGAAGCTGAACTTCGTCAGTGCGAACAGTGCGATCATTTTTGCAGGTGGAACCATTAGGGTTTAAGGCCCAGGGTTCACCGATAAAGATTCATATGGTTGGGAGTATGCTGATACACCGATCTATAAAACAGCCGGTCTTCCGCCAATCTTCTGCATGTGCATGAGGCCACCACCTCCAGAAAGGGAAAGTTGAAGTTTCCTAAACCGAAAGCCCTAGACTTTAAACCCAAAGCCGTGAACTCTTGACCCTACGGCCCTAAGTCCTAAACCCAACTAGGCCCCAAACCCTAAACCCAACTAGGCCCTAAACCCTAACCCTAAACTCCAACTCCTAGTCGTAGGGCACCGTGTTTGTACTGATTGCATCGAAGGACCAGGTGCAGTCTCCGTTGCACCACTCACCTCGCCGACGCTCGAAAATCCCTTAATGAAGGAATATACCGTAAATTTATGAGATTATAGCGGGATCCCTAATTTAGGGTAGCTTTTCCCCTACTTGAGGGAAAATTGGAAGGTCTGAACGGGCGGTGGACACGACAAGGCTGAATGATGGTTTTCGGCGCGGGGTTCACGATACTCGGGCTTCCAACTACTGCGAAAGATTACGAAACCAAAACCCTAAGAGTCCAAAGGACCCAATCATTAGGTACTTAGGTTTCGGATAGTAGTTATGTAGGTTACAACTTTGGAGACAACTCGGATTGTACGAAACACTCGGCATACCAAGATCAGCATCGCTGCTTGATCAGCAGCACTTGGCAGTGCTCACGGTATGACTGCATATTTTGGAGCGAGAAGCTCACAGCCAGACCCATCTGCTCGGGCAATAAGGAAATAAGCAATTCCCCAAACCGAGTCTTCCCTTCACACCTGCCCCCATCAAGGCGCACAAACTAACAGAAATCCGCGAGACCTGCACCTCGAAACGGTAGGTTACGAAAACCCGCCTTACAAAGTCGAATATTGCAACCGGGCTCCGTGAGCTTCTCGCCCCAAAACTTCAATGCCCAAAATATACCCCTAACTGCGCTGGCCGCTGGCTGTTGAAGATGATCTAGAATCCCCAAATACCCTAAAGCCTAAACCCCAAACCCTAAAACCTCTAGAATCCCCACGTACCCTAAAGCCTAAACCCGCGCACTCCAAGCGAACAAGTCGCTAACAGTCCGGCATGCAAATTCCAAGGCCCAAGGCGACCAAAACCCTAAGGCTCCATGTACCCATATAGTATATACTTAGGCCTCATAGGGTTCCTGTAATAGGTACTTTAAGGCCTAAGTGTATACTGTATGGCTACATGGAGCCTTAGGGAAACAACCAAAACTTCCGGACTCCGACGCACTAAAACCTAAACCCAGCAACTGTATTGTAGGGGCCTGAATAATTAGAATAGGGTTTTGGGGTGGATAGCTAAACCCCAACCTCTAAACCATGCACATAGACCCTGTGAATCTAACTACATCCTAGGCCTCTAAACTATATTATACTATAGACTATACTTATAAGAAGAACCCCCCCAAATAGTACAGGTAATGATTAAGGCCCCCATAGTAAAACGTAAGGCATGGTTTCAGGTCGCGGTTTAGGGTTTTTAGGGCCCTAAAACCTAAAGGATCCCAGTCCAAAGTCAAAAGGGCCACACTCCAAAAGTCCCGGTGTCACGGTTTAGGTTTTTCTTTGCGCCCACCGTGCAAGACTGTAAGCAGAAAAACTTAGACCAGGGCACCAGAGTGGCATAAGCTCCACATCGAGGACAGGCCCGCACCAGCCCACCCAACCACAGAAACCCACTGGTTTAGGATTTAATTAGGGTGTCTTGCTACAGACAGAAGGTATCCGAAACCTTGGTTTCCGGTCTGCCCTCAAACCGCATCCCGAAATTCTGAACCCAAACTCATGCATGCACAAAAATAAGATGCCTACACTCAAGGCCCTAAACCCTAGAAGCCCCGCTAAGTACAAAGAAATCACCAACAATCGACAAAAACCGAAACCATAGAAATTAAAAATTGCATAGTCGAAGCCCTAGACACCCGCCCCCGCCCCAAAAAAAAAATCAAAAAAGAAACTAAACCCTAAGCCCTGAACCCCAAAACCCTAAGCCCCAAAAGCCCAACAAAGCCAAGCCGCCGCCATGGCCCTGAGGGCAGTCGGCGCACGACGCGGACCGGTGGAGTCCACAGCTGATCCCCGGGACCTCCTTGGGGTTCACTCGGGTAGAAAGGGTTTGAGTACTTCGAGGCCCAGGGGACCTAGTAAGTAGCTTCTAAGTAGAGTTATAAGTACCCTAACTGGAGTTACCCCAATGATAACCCTACTTATAACCGACTTGCTAAGTCCCCTGGGCCTCCAAGTAGCGATTTAGGCTCCCGAAGTAGATACTACAATGTCACTTGGACCCTTTGCGGGGTATAATAAAAGTGAGAGGTTCCTGGGATGTTTGCACACCTTTCCCAGGCGACGCTCGCACTGCAGTCAAAAAAGCTGAATACTCACTCTCACTCTCTCTGTCTCTCTCTCTCTCTCTCTCGCTCTCTCTACATATATATATATATATGTGTGTGTGTGTATACGCACATAAGTACACATATGACTGTACACTAATAGTAGTATATACTCAAACATGAATTTGCAGACAAACATAAACACACGCATATACATATATATATACACACATATACACATGTAATTTATTTATCTATTTATTTATATGTATTTCACACGTACATACAGAGATGCACACACACACAGAGGCTCTCTCCCTATCTCTCTCTCTTTCTCTCTGCAGAGTTTCTGTGTGCATATGATAGCTGCATATGTGAACGTAGAGATTGGCTGTATTAATATTTGTGAGGGGAGTCCTGTCTTCGGCGGCACTTGCCCTCGTAGAGGGTGCAGTCGCCGTGACAGCTATCGGAATTGCGACCTTCCAAGAAGCTCGCGGGTGGTTTGCTGACACTTTGGGGGTTTTTAGAAGACTTCGCACATTCACTTCTCCACTATTGCTGATTTAAAGGGCTCGGCTCGATGTTGTTCTACGTACTTCGATCTGGGTTCACTGGCTGAAGCCTCAGAAGTTTGCTTCGGGTTTACGGTTTAGGGCTCGGATGAAACTACCGGATCCTTGCAGGGGAGAAACCACGCGATAGCTGGCACTTCACGAATTCGAACAACTTCTGCGAGCCCTTCTGAGCCGGAAACCACAAAACGATAAGCCTGACACACTACTGCGCCGGGCCGATAGTTCGACCCACTAGGGTAAACGACACTTTGAGGTACTCCGCTACTCCGCAAGAGCGTGTATGTTAGATAGTACACATGTAGTTCAAAACTTTCGGCCCGAGGATGCCTTCGGCAACCGTTTCTAGAGGGGATGCCTGTCTCAAGGGCCACGAACATGACCAAAGCTGCCCTTGACCTTGAAGCTATACAGCTTTTAAGCAGATACACTTAAAATCTACAGCAACATGCAGAGCATGAGGGGTCCACAGGTGCAGATTTTTTAGTCTGAAACGCCTTGCCGTGAGCAGCATGAAGTTTGGGACCGATAATCCGCACAATTCGCAGTTCCTGAAACGGTGCACCCAGCTTCCATATAGGATGGCAAAATCCTAACATGCGTTTCGCGAAACCTGCAGCCTGCAACCGGACTGGACTCTGGCCGCCAAAAT
>BGNK01000162.1:207560-330740 GCA_003297005.1 Symbiodinium sp. clade A Y106
CGATGCATAAATCAGAGCTGTCTTGCCATAGTCATCTGTAGTGTCTTCAGCGGGGCCGACTCTCAACAGCAACTGCACCAACCTAACATGGCCGATCTCAGCAGCCTCGATCAGAGCTGCACTGCAGCACCGGCCTCCAGCAGCGACTTTACGATAGAAGTGTGGCCTTTGGTGGCAGCCCGCAGCAGAGCTGTCTTGCCACAACGGTCAATTACGTCTGTAGCAGCACGAGCCTCTGACAGCAAGCGGACGATATCAAAATGGCCATTGTCCGATGCATAAATCAGAGCTGTCTTGCCATAGTCATCTGTAGTGTCTTCAGCGGGGCCGACTCTCAACAGCAACTGCACCAACCTAACATGGCCGATCTCAGCAGCCNCGATGCATAAATCAGAGCTGTCTTGCCATAGTCATCTGTAGTGTCTTCAGCGGGGCCGACTCTCAACAGCAACTGCACCAACCTAACATGGCCGATCTCAGCAGCCTCGATCAGAGCTGACCTGCCATATCCGTCTGTATAGTCCACTGCAGCACCGGCCTCCAGCAGCGACTTTACGATAGAAGTGTGGCCTTTGGTGGCAGCCCGCAGCAGAGGTGTCTTGCCACAACGGTCAATTACGTCTGTAGCAGCACGAGCCTCTGACAGCAAGCGGACGACATCAAAGTGGCCGTTGTCAGATGCAGAAATCAGAGCGTGGCCATAGCCTTTAGCAGTTGCAGCACCCACTCCCAACAGCAACTGCACCAACCTAACATGGCCGATCTTGGCAGCCTCGATGAGAGCTCCTGTCTGAGCCATCGAGTCCACGGCCGCCATGTGCTCAAGAAGCAGCTGCGTCACCTGAAAGTGGCCGCCGGCCGAGGCATAGCTGAGGGCTCTCCGTCTGCACTTGTCCATCAACTCCCCAACCCCGCCAACCTCAAGCAGCAAGCGGACAACATCAACATGGCCGTTCTCGGATGCATAGCAGAGGGCTGTTCTGCCCACCCGATCTGACAGTTCCACACACACGCAGTGGCATCCAATAGCACGCGCACGACCTCAGTACAACCGGTTGAGCTTGCCGCATGAAGCGCTGTCTGGCCACATCCATCAGTCAAGTTCGGGGACGCAGAAGCTTCTTAGCAGCAAGCGCACTATCTCAACGTGACCCTGGGAAGCGGAGTAGACTAGAGCTGTTTTTCTTTGTGCGTCTTGCACGTCCTTGGCTGCACCGGCCTCTAGCAGCAAACCACGGCATGAATGTCGCCGTGAGAGGATGCGTAGATCAGAGCGGTTTTGCCCACTGCATCAGCCAGGTCCTTAGCCACACCGGCTTCAAACAGTTCTCGCACGACCTCCTCATGGCCGTTGTCGGTGGCCAAGATAAGGGCTGTCTTCCCATGCTGGTTCACGAAGTCCTTGGCCGCCCCGGCCAGGAGCAGCAAGCGCATAACCTCTGCCTCACCGTCGCCAGCTGCTCCGAGCAGCTCGTTGGAAGCTATGACCTTGTCTGCACGGGATTTCACGATGAGCTGGACGTCCATGGGCGTGCAGAGTCTGAAGGCATCATCCAATCTGCAGCTGTCATAGACGAGCCGAAGAAGGCTGACTGGTATCTGGTGCTTCGCTCGCAGTCCGTGCTTCAGACTCATCATATCACTGAGCTCCTCTACCGGAAAAGAAGCCAACTCTTCCCCAGATATCTTCCAGATGTGGAGCCTCTTGCAAACAAGAAGGCCTAAGACTACGTTTCCCAGCAACCCTTACAAGCTATAAGAGTGTGGTTAACGGGATCTTCGAAGTGTACATGGAAGAACCTAGACACAACTCTAATATGGAAGCTTTAATAAGTACCAATACTGTTCCCTAGGGCTCCTGACTGTCATTATAGGAATTATAGGGTACCAAACTCACGGAAAGCCTTTATCTGAATTATTCAGGCCCCTATATTAAAGTCGTTCAGCCCAATCCGGAACTTATCCCTTCCATCTGTGCATTCTTACCCTGAGCAATGGATGATGGCAGCATGCAGCAACATCTAGTTCTCACAGTACATGCATACTATACGGGTCTTAATGACCACTAGAGAAGGGTTTCATGCCCTACCCCCTATCCACAACCTCAAAGGAACCCTAAACCCTAAACCCCAATCCCCTTTTAAGGCCTCCCCTAAACCCCTTAAAGGAACCCCAAATCCCCTTGGGGAAGAAGACTGAGCCAAAGCCGCGGAAGGCAGCTACAAGTCATGTGCAACCTTCCAAGTCCAGGGTTTAGGGTCCATCATTTGGGGGTCCTGGGGTCTGGGTGTATTTTCCGGGGCTTAGGGTTCATTTTAGGATTTAGGGTTGACGGGTTAGGGTTTAGGGTTTAGGGTTTGGGGTTTAGGGTTTAGGGCTTAGGGTTCATTTTAGGATTTAGGGTTGACGGGTTAGCGCCTAACCAAAGCTTCAGGATGTTTATACCCAGACCCCCGGCAGGATCTAGAAAGTAGATCCCCTAATTTGGGGCCCTATACTACTAAGGGTACTTTATAGGAACCCCCATTAAGGGATCTACTTTTCGGGGGTCTGCTTATGAAAGGGAGTCTACTGGGGTTTCTATCGTCTACGATCCGGAGTTCAAGCTCAGGGTACAGGAAAGTATCGCCTGATGTAGAGGCCTTAATAATTAGAATAGGGTTTTGGGGCTGCTCTATAGTTACCCTAAGGGTCCAAAGGACCCAATAATTAGGTACTTGGGTTTAGGATAGTAGTTAAGTAGCTCAATATTTAAGAGAGTATATGATTATTAGGTACTTGGACCCTTAGGGTTAGTCTACTATAAGGAGGGACCATGAGGATGAATAAATGTCAAAAGGCCCCCGGCCAGATCCCAGAAGCCCTCAAGGTGCCTGGTTCGGCAGCCCTTAGAATCTTGGGCCGAGTCTTTCTTCGAGGCCTATACCCCAAGCTCTAAACCCTGAAGCCCTAACCCTAAAACCCCACTGAACCCAACATTCTTGCAACCCTTTAAGGCCGAGCCAGCAGGGCGAACCCTCCGCAGCACGTGGACAGACGCTGATTAGCACCTCCGTCGAAAGCCAGCAATCTCACGGGCTTGCGTCCCAGAGCTCCGTCCTACAGACATCTGATAGCTCCGTAACTTGAAGCCAACCGTGCTTGGCAACTCCGCAGAAGCGACAAAGTCGGGAAAGCTGAACCCTAAATCCTGAAGCTGCCTGGCCAGATCCGTCATCGCCTTGGCCAGGGGCAATAGCTTCTCGCTGCAAGGGTTGAGGGTTTAGGGGTTCGGGGGGTTTAGGTTTGGGGGGTTGAGCAGTTCAGGGCTGCAAAGGATGCTGCTGCGTTCAGATTGGAAAAGGGCGCGGCAACCCTTCCTCTAGCTCCGTTTCTTTTAGAAGCATTCCCCCACAGACCGTGTTGTAACTGCCTAAGCACCCGTGTGCTGCAAGCTATACAGCCTCTCATGCCGAAAGAAGCAGAAACAGAAAGCCTAAATCCTAAACTCTTAACCCTCAGCCCTACCAGGACCCCCAAGTGCCCTTTACTAGAGCCCTTATGGTCCTGAATAGTGGGTATTTCGGGTATATTAGAGCGTAGCTGGGGGACTGATCCCTAAACCCTAAACTCCCTAAACCCTAAACTCCCTAAAACCTAAACCCAAATCTTTATACCCTAAACCCTAAACCGAAGCCTAAACCCTAAACTCCCCAAACCTTTAACTTTCAACCCCAACTCCTAAGCCGAAGTGAGCTCCAGGCGACTCTGAGTGCTGGCATAGAGGTAGCAAGGCTTCTCAGCAAGAGCCTCATGGGTCCTCAGCAAAAGCAGAGGGTCTATTTAGGGCTTAGGGTTTAGGGTTTAGGGTGTTTCAGTACAGGGTTTAGGGGTTTAGGGGTTTTGGGGGTTCAGGGCTTTAGGGTGTTTAGGGTGTTTCAGTATACCTTAGGCTACCGGACCCTACTTCTTTGCAGGTTCTTGCTATAAACCGTAATATGGATTCCATAGGGGTCATACAACAAAGTAGGTAGTTTTAAGGTGTAGTATAGCATGGAAAAGAAGAGTAAAGTATAGTATAGCCTGGTATAGCAGAGTAGAGTATAGTGTAGCATAGTACAAATGGCAGAGCTCTCTGGATGATTCAATTCAGTTCTATGGCTTAGGGCTTCTATCCCGGTCCAAGAATCCATTGAAAAACCTTCTAGTATTATGGAATAAGGTCTCCAAAACCCTCACAAGGATGGGCTTTGGGGACCTGATTCCGGTCAAGACTGCGATATGAAAGATGTTGGAGACTCAGTTGAAACAAAGACCTATAAGCTCTCAGTCAGCCACAGACCTAAAATAAACCTTGGCATGACCAGTCTCCCATCCACAAAAGCAGAGTTTAAGGGTTCTTCAACACTGTCGCATTCAAACCGTCCTGCTGTTTGTTCGAAACTGGTGTCCCAAGGAGGCAAGGTAAGGTGCCTCGTAGCTTTGCCTACCACGAGAGAAGGAACATGAGGGTGTTCACCACGTGCTCACATACAGCCGCACTCTGAATGGACGAGTATTTCGTCATTAACCTCATGTGGTTGTAAATAGAAGGGCAAAGCATGCAGCCATCGTACAGTACGTATCGCCATAACGCAACAGTAACGGTCACCGCACCCTATGGCGAGAGTAACGGTCATCGCACCCTAAACCCCAAACCAACTCCTCTCAGCCACCGGCCCCAATCGGATCAGCTGCCCATAGTAGACGCATGTGTCGGTGCCGTGACTATCATTGTCGTCCACCCGACCGACGGTGAAGTTGCTCCTTTCCGAATTTCCCTAAGCCCTAAACTAGACCCGAAACCCCAAATCCATGAAGCCTACAAACATCTCGGTTGAAGCATTGCAAGCTCAGCCACTGCGTCCCAAAACCTTATCAAACTGTCTTTTCAGATTATGCAATCGATGAGGTGCTTCTTGGCACTTTTCACGCAGGGACGACAGAGCCACTAGAGCCATATCTGTACAGGACTATCTAATGGGTCTCTCCACCCTAAACCCCTAAACCCTAAACCCCTAAACCCTATACTATACCCTATACCCTAAACCCCTAAACCCTATACCCTAAACCCTTAAACCCCTAAACTCTAAACACTTCAATCCTGAGCCCAAGGCCGTCAATCTCCGAGCCCCAAGCCCCGAACCCTACACTTTACCCAGAGATACCCTAGGCCCCCTGAGTTATGGAATAAACCTGAAATCATATTGGGGATCCCTCGAATTCAGGGTGATTTTTCGGCCCACAGCCCTGAAATGTCACTTTTTCGGGTTTAAGGCTTACGGGTTTGGGCTTAGAGTACCCTTATAGGATCCCTTAAAGGAACCTTTAAACGGAACCCTATATAGGTAATTATAATTACTGTCCTTGGACAGGAGGAGATCACACTTCCTGTCGAGAGCTTGCAACCCTGCACCTCCGCGGGGTTCCGAAGATTAGGAGAGGTCCCTGAGGGGATTCTTTGTAGTGGTTCCTTTAAGGGGTCTTTGGTGGGAATCTTTATAGGGGTTCCTTTAAGGGTTCCTTTTGGGGTTCCGTTAAGGGATCCTTTTAGGGGTTCTGCGTTTGTTAGGGGTGTAGGGCTAGGATCTAGGGTTCAGGCCCCTTGTGAGTTAAGGTGTTGTGGGGCCTGACTAGGGATCGTGAGGTTTTCTAGGGGATTCTCAAGGTTAGAACTAACGGTCCCATATCTGAGGGTTTGTCAGAGTCGGCAGGGACTGAGGGCTTAGGGTTCGCTGTACTCCGGTTGACGGTTAAAGGCTGAAGGACTTAGGATTTTAGGGTTTCTGGGGGGGGGGGGGGGGGGGGGGTTNGGGGGGGGGGGTGGAGGGGAGCTTCTATGGGTTTTAATGATTGACATTACCGTCTTTGTTTGTGTTGGGGAATGCGAATCTGTTGCCTCCCTGTGCAGGGCTTCCAGAGCCCCAACCCCCGACTCTAACCAGAAAGTCTGCTTGAGCGTAAACATACACGAATGATGTCAACGGCCCCCAAAAAAACGCCAAGGAATGACAGATAACTACACATTTTAGCTCAGCAAAAGCTCGCAATGTCCATCGCGCAAGGCCTCGACGGAGCCTGCACTGACCTGGCGGTGCAAAGTTCGAGAAGTTCCAGTCTGCGTCATGCTTGACTGCTGTGTAATGAAAAAATTTTTCCAACTGCAAACGAGCCTTGATGAGGCCTTTGAAAGGTTGATCCAGGGGCCAAAATGAGCTCCCATGTTGCAGTGTACTAGCAGTAGCAGCCTTGCCTTGCTGTCAGAAGGTCTCCTACCATACCTCAATCTACCATGACCTGTTTGTTGTAGTTTCTACTTCTACCGAAAAATGCAGAATTTGCAGGGACCCTACAACAAAAAGCAGGTTGTGGTAGTTGAAGGTCTGTAGGGTTTACGCTCGGGTCGCCGAAGCCACAGAGCTGCTTGAGGCCAAGAGGCGGTCACGGCTGCGGCCGGATCTACCTGCAAGAGACCGCGGGTGCAGGCCTCCGCAGGGGCGTGAGAAAGGTTCAGGGGGGCTTATGGTCCTAGGGTTTAGGGTTTAGGGTTTGCGGGGGGGNGGGGGGGGGCTTATGGTCCTAGGGTTTAGGGTTTAGGGATACTTCCCCAAGTCATAATGGGGGGTTTGTGAGGGGTATTTGGGGCGAAGGGTTTCAGGGGCTACATACGAGCTTAGGGTTAGGACTAGGCGGTTTGTCGCAGCGGCCTGTTGGACTTTTTGGGGGATGTGCCAACTAACAGCGAGGATAGCCTTCCGTTTCGCAATCCATGTCTAGTTCTCTAAGTTTCGATCCCTCTTCGGTCCTAGTAATTATAAGAGAGACATAGTTGTGAGGATTCAAAATTCTTCGCAGACCTCCCCAGATGGGAGCTCCGTCCAGCCAATAGACTGGTCAGCGCTGTACAGGTCTTTACTTCTTCACCCCCCCAAGTACCCTTGAATAGAGGCCAGATGGTCCTGAATTCGTGGGTACCTAAACCCTAAACTCTAATATTCCCTAAACCCTAAACTCTTATTATAAACCCTAAACCCTAAACTCCTATAAACCCTAGAGGATTCAGGGCTTGGCCATAGACCTGGGCCAAGCCAAGGTTGAACTGAGCGGGGACGAACTTTTGTCTTCGAGCTTCTAGAACTGCAATTAAATTTGGGGGTTATGTATGCATAAACAGGGTGTCCGCTTAAATTTTTTCCCTGGGCATCAGGACTAGGCGCCCAGAGGCCTGAACTGTGACTACTGAACGTTCAACTTTGCTTCATCGAATCACAACACAACTCGAGACGCCAAGTACAAACGGTCGAAAATCAGAACCCTACTTCAAGCCGGCTCCCATGCTCCAGACACTGCAAAGGATGAGCATGTCCCCGAAGTGAACGAAGCCATCACCGGCCCGCGTGGTGGGGACAGACCTCGGGCAAACTGTTGGTGGGTACATAGTCTATCATCATAAAGCGAGTAAGCATTATTGGACTGAGCTTTTGCCATGTATGTTATACGTTTTCATCAGCGAGGACTATGCGGGAATACTGAGACTCTTAAATTGAGGAGACGTCCACGCCAAGAACAGCTTCAGTACAAACCAAGCCACTTGTTTTAAACTTGAAAGCTCATCAGTTTCAGCGATCTACGACGTGTAGACACCACACGTGTCCAAGCTATGTTCAAAAAGCTAGAGGAACCTTAAGGCTGTCTCACTGTCTCACACTGACAGCAGCTGCTGTTCGTCTGCGCCGGCACTCAAGAGAAGACCGTCGGTGGCGGTCGCATTTGGTGCCGCACGAGGAGGCCCTCGCGGACCCGACGCGGAGTTGCATGGCCCGTGGAAACAAATTGACCACGGTGTCTGCATGTCAGAAGCCTTCCTGCTGCAGTCCTTGTTGGCACACGGCTCAGTAAAGCAGCCATCTGGGGGAAGGACGGTCTCTTTCTCATCGGACCAATTATCGTTGCTTGCGTCGTCTGTTACAGAGCTCTTGACCACGAGGGCATTACCCACCATGTTCACAGTCAGGCGCAGCCGGTAGATGTCCAGAATCTCGAGGCACGGCGTTCCAATCCAACCGTTCTCACAGATATTCGTGAAGAGAAGATAAGGCGAGCCATCCGGGAACTGGTCAAAGCATGCCGATGCCTTCTCACCCGCATTGTAGCCAGTGAGGTACCCCCAATAGTTGACAGATCCGACATAGTGAAATAGTGACGAATGGTGCACATGTTTGGGCCGTAGGTGTACAAGTCTGACAGGACGAGTCGAGTCCTTGGACTTCAAGCTTGACCTGACTCGAGGCTTGCACAACCGAGACAATGCTTAACAAGAGCACAGCGAAGCTGACGTGGTCGAGGAGACCAGGCTGAGGCAAGACAAGTGATCGGGCGAGCTCGACGATGGTTAGCTGTCTCAAGGCTCTCTACGGAGCGACTTGAGTCAAAATCGCTGTGGGTCCCCTGTCGCCGAGCGTCTCCATCGCAGTAAATCCTGCTCGTCGTCAGCACGGTTCCAACAAGCCCGTCTCTAAGGGTTTAGCCGCATCATCACTACACAGTAACAGTCTATAACTGGGCTCCAACTCAGGACCTTATCTGTCAGAAACTGTGAAAATGAAAGGTACTGCTACTTAGTGGTTGCAGTATCGAAGGTTTAGCTGCATCACCACAACAATCAGAAGGGTAGCCCTCGCACCGAAGACCTCGTTATCTCGCGTATCACTCCCTGATGTTGCCGGTGAAGGCATGACAACATCAGACGAACACCCCAGTGAGATTGCCACGACTTTCTGAGATTGGAGCACCAGCGTGTGCTGCAGGGTGTGCACTGCCCCCTGAAGCACCATGGTATGCTGCTTCTGACCTGAGGAGGAGGGCTTGAAAAAGCCCCAGCCCCAGAAGCCTCAAACGCATGGTGGCCTCGCCCCATTGTAGAACTCTGTGTGGATGTGATGTATGAAAGCCGTGCACCGATGCCACTGGGTGCTTGCAACTTGCAATCTCTAAGATATAGGCCTTAATGACCCGAAGAGCTAGTTTAGGGTACATTAGAGGATCACGACTCTTGGGACCTTAATAGGATATTGTCACATGCTAAGCCTTCAGACATTTTCAGGCTAAACGTTGACAGCAAAACTCAGACAGAAACTGCACAAGTCTGCTGAAGGCTCCGTTAGCCCTGACAGAGCACCAGGCACGACAAGCCGTGTGTAAATGGAAGCATCTTAAACTACACAGAAACACAATGCATGCATGTGTTCATATGTACGTACAGGGGCACGCACACACATACCGCTCTTAGCTTCTAGCTGTATCTGTCAGTACTTCTGCTCGCAGACCTCTACCGTACGCGACACGTGTCTAGCACCCAAGAGGCCGGCAGCAGCTGGGTGCCGGACATAAGTATTCCTGGAGGTTCTTCTCCTCCACCTCACACAGGGAAGCCGATAACTGAAATAGCGTACACACCCGTACCTACAATATCGTCTCGCAGGCAGGTTTAAAGCCCGGCTTTTATGCAGGTTCCCGGGGCTGTTCGATGTGAAGTTCATCCACATCACGCAAACCATATACATACCCTTGCTTCTAGATCTGCTGGTTTATCTATGCGTTCATTAGAACAAGCATACTGGCCGGGTATTTGCCGCATTAGCCCAACAACCCACGCTTGTTTTGATCGCGCGAACGATTCTAAGCACTACACCAGTACGCATGGGCTGCACATATGTTGAGCATGGGATTTCGAGACAGGCCGCATACTACTCACCACCATCAACTGGCACCCGATGTCATAAACAGTGTCTGCAATTTTTGCTACTTGAAAAAACTATCTCTCTATCTATATAACTGCAAAACATAAGCATATACACTTCTATGTGTATGTGCGTATACATATATATATATATGTAGTTATATATGTATACGTCTACGAGTGAGCTGAGCTCCGCCTGCACACTCTCCGTCCAGTCTGGCGCCTCCATTTGGCTCGAGCTTGGCCCGGGCTTTCCTACTTTGACGCCTCGGGCTCTCTGGTGGGGCTCTGCAGCTAGATGCCTGTATGGGCAATATTATGATAGGGCTATAATAATATCTTACTACATGGGCCATGTTATATAGGACGAGAATAATCCCTTACTATATGGCTACGTGGGCAATAAGACTGAATAGAGGTGCGTCAGCTAAGTTCCACCCTAAGCAACGCAGACTCCGGCCACTCTTGACTCTTCTTCACAATCAGATGTCGGGGCGAGCCCAGTTTCGGTCAAGCTGACGGTCTGTGCAGGAGAATTCGCCCGCGCTTAAATGCCCACAGCTACTCACTACACCTCCTATCGCAGGTCTAACTAGGTCGTGCGGCCTGAAAATACTGGTTGCAATCGCCTCCAGCTCCAAGCATGTTAATTATGTTAAGCTCTATCTTTAATTGTGTAAAAAAGGGGTATCTTTAATTATGCAATAAAAATAATTGTAAAGTATTATATAAATGTCGGGTGGTAAACCACGGACATGACACCTACTCTTCGGGTGTTGAGCCCAAGGAAGGAGCGCGAGGCATTGCCGGTGGCGAGGTGAACAGACGGACAAACAAAGCTGAATTGGTTTAGGGTTTTTATATAGGTTTAGGGTTTAGGGTGCCGGTCCGCGAACTCCAGGTCACGAGAGTTCCCTGGAGCCTTTACAGTTGATGACTTCAGACTTTAGGACCTTGATTGTTGTCTCTGCCTGAGGAGCGCAATTTTTCTGTGATGAGGGCTAGTCGGGCACCGAACTTTCCCAGCTTTGCAGCAGCTCCTTGGCAGACCTGAACACACAGAGCATCGAAGACTACACTTTAGACCATGACTCCCTCAAAGTATAGGATTTTAGGGTTGAGGGTATACACTACACCCCTATAGAGAAGCAAACTCTGAGGGCAGCCCAGAAGCAACACCTCACCAGCCACTACATCAAGCCCGTGCCGTCCGAGATGGGCAGTGCGGTGGAAGACCAGCCTGCTGCACACAAGGGGCATGACAAGGGCAGTCCGGATACAATTCGCTGTCATGGAAGTTCATCCTGACAAATATACCGGCGGCTATGCATAGTGGTATGTAGTTTAGGCTGCGTATCTGTAAGGCTTGTAATTAAATGTTTAGATGCGTTTTCGTACTGGCATATTTACAAGTGCATGCAGGCGCGCATTTGCCATGCTGACGTGCTATGCATATAAACGCGAAGCTTCCTGTGCACTGCATACTTATGTCTACGTGCATGCCAACCTCCGTGCGAACAGAGACGCAGGTCCCGGAGATCTGAACCAAGCAGCCTGACCCCCCCCCCCACCCCATATCTTCCCTCAAAACCCTGAAGTCTATCAGCCTCAGATCGAAACTCGTATTCACATCTCTAACACCTATAAGTTATAAAGCCCAAACCCCTAACCATGAGCCTTAAACCTAAATAGCATAAAGGATCGAGCAGCTTCTCCAAGGACTGAAGGAAGCCGGAGATCGCAAGGAGCCGCTTGTGCCATTTGTTCCAGTCCTTCCAGTCTGTTGGCTTCTCTTTATGTAGGATTCAGGATTTAGGGTTCGGGTGGCTTTGACCCCACGATCACTTTGGGACTTTGGGTGTAGGGCTTAGGGTTTCCCGGGCCTCTAGGTAGGGCTGTTGAGGCCCAAGGCCCTGCATATCCTACACCTCTGCCGGATTGTTTCTCACCCAAGCTTT
This sequence comes from Symbiodinium sp. clade A Y106, assembly GCA_003297005.1. Taxonomy (NCBI): domain Eukaryota; class Dinophyceae; order Suessiales; family Symbiodiniaceae; genus Symbiodinium; species Symbiodinium sp. clade A. The sequence goes on from BGNK01000162.1 coordinate 219,276, forward strand.
CAACACTTCGTCACTCCTGTGCTACTCTAAACCCTAGACTTGAACTAAACCCTACACCCTAAATCCTCGTCAAATCACTAATTCTAGGATTTCCCATCAGGATTCGCAATTCTAGGCCCCAGGTTGCTCCGCCTGAAAAGCGGGAACCTTGTTCCTAAGGATAAAGGGCTTAGGGTTAAGGGATCAGGGCCTTGGAGTACGGATTCAGGTTTAGGGGTGAGGACTTAGGGTTTAGGGTTTAAGTTCTAAAGTTTAATTAAGGGTTTCATCGCCACTATAGAGGTGCAACACAAAAAGCCTCGTGCCTACACCCGGCACACCAGTCCAAAATCCGCCAGCCAAGTCTGTGGAGGCCCCTGGTAGAAAACGACGTGTGACTCGACGTACTTAAGAAACAGGGGCCTAAATAATTACCTATACTCTTTTGGGAGTTCCTTATTAGAATTATAGTATAGTCGGCTCCAAAGCCCTGTTCTTATTAAGGCCCCTATATTTCATAAACCCAAAGCCCTGTCAAGTTCCCACTCCTACATTCCACCCCGAAGGCTCAGTGGCCGATGAACTTGGCTCCCTGGTACGGAATTCCACGATCCGTGCTTTGCACTCTGCGACTCTTCACCCTTCCTTCTACTACGACGACTACTACTACTTCTACTGCTCAGTACCACTACCACTACCACCGCCAACCCCACCACAACCACTCACCCACCCACCCACCCACCCGGTGCCAGCAAGTAGTGGTATCCCCTGACGTCCTCGTAGGCGCTCATCATGTCAGGTTCGGCGAGCATCAGAAAGCGTTCCGTTGGGCCGCTGGAAGAAAGTCCAAGGGCTGCCACCAGATCACCTCGGCGCGTCCGGGAATGGCTCTGGTTAGGGCTTCCAGGGTTAGGGTTTGGGGGTTACGGTTAGTGTTCAGGGCTTCGGGTTTAGTTTAGGGTTTAGGCTTTAGGGCTTTCGGGCTTTAGAGGCTTATGGGTTTAGGGTTTAGTAAGGGCTTCGAGGTTCAAGGGCCCAGCCAGGATTCAGGGCCCAGGGGTTTGGGGGTGGATGTTAGCGGTTTGGGGGTTTTAACTGTTTCGCGATTTCGGCAGTTGTTGCATAGGGCAGGGGAAATAACTCCACCCTAAAGCCCAAACCCCTGAACCCGAGAAAACTGTATATTAGCGGTTCTATTTGAATAGTACAGGGGAGATCCTGGATCAAAGCATGTGACTCCCTCAACCCTACTTATACTTCTCGAACGCCAAACCCTAAACTCCTAAATCTCAGAGCCACGAGTACGGTCTGCTAGAGTGCCAGGAGAAAACTTTGGGGCCGTATTTTAAACTACTTATTAAACTATATTATTAACATAACTTTCTATCATCAGCCTGCTTTGCAAAGCGGTAGATGACAGCAAGGCCCGGCAGGATGGTTACCGCAGCCCCAGACTCGATCCAAAGAGGCTGTGCCCGTTATCCCTGTTGCGTTTTTGCAGGGTTACCCTAAGGCCCCATAGATAGTTCCTATTTGGGATTACCTGGGGCCTTAGGTTGCCGAAACCATCAACCCTAAAAGCTTCAAACCCTAAATAGCTCAAGCCCTAAACCCTTTTTCCTGCGGATGGCTCGGCAGCGACTCGCGCGCCAGAGCCCGGAAGCCAAGTCCCCGGAGGAAAAGCCTCGGACAACAACAAGAAGAGAGGCTTTACGGTTCAGGGAAGCATTTAAAGTAGGGGTTCAGGGTTTCAGGCTTAGGGGGCTCATTTGAGAATTGTAGGTCTTGGGGCGTCTGAGCTACGGTTTAGGGATCTAAGCAAGGACTTGCAATTCAGTTGGTTTTATAAATATGTACTGAGCTACCAGGGATTTGTGGCTGAGAGATTGCAAAGCCGCACGGTTCCTTCGGCTCTCGATTGCCAGGCTCAGGGGTCTGGAGCGAAAAGGGAAGCCCAACACCCGCTCAAACCATTCACCGGAGGGCGCCTTTCTGCTTCACAAAGTCACTATGTAGTCGCAGCAATGTTTGGCACAAAAATCCAAGATGCCACTATTCTTGGTGCTATCAATGCAATTTCGTAGACTACGTAAGAGTTCACGCTGCGCAGCATTGGCATCAACTGGCTTTTGCAAGTGTGGAAGGAGCGTGTGCTGACCAGGCCCCGGCCATGATACGCCGAGGCACCACACCCCCGGCTGACGCCCAAGCTTCTGTTGGAAGCCCTGCAAAGGTGCTAAACGTTTGTAGATGGTTTAGGGTTTATGTCGGGTTTTGTAAGTTCAGCGCTTTGAGGTTCAGGGTTTTCAAGATTGCGGCTGTAGTGCTTAATCAATCAGCATTTATGAAAGGCTTAAGGGCAGTGCCAACTTTGTAGACTACTCCTAGAAAGCACCCCTGAAGAACACTCCAAGTTCATGCTGGATCGCGGAAATCTTTGGAGACAGTGGCAGGATCGCGTCACGTAATTCAGGGGCCAAAATAATTAGAATAGCGTTTTGGGGCCCATTATACTATAATTATAATAAGGAACCTAGTACTTGGTAATTGTTTAGGCCCCTATAGTAGTTGGATCCGTACCCGTTGAAGCCTGCAAAAAGCTGACCTGAGGCTTCCAACTGCCGTGCAGTTTCCGTTTGCAGTTTACCAGGTTGAGGTACCCAAAGGGTCCAAGTATACCATTATAGTAGATATTTAGGCACCAAAAGTATGTACTATACCATTACTTGGACCCTTTGGGGTAATATAGGGGCCTTGGTATGTAGAATAGGAGTTTTGGCTACTTGTACTAGTATATTACGTGATAAAGAACCTTAAGAGACAGTATTCACGACTTTTGTAGCGCCCATATTGGCCTATATTAATTCGGGCGAAAGTCCTGGCCTCGTTCCCGATCCGGATGAGCCGCAACCGCACGTCTGCAGGCTCCGATGCAATCGCTGTCACCTGACACAATACCCATAGGCCCCAAAGTAGTTCCTTTTCGGGGTTCATATGTAGAATCCTATAAAGTCTTAATCCCAAAAAAGGAACTTCTATCGGGCCTATTCTGTACAGGGGCCTTGATATTTCCCTATGCATGCAAGGACCTGGGCCCTACTAGACCCCTTATGGAAACATAGGGTTTAATGGGACTACTCTTTTGCAGTCTTTTGGACATCCATACTGAATTAAACTACTCTTTTGGGGCGGGTCTTTTGCACCACCCTGCACGACACCAATAGAGAAACGAAGACGCGTGAACAAAACCAATCCTGGAAACAATAAAAAACAAGTCACAACTGTCAACTTCAGTAAAACATTTATAATACATTATTACATTATCGCCTAGTCTACGAAAGTACAGTATGATGATGCATGATGTTATGGTGTGTATATATATATACACATGTATCGATCTATATGTGGATTTTGGGTCGTCATCTGCAGCCTGCGATGGATGTCCAAGCTTACTCCCGCCGAGGAGCCATGTTCTGCAGCCCCTCCACGACCTGCGAGCACTCTCTCAAGGCTCCCTCGAAATATCAGATTTAGGGTTTAGGGGTAGCCAGGGTTTTGAGTTTAGAACGGGATTGTTTGCGGTTTCGGCTGTTTTAAAACTTTTAGTGTGGATCCTACAAATTCAAGCTAGGGTGGTTTCGGTATTTAAGGAATAGCGGATTTGGTGTTGGGACCTGAGTTCATCCACGATTTAGGACGGGGCGCAGGAGCGGGATTACAGGGTTGTGGAAAGCCAGTGTGATAGTGGAACTTCGAGAACCGGTACAGTTGTTTGAATTTGGTGCTAAAGAGCATTGTCTCAAGGTACACCACTACACTGCAATCCTCAACCCCGCACCCTCTAACTTCCTAAACACTGAATCCTAGACCTAAACTCGACATCTGACGCCCGCAACCCCTAAACTCTGATTCCCATACAAAAAAGGCGAGAGCAGAGTTCGGCAGATGAAGCACTGATAGCCACCTGGGGAATGCCTCCTCAAACATTGCTGTGAACAAGGCGCTAACACAGACACAGCAATAGGGGCCATCCTAGACCCTAAACCTCAATCCAGAAAACTTGGGTCGTCACTGTGAACTGCTCAAGCAAAATCTTGTAAACAAACCTTACAAGGACGAAAACCTTTTGACAAAAGCTCCTTTAAAACTTTATAACCTGTGAGGACCCTGGTAACCCTTACATAAACCGCGAAGACCCCTTACAAATCCCTATAGACCCCTTATAAATCGCATAGTTCCCACCCTGTTTTGTAAGATCGCTTATCAATCCCTATATTTAGACCCCTTATAAATCCCTATACATTTCCCCTTCTTTCGTAAGATGGCTTGACCTAAGAGACGCCTCTCGGTAGGCACCCACCGCGGCCGCCAGCATGGAGGCCAGGGCTTCGGCACCTTGCAGAGCAAGGCCCTAATAAGGGTTTAGGGTTTAGCGGGCTAATAAGGCTCCACGTGTCCCCATAAAAGTTCCTTTCAAGGATTCCTTAGGGCATCTATAGCGGTACTACAAGGGTTTACTAGGGTTCAGGGGTTAAGGCTCCGCGTGCCCATAGAATATATGTTTAGGCCTTAAAGGGGCTCCTAAATAGGAGTATCTACAATGTGGGTACATTGGTAACTGTTGTTTTCAAAAAACTAAAACTGTATAACTGTATAACCAAACACCCATCGGATAGTAGGTACGTTTGTTTGGGAGCCCCTTTAGGGCCTAAGTATATGCTGGGGAGGTAGGTCTTGAGGTGCCAAAAACCCCGTCAGAGTAAAATCTTGATAGAAATAACAACTACAAAAAAAACAACAAAATTTAACAATAATAGTAACAACAACAACCATACTGGTAGTAGTAGTAGTAGTAGTAGTAGCAGTCGTAGCAGTCGTAGCGGTCGTAGCAGTCGTAGCAGTCGTAGCAGTAGTAGTGGCAGCAGCAGTAGTAGTAGTAGTAGCAGTAGTAGAAAAGTAGTATAGTAGTGTAGTAGTATCATGATGTGGGACCTAAGAGTCGAGAACTATCAAACTAGGCTTGAGCAGTCCAGGGTTTAGTAGGGAATTAGGGATTGAGGGCTTCGCAAGCAACGAAAGATCCCTGATGTTGGGGGGTGATGTAGGCGTTACTTGAGGTCTAGCGCCCAGGGCTTTATCCTTCCATTTTCGATGTGGCTTTGCTTCAGCTGTCTTTTCTCCTGGCATTTTTGAGTTCGTTGGCACCCCGACTTGCTCCGGTTTGGGTTTCGAGTTAGCATTTCGGAGGTGCGGGCTTAGGGCTTGGGGCCTACAGTTTAGGGTTTCTAATAGCGTCATAGCCTAGCAGTGCAATCGCGGCCGTCGCTGATTTTTGAGGATGAGGAACAAGCGAAACGAAAACTACAACACGAACAGCCGGAGCCGCAATCAGAAGGATGACTATCCTGACTCTCGGTGTCAAACATACACGAAGCAAAGTCAGGGGGATCGACGGTTCCGCAGCTGAGGGGACACCTGTCTCAACTTGCTTTTGTTTTGTTTTGGGTTTTGGAACAATTCTTATTGCTTGCTTTTGTGTGTTTGTTGCTTCTTTGGGCAACTTTGGCTTATTTTCGGGTTTTGGGACTCTGACGATGCCCAAGGCTCCGCAACCCCCCGACAAATGTCATAAGTACGGCTGTATCATCGGATGACCAAATCCACAACTGCGCGCTCACAAAACGATGTCAATCCTTGCAGCCTTTAGACTTGACCCGACATCAGTGCAAGAAGATCATCTGCGAGTGCGCCACAGGATCCGTTAGCCCCCAGCTGTGCGAGCTTCGCGTCGCTCTCCTGTGCAGGGAGCAATGCAGCAATGGGCTCAGAGAACGGGTCCAACTCCCACACTAAACCTCCACCTCAGGTAGAGCTAAGCATCGTCGTGGTTCATCTTCATGGCCTCATCAATATTCCTGCTCTTCTTCATCATCTACATATATCTACATCATTACAGGCAATCTCTGTCTTCTCTATCATCCCGGAAGAGGAACCCACCTAGAGCTATCATGCAGGGCGTTTGAGCTAGCCATCCACCCAGCTTCGTCAGACTTTGGTCACTAATATAGGCGGATTGCAAACCCGATTCTAATCATTAAGGCCCCCATATTACTGGGCTTTTAAGTAACCAGGGAGAAAAAAGTATAAACTTTTATTTCATAAGGGTTCCTTTAAGAAAAAAGTATTAAAGTATGGTGCTCCAAAGCCTAGATTATATTGGCTCTCCTTCTCCATGCGAAGCAAAGCATCTTCGGCTGCCAAGCGATTCGCTTCTGCCTGAGCTGAGGGGGTGCGAGGGCTCTCGACGTGTTGGGGCTTGGGTCTGGCTTAGGATATTCCGCTTTTGTTGTTTTTTTGGGATGATTTGTAGGCCTAAATTTGGTTTAGGATGTTTGTCTTTGCGGTGGATGAGTATTTTGAGCTGCGGCATTAAGTGATTCTGTGAGTTGCTGTTCTATGAGATGTGACAGTCGTATTCAAACAAAGCCCCCTCTTGGTGTCTATTTAGCTAGTCTAAACCCTGGGTGCCTCATGGTTCAGGCCGACTAGCTTGGAGTCTGCATCAAATCTCGCAACTGAAGTGGGTGGTGATCCTTGTGATCAAGGATGATGACAATGGCCGTAAGAACAACTCGAAAAACCAGCAGCAGCAGCGGCAGCGGAAGCAGCAGCAGCAGCGGCAGCAGTGGCACCAGCGCCAGCTCTGGGGCAGAGCAAAGCAGGAGTATCCAAAGCAGCAGAAAAGCAAACATGGCAATGGTGGCATAAGTTGGGTGTTGATGCTGGTGGTAGCAACCATGTCATACATCACAGTGAGATTCCGACTGTTGCGTTAGTTACTGCATGTCCTGGTCGCTAACTGTTGTTGGTCTAAAAATTTGCGCTTCGGGCTCAGATATCTTAACAAGTTCACGGGCCTCCTGTTCTGCCCGCCGCTCCTCTTCCAGCTTCCGGCGCTCAGCCTGCGCTGAGCCATGGAGAGTTAACCCCAAGAGATCAACTCACCTCTAAATGGAGGAGATCCCCTTTGCTCGAGTCATCTCCGGTTGTTGATGGTATGAGCGCAGGCGAAAAGCTGGGGTTGAAATCGCAATGTTGAGGGACTTCGGTTTGAGGCGCTGACTTCGATTTAAGGGTGTCAGTGGGGTTTGAAGTCCAGGGTTTGATGTGGGGGGCTTGGGGCTTGACTCATGGGCTGCCAAAGGTTTTCGTCGTCTTTCCGGGGCTTGGGCTTGAAGGGATTTTTTATTAGGCATCCTATAGGGTCATACCCTACCCCCTTTTTCAGGGTATCCACCCTTTTACATATCAGATCCTAAGCATCAACTAGGTACCCTAAACAAGAGGTAGGGTATGATCCTCCAGGATGGGGTTTAGGGTTAGGGGTGTCTGTCAGCGGCCTCACACTGACTTGGAGGAAAGTGGGCTGATGCAGAGTTGGCAGTCCAGCACCTATCAAGATACCAGGCATTCGAACCGATTTGCCCTAAACTCCTTGTGAATTTCAAGTTCGGGCTCAGGGTTTCGGTATAAGGTGTTCGACCGACAACGCAGCATTCATGCTACGAACAGAGAACCCCTAAACCCTGAAACACTACACCCCCCAATCGTCGTCGTTAGCACCTGTTAACTGTTAACGACGCTTCAGCCTGCGGTAGCTTAAGCCCTCAACCTCAAAAGGCTCCCTGAAAATTTGGACCACAGGGCCACAGGCTATAATACCGCCTAGTCTACTGAAATCTACGATAACACACGATCATAATACGCTAGCACATAGGAAAACATACTGTCATATGCTGCAAGTAGTATACTCTACTGTAGTATGCTATACCCCGCTTATCCGAGGCCCTTAAATTAACTTTTCGACCGTCACCCGAAACCCTGTGGGCCTCCTCTGCAGCACGCTGGGCCTCCATTCGCTTCTGGTTCCTGGGGACACAGATAAAACAGGGCCTTATGCTAGGTTCCCCAGTAGCCCCTTAATAATAAGGGTACCCTTTTTCCTGCTATTCGGTTTTAATAAGGGAACCTCCAAAAAAAAAGGGTAAAAGGGTACTACTGGAACCTAGTATATCAGGGATGCTAGGTCTGGCGGATTGAAGGCGCGCGCACCTGAACTCAATCCTAGACCACTTGATTCCTGGAACTTCCTTCCATACCCTGAACCCTCAACCGAACTCTAAATCCTCAACCCTGCACCCGATACCCTACATTTCATCCCCTTACAACCATGTAATCCCAACACAGCTCCATATAACTCAGTAAGCACTTGATACAGCCCATTTCATAAGCGAATGCGAACTCTGAGTCCAAGTAGTCCGACCTCAACCTAAACCATCAGCCCTAAACCCTAAACGCACGATTTTAATCTAAACCCTGAGCCCTTCCCCAAATCAAACGCCTTAAAATCCTAAGCCCTCTTAGCCTAAGTCCATGTCGAAGTCTGAGTCAAAGCGGCTCTTCCATCAGCGCTTCCACTGGCCTACGGGCCTCCTCGGCTGCGGCGGCGGCGGCCGCCTTAGAAATGTGAGATGTTTCGGGCTTTGCAGGGGTTCATAGCCGCTGATTTAGTTTCAGAGGGCTTCATACGATTTGAGGACATAAGGCCTTTTCGGAGTTGGATTTTCAGTCTCAGAATCTTCCGGCTTGATCGTGTTCGTCGTGTCGAGTTTCGAGGGTGTTGTTTGGGGTTTCCACTAGCGACTCGTCTTACAAAGTAATGAATGTCAACCCTGCTTGAAGGCTCAAGCGACGTACTTAGTAAGCAGAGTATTGGTCTGGTTATACCTCGTTGCAGAAACTTGACCACAAACTGCACCTGTAAACCTTAAACCAGCCTCAGCACCAATACCGCACCCAAGGTACGGCCTGACCTCCAAAGATCTCCAAAGCCACTGCTCGAGTTGCTTAGGCTCGGAAGTTTAAGGGTTTCGGGCAGTGTAAGGGTTGAGGAGAGCTCAGCTTAGCTTCTGAGCGTTCAAGTCGAACATCAGGGAAAAGCCAAGCAAGCTCTGAATGACAGCTGCAGTTGCAGACTGAGCTCGGTCATTCCTAAAGCCACTACCTCACCAAATCCCAGCGCCATGCTGCAAGAACCTCTGAACCCCACATCACCCCTAAAGCCTGAACATCTAAACCACGAACCCTCGGCCGCATCCCTCACAACACAAAACAACACAGGTTTTGGGGATTCCTTGTTGTGACTCGTCCTTGTATAGGTCCTGAAATTGTGTTCAGGTTGAGGTATGTCCGACATTCCCATATCAGCCCTAAACTCCAAACATATAATCCCTAAGCCCTAAAACCCTTTAAGGCCTGAAGCCCTAAACCCTTGAACCCTTTAACGTACTTGAAAGCCTGTCAGCCCTGAAACCCTACAATTTCTGAAAATCCCCAAGTCGCTACTTTCTACTACTCTGCAGGGCTCCTCATGCCAATTCTACTATTACTTGATACATCCCAAACGTTTCAAGCTGCGTTTCATAATATCACCATACTTCACAGTGATTATACTAAGGAACCCTCTTGATATTAGAAACATCATACTACACTCTACACCCTGGGACTCTATCTGGGCTTTTCAGGGACCAGGGGGAAACAAGTATAAACTTTCATTTCATAAGGCTTCCTTTAAGAAAAAAAAGTATTAAAGTATGGTACCCCAAAGCCCAGCTATAGGCTCAACTCGCGACTTGCCCCAGAGTCGGGTCCCCCCACCTGACTCGCGGCCTCCTCCTCGCGCCTTTGCGCGGCTTCAGAGGCAGCCTGGTCTTGCGAGGATTCAGGGTTTGGGTGGTTTTTTGGGTTAGGGATTTATAAGGTTTAGGGAGTTAGGAGTTAGGAGGTTTAGGGGTTCCTTTTTGGGTTCCTGGTTCCTGCAAGCGATCTAAATTCGAAGGGTTTCTTCTCCAGCTTTGAGGGCTTAGGGCTAGGACCTAAAAGCGAATGGTCATTGGATTTGCAGTTTACGTGGGGGGAGGACGGCGGGAGTTTAGGGGTTTTGAGGGTTCAGGGTAGGATTCAAGGGTTAAGGTTGCCGGTTGGGGAAGTGTTGTGAAATTTTGAGACTAGGCGCATGTCTAGGTGTACGGATTTCGTACCTCCATAGCTTCCAAATGAGGGCAACACACCCTAAGAAGAAGACCCCGCCCTGACTTGAAACCCTCAGAGAGAACACCAGATTAAAACCAAGAAGCCCTGGAGCAATTACCCCAAAAGTTCGAAACCCTGGTGCCGCGAGCCCAAATAGGCACCTGAATACAATGTCCATAGTTGAATTAAGGAACCCTGAAAAACGCTGTTCTAATTATCAAGGCCCGTATATTAAAACGTAAACCTCGCAGCCAAAACATTCCGCGCCTGCTCCTGTTCGAGGTGCTGGACTAGAGGCAGAAGAATGGGCTTGCATGCCTCAAGCGCCCTTGGTTCTGGTCGCAGCTTCAGTAGTTGGGTTTCCGGTTTGGTCAATTAGGACTCAATGCGTGTCTTGTTTAGGGGTTTCGACGATCATCGATGTGTTACCATGCCCTACGGTTCCCAGCGTTGCTAGCATTGCCAAAACTTGAACACACCAACAAAGTTTAGTGACCATCAGCAACGTGTATAGTGAAAATCATGGTCGCACATCTAACCATGGTACTTATAACATTGACATTAAATAGGTTCCTGAGTAGCCCCTTTGTAATAAGGCTGCCCTTTTTCCTACTCTTCGGTTTTAATAATAAGGGTACCTAAAACAAAAAGCGCAAAAGGGCACTACTCCGGAACCTAGGAGCTAAGCACTACACCCTAAACCGCAAACTCTTATTATTACTGCAAGACGAATCACCCGCCTAAAGCCTGAGCAGCAGACACCCGAAGTTCACACATCGACCTACCATTGCAGGCTTTCGTGTACATATCTTAAGCTACCACAGACAAGCTACCATAATATTTTTTGTGACATTTGTGGCGACCCTGCGAAAAGGTGAAATTGGGAGGGTTAAGTTATTTTGACTAGAATTTCGGCCTCTTGGTCTCGTAACTCCTAAACACCGCCAAGCCCAAGCACCGATGACCCGAAACGCAAGGGTTGCTTTAAGTTTCTTCATCTGGGTAGTTCTCTGAATTAGGATACCCCTTTAGGGTCCTGTTTCTAAGGGTGCCGTACTTTTTTTTGGGACCTAAGCCGGGACCCTAATTCAGAGAACTAGCCATCTAATACCCGATGCCACTTGATGAAATGCCACCGGTTTCTGTTGGACGGCGTCGAGCCTGTTCAGCAAGTCGCTGACCTTTGAAAGGCCGATTGCACTTCAGGCGAACAGCCATGCGAACAGCGTGCGGAGAGTCATGGACAAGATCTGAAGAACTCAGGTGCAGAGTTTCGGGTTCAAGGTTATCGATAGCAGACTACATGCGGTAAACAACAAAAAGAAAGCAAGAGCGACCTCTGATTGTTGGCCTAGGCCTAGGCCTAGTCATAGTCGTGGCAATCTCACGGCCAGGAGGTCCCGCTTTAATATAAGGGTGTACGAATTGACTGTTTAGGGGTCCCTTACTTCTGGCTCCCCCGTAAATGCCTTATTCACATGAATCTTCCGCATGTGAGACACTGGACCTCGCAGTCATCTGCCGGACAAAGTTGCTCTCCCGGGAAAATGACATGATGACTGATTTCGAAAGCAAAGTTTGCCCATTCTTCCATCGGCCCCCTGCGCATCCATGTCCCAGAATAGCCAATCACAACATGAAACTACCGCTCAGGGTCTACCTGAGGTGCAGTGATCAGCCAAGAAAGACCAGAAGCGGAAACAACAACGATAGGAGAGGAGTGCATCGAGTATTGGCATTGGAGCTCGGGTTTAGGATACATGATACTTTGTCTTCCGGTAGACCTTCTGCGCCCAAAACATACAATCTCATCTCGATCCTTTCACACAGACTAACCCAGGTAAATCCAATCCAAAAGGCCCAACTTCCTGAAACCCTGTTCGTCGACCCCAAAACCTTCGAACTCCAAGATCATCAAGCCCAAGACTCTCCATTAGGCCGAACTCTGTGAGGCTTTAGGGCACTTTGGGGTTTGGGGTCAGGGAATTCGGGTTTAGGGTCTAAGGGTTCTGAGGCCCTGAGTGACCTTCTCAGCCATCTTCACACCGTACGTGGCCACCACCTCGAGCTCCAGCGCCTGGGACCTGAAGAAAAGACGACGACGATCCGGGCTATTGCAGATCGCCGGATTTGGGAGTTCAGACATATGAAGGTGTGGAGAATAAGCTTGCGGGTGCAGGAGGAGCAGGGAGTTTGAAGGGAGCCGTAGGATCCCGCCTTCATTCCGCTATCAAGGAAACTGCTGAGCAGTGGCTGTGGCCCTTTACGGCTTTTGAATGGCGTTAAGCCGCGGCTACTAAAGCCAATAAACTTCAATAAACTTAAGTCCAACCTGGGCCAAGGAGCAGGAGTTTTTCCACGGCTTCATAGCCCTCGCCCTTCTTGTCCACCAGCTCCTGACATGACTCCCTACCAAGCCCTCCCTTAACCCTACGTAACCTAGCTTTTTAAGGACTTATATAAGGAAATCATAACAAGGAGCCCTAAAAAGGTAGGTTCCGCAGGGTTTAGGTCCAAAAAGTGAGGCGGTGAGGATTTGGGGTTTACCAGGGTTTCCAGGGTTTAAGTTCCCAGGGCCGGGCTTTCCTTCAACAAAAAAGTCCGGCATTCCCTGAAATGCACTAAATTGTGCAAAACCACAAGGAAGAACAGGTTTCTGCCGTCGAATGCAGGATTTTGGTCAGTTGCATGGTCAAGAATTCCCGGCCGTTTCACAGACTGACGTCTTGACTCAAGCTGACTCAAGCTTCAGTTACACCAACACGAAAGGAATACAAGCGAAAGCCCTGTGGCAAACAGAAAATTGCCTTCATCAGCTGTAGCTCCAGTTACCCCAAGGGTCCAAGTACCTAATAATCATATTAATATACTCTCCAAAATCCTAACCTACATAACTACTATCCTAAAGCCGAGTACCCAATTATTGGGTCCTTTGGACCCTTGGGGTTAGGTTCAGACTCTAGGGCTGGTGCCCAGGTGGCAGGCCCCATATTAGTTCCTTTTCGGGATTACTTTATAGGATTCTACACATGAACCCCCAAAAGGAACTCCTTTGGGGCCTATGGGTACTGGACCGAAAACGCAAAAGGATGTTATGAACCACACGTGCGTGTACAGCGCGTGCCAGGAACTGCAGAGTGGAAAACAGGACCAGCAACCTACCGCCTGCTTCTAGATAGGAAGCCAGGTTGCGTGCTGCATTGTTCGAGGTGCTGTCTAGCAAGCATTCTAAGTGTCTTCGAATTTCGCAGTATTTTCGTCTTCCTCTTCACCACCCTCGCCATCATTCTCTTCATCGTCGTCACCATCGTCATCGTCCAAAATCGCAGCAAATAATCTGGTAACATAGGGTGGCCTGGGCAGCTTTCACGGCTTCTGCGGAAGGGGCGCCAGGCAGGAGCTCCTGTAGCTGGACCTGCCCACAGGAATCACGCTTGAAAAATCTCATTTCCCATGTCGTAAGGACTTAAGTGCGATTCGTCTTGGGTCATTGGCTTGTTGCCGCACACCTCCCGAAACCATGCAGGAGGCCAATATGGCCACTAGGGTAGCAACCATGTGCAAACCGTCATCACAACCACAGCACCTGATATCATCTTCAACAGCATCAACACCAGCATTTTTCTCGTGTGAACCATGGTTTGGCGGCAACACCGATCATGACGGCATCTCTACACAACTACCTCAAACATGACAATCACACTGCGAGCTCCATGTTTGAAAGAAACCCTAATTAAGCGTTGCACGTGCCCCGTGCTCACACCAGTTTGAACAAGTTGTGATGTTGAAACGGATGTTGAACTTGAATGCGGAATATGTAAGTTTACTACTGCCAGTGTGCAATCCGGAACGCCAGCCTTACACTCAACTCTCAGGCAACTGTTGTCCTCCATTTTCGGCTTCCTCCTAAGGTGGCAGGGTTTAGGGTTTAGGGATGAGGGTTTAGGGTTTAGGGCCCCGGACGAGGACCCCAACCCGTAGAACCAGAGGGCCCCAGAACCTGAAGGCTGAACCTTAAGCCATAGAAACTCTAGAAGGTTTTTTTTTGGCACGCCTTTTTCCACTCGCCTTTACTGATAAGGTAGAAGGGTTTAGGGTTTAGGGTTAGACGAATTTCCTGGACTGTACGGGTTTTTGGGGTTCCTTTAGTTTAAGGGCTTTGGGGGTTCGTTTAGGGTGCAGGGTTCGTTTAAGCCCCAAAATCCTGCCTTGAGAGTCTCCAGATCGGACCGGGCTTGAACCCGTCGCCGCATTTTCTCGGCAACCGGGTTGACCTCCTGTCAAGGGTTTAGGGTTTAGGGTATCGGTTACGGACGAAAAAGGTTGCCGAACTTCCCTAAATTATATTGGTAGTACATAGAAGTTCCACTGGACCACGGCTGGTTTGGACCCTGGCTATTAACCCTGCTATTCAAGCCATGCTCCTGTGGATACCACATTTAAGGTCTGGTGTTTGACGTAAGCACGAAGATCATAAAAGCAAACAACTCGTTACGCCCACGGGCCTAAACGGATGAATCACGACAGAAAGGTTGTTCGCGAGAGCTGGCGCCAACTCTTTTAAGTGTGGCGAACTTGCTTCTACATATTCTGATGATCTGGAGCGAAGGGCCAAATAGCCCTTCTGCTGCCCTTGCTTTTGCTGCTACCACGAATTTACCAGGACCCCCTCCTCCCGCGCCCGCCCCACATTGCATCAAAAGCCTTTTTAGAAGAAGAATTGTTGTTGTTTGGTTCCTTCCATGATGATTGTCTTGTTGTTGTGCGCTGGCGGTGGGAGTGAAGGGGGAAATCGGCAATGGGAGATAAGAGCCCTACTATAGGGGCCTTAATAATTAGAATAGGGTTTTGGGGCTCATTATACTATACTTACAATAAGGAACCTCCAAAATAGTATTGGTAGTTATTCAGGCCCCTATGTTAATCTCGTGTCCTGCAGATGTGCTTCGGATTCCGACCATCGCGCACGCCCCTCCGAGCTAAGCTGCCCACTCCTCGGACAGCTGCAGGCCACTTGCACAAGAACTGTTTCGGTGATGATGCTGCTGATGATGATGATGATGAGGATGATGATGATGGTGGTGGTGATGATGGTCATGATGCTGATGATGATGATCATCATCAGGATTTCAGTGTTGACGGCGACATATACAGATTGCTGCTTATGCTTGTGGCGAAGACAACGATGATGCTCAAGACGGCGTGGCAGATGGTGAATAGCCAGTTGATTTTGATGATATGGTGATGGCCACGGCATCGTGGTGCTCATGATGACCGTGACGATGTTTCAAGTATGTAGCTGCTGCTTATGGCATGCATGAATTCAGGGTCAATGGTTGAGGGTTTTCGCATGTGAGGTTTAGAGGTCTGGGCTTCGCGTGTTGAGTTGTGCGGAGCTTCGGATTCTCATGAAGAAACATGAGGTTCACGGTTTACGGCATAAGGCTTTGCGTGTTGCTGGAAGTTTGAGGGCTTGGGATTCCGGGCTCTTAGTCGGCAAGGCTCAGGTCAGTTTAAGGTTATCTTCATGGGAACCTTTAATCCTGAATGCCAACATGCAACATGACCTGTGGTGCAAGACAAACCAACACAACATCGAAGTGATGTGGTAGAACGATGAAAGACGACTTCGACACGATGAATCTCGAGGCAAGCAAGAGTGTGTGTATGCGATTCAAGCAGTAGTGGCTCCCTGGTACTATTCTCACTATGATATTCAATGTTCATTACGGGTTCCAGTATGTCAGCAGAAGAACATCTCTGCAGGCCAGCAAAGCTTCAGGAGTGGAGATGAAACAGAAAGCTGAAGCAATGTCGAAGGCTCTAGTGCCAAGAAGCCTGAAGCATGAACGCCATGCAAAAGCCGTCACAATGAACATGGCCCCGTATGCAGAGCACACGTTCTATCATCTGGCGTGGAGCCGTGGAACTGGGCCCATCACAGGCACAAGAAAGAGCGCCAGTTGTTGATCCGCCCTCGTATTATATTATATTATATTATATTGTATTATACTATATTGCATTATATTATATTATATTTTAGGTTAAACATATATATATATAATATGTTATATTATCTTATCTTATCTTATCTTATATTATGTTATGTTATGTTATATATATATATATATATTATATTATATATATAATATAACATATATATAACATATATACATATGCATTGTACGTTATATATATATATATGTACATACATACATACATACATACATACATACATACATACGTACTATATCGGGGTCTGAGGCAACATGACTGCACTCCAAGGAGCTCTTTCGCAGCACTTGCATCACTCTGCCTGGATACAGAGCGCTACCGAACACGGTTTAGGGTCTAGGGCTTAAGGTTTAGGGTTTAGCTGTAGAGAACCCACTTCTTGCGTTTGTATGCTATGGTATTGTCAACATGAAAGACAGACGATGGTCAACGGATGGCAACCCAGCTTCTAGCGCACTGAGAGGCAGAATGTCCACATAGGCGCTGCTTGTTCAATGATTCTGCGGACAACCGCCCGCCCCCCCCCCCAAAAAAAAATAAAATAAAATAAAATAATAATAATAAATACAGTCATAATAATTATGCCGTGAGCTTCCAACCCCAGGAGCGCTCCTGTCGGATTTGCGAAGCCGGAATTCAAGCGATTCACCTGAGACCTGACACAAAAAAGGAAGCCCTAGCATTGTAGATTCCTCAAACACTGCATGCCAAGGGACAGTGCTGAGGCGAGCTGTTCCAAAGCCTCGACCACGCTCGAGGCTTTCCGGAACTCTGTCATGGCTCTGGGCTGTCGCAGCTTGCAGGGTTTATTTTCGAGATTTCTGTGTTTGACTATTGGGGCTTAGGGCGTAGAGGTTGGGGTTTCAGGTTTAGTGCTGAACTTTAGGATGTTTGGACTATTGTTCGTGTTTGGGCCCTTCCTTGGGCCTGCTGAAAAGAGGGCCCAAATTGTTTGACAAGCTGCGATGGTAGGGTGCAGGGATATAGCTTCGAGATTTACGGTGCAAGTGCATCTGCTGAATTCAGTCCTGGCTGTGTCGGATTTAGGGTTTGCATCACGGGCTTGTTTGGATCATGGCGTCAATCTCCACATCGGAGTGCTGACACACCTGAAAGTGGCTGCGGTCAGGTGCCCTGTTCTGTCTGACCTGCTCGATGCAGCAGGATTCGACTTCTAGTCTATTTCGGTAGTTCCGGCTGTCCCATCAGTTTGTCACTACTTCATTAATGAGAGGGTGGGTGAGGAAGGGCGAGCAGTAGGAAACATGCAATCCTCAAACTTCTTGCGGCACCTCTGTTTCCGTAAGTACTCTGGCGTGCATAGCATGTCGAAATCATGACGTGTTGTGTGCTGGGCCTCTGCCCAGAGCTGGGGGGCTTGCGGGTTACGCTGCATTTCAGCTTCAGGACCTCGTCCTGGGTCACTGAGTGGGGGGGCCATGAAGACGTCGGGGCGATTGCACCTGTCCTCCTCTTCTCTTGCCTCAACAATAGGACCGCCATGTCCTGAAGAGGCAGCACTTCCCTCAAGCTCTGTAGACACCCGTATCCCCTGACCACCCTGAAGCCTAAACGCTGCCCACGCCTTTCTTTGCATCGCGCATCTGCTGCTGCGATTTGTCAAGTCGGTGTCTGGTCCGTAGAAGCCCTGGCACCCGGACAGATTTTGTAAGCAGACTACCTGAGCCTTCAGAAGACTTGCTATTTATGTGTGAGTAGTTGTACCACACGGGGCTTACAGTGAACATCTGTATAAGAACCCACTGTTTAAGAACCTTAGCCCCTACCCCCAGCAAAATTCACAAAATTCAGGTTGCTTCAAAATTGAGTACCTTCGCGTACCCTAGCTTTCGGGATCAGGTTCTTATTTTTCGTTGGGTGGAAGTTGTAGCTTGGCTTGCTATGAAAACGCCGGACATAAGAACCTTAGGGAGACAGGGTTCTCATTTTGGCGGTTGGTGGCCTATGCATGTATGAGGATGAGCAGCTCTCTTTGGCCAATAGCTCAGTAGTGTCGCGCTCGTCTCATAACCAGGCATGCACTGGTTCAATCCCTGCTGTTCAGTTCCATGACCCGCCCGTAACCATGAGGCAACAGGCCGCCGCCAACAACGACAATAAGAACAACAACCACAGCACCAGCAACAGCACCGGCACCGGCACACCACGACGATTACTGCGACCACGACGACGACGACTACTACTGCTGCGACTACGACGACTACTACTACCTACCTACCTACCAAGATCATGGCAATTGCCAGAATAACTCTTCTACGACGGTTTGGAGGCTGGAGGTCATCATAGGTCGGCCGCCGCTGCAGAAGGGCACATGATGGTGTCCCGACAATCGCCAACGAAGATGGTCTCAAGCGAAGGGAACAAATATCCGCACCAAAAGTCCTCAAATCCCGAATAGCCTTCGTCTTCCCCGATCGCAGCGACTAGATTCTGGAATTCTGAAAGTCCGCAGCTCCCAAGGCCATGCCAGCTGCAAAGCGTCGAAGTGAAACATTCATCCAATCCTGGAGCTGAAAATTCAAGCCCAAAATTCAAGAAGAAAACCTAAGCCCGAAAGTTAACCCCCAATAAACCTCATGTGCAAAAACAGTGGCCTCTTCCGGGTTTTCGCTGGGGCCGAAGATGGCTGCTTCGGAAGGGGGTCCACACCGAAGACCCTGCCGGAAAACGTGGTTTAGGGATGTAGGGATTCAAGAATTTAGGGATGTTGAGGGATTCGTTTAAGGGTTTTAGCGATCCTTGCCGCAAGTGGCAATTGTGACCTATGCATTCGATGCACCACTAATGCCGATAATGGTCATCGCTGTATACGAACAGATAGTTGATGGTCCAGGGCTGTTTGGAAAGAAGTATCCGGTTGGAGGTCAGGGGTTTAGTGGCCACGGTGTACGGTAAGTCTGAACAGCAAAAATACCAGCGGAAGTCCCGCGTCGGTAAAGCACGGTTCTGAATGTTTGCATCAACAATAGGACTCGGAAGCTAAACTTCTCTGTGAACTTGCTTCTGGATGAATGGAGCAATACATGATACATGAAGCTGAACAGCCTCCTCTTCTTCTTCGGCGGTGGGGGCTGCTCATGGCTTTCACGATCAGTCCTGGATGCGACATTAGACAGCAGCCATGACAAGTAAATTTGTCCTGTCACGGGTGGGGTAGAGTATGCAAGGTGCGTCGTTGCAAACCGACAAGTGGTGGAACGATTCTAGACGTACAGGCAGGGGACGGAACGCGGCGTGTCCCCCCTGCAAGTTCTCTTTGACATGGGCCCCATACAATAAACCCTAAACCCCTAAATTTGCTTGCGATGTGAAGTCCCCGACTCTGTGCAGAACACCTCTCTCTCATTCCTTACTTTCAGGCGAACCTTGGATTTAAATTAAACCCGGAAAGACCGCCTGCAGAACAGCAGACGCCCAAGCAAGAGACTGAAAAACGAATCCGGAAGACACTCGACATCCGACCCTAAAGCTGCAGCTTGAAAATGTGGTTGTTGTTACTCTTGTTGTTACTGATATTGTTACGCCCTCACGCATAGCAAGGCTGGAAGTTTGGGAGTCAGAACCAAGCCGCAGACCCCACGACGCCACCGCTAAACGTGCGTGTGTGTTCAGGCGGGTAAAATGTGCGCAAGTTCACATCCCGAATCCCCAACCCTAAATCCCAAAGAAAGACCAAGTCCTGAACCCGAATCCACCAAAAACCCTCTAGAATTCCTAACCCCTACCTCTGTAATCCATAAATCCACCAGAACACGGTACGAATCCTCAACCCTACGGCGTGAATCTCTTGTAAATCCTCAAGAAACCCCTGTGATTCCTCGCGCCAAAACGCGAACCCCTCATAAACCGGATGGGTAGATTCTGAACCTCAACCTTACATCCTAAATCCTACAATCCTGAACCCTAAAACCCTCAATCCTAGATCCCGGATCTCCCACAATCCCAGATCCGGGGGTCCTTGACGTCTCGGGTGCCGCTACCTGCGGATCCTGAGTCTTCTCGCCGAAGACCCTGCGTGTCGGGTTACAGCCTTTAGGGCTTAAGAGCTTAGGGTTTAGGGTTTAAGGGTTTAGGGTTTAGGGTTTAGGAGCTTAAAGTTTAGGGTTTAGGGTTTAAGGGTTTAAGGGTTTAGGGTTTAGGGTTTAGGGTTTAGGAGCTTAGGGTTTAGGGTTTAAGGGCTTAGGGTTCAGGGTTTCAGGGTTTAGGGTTTAGGGCTTTGGAGCTGAGGGTTGAAGAGCTTGGGGGTTGAGGTTTTTAGGGTTGAGGGTTTGGGAGTTAGGGTTTAGGGATTTGGGGCTTTTGAGGGTTTCGGGGAGGGTTTAGGGTTTAGGGTTGAGGGTTTGGGAGTTAGGGTTTAGGGATTTGGGGCTTTTGAGGGTTTCGGGGAGGGTTTAGGGTTTAGGGTTGAGGGTTTGGGAATTGGGGTTTAGGCTTTAACTCAAGGTTTAGGCTTTTCTGGGATGGGTAGCCTGATAGACTCTACCGTAGGGGCCTTGATAGTCAGAATTGAATAGGGCTTAGAAGTACATTATAGTTTTCAACATTGGTACTACTCAAGGCATGATTCTGAACGTTAATTGGTTTGTTTTGGGCCTGTTTGGTTTTCTGATGACGATGAGGACGATGATGAACCGTACTGTCTTGCTCACTACGATTGCTTAGTTATTTCTAGCTCCCGTCTTCACAAGTTGCGTGTGAGAGTTCAGTGACCAGCTACATATGGGTATTTCTCTAAGCTAAGGTACCTTTTAGGTCCCCCAGAAATGATGTGGCACCATTACACAAAGGGCCCTAAGGGACCCTAATTTAGAGTGCTACCTATATCCAGTTTGCCAGGTTCCACTGCCTGGGGCTCAGGGTCTTGGTTGCTAGACGGCTCTTTGGCAGGGTGCGGGGTCTACATGATGATATTAGAGGGTTCCGGGTTAAGTCTATGGAGTCTAGGTCTAGGGTTTAAGGAATCGAGGCTTTCGGTAGGACAAGGCCTTGAGGATGAAACCCCCAGCACGTATCGTACGTTTCCATGGCCTCCCAAGACTCAGTGCTGAGCCATCGGCCCTCGACCCATCCAGACCTTAAGCCGCCTCGAGCGACCGCCTCAACCCGAAACCTTACAACAAAAACTCAATCCGAAGCCCTGAATCTCAGAGCCAATGCCCAGAAACCCTAAACCTCCAACTATGCCCCTACACGAAGAGCCCGAATGAACATGCACAGCCTCCGCTTCTTCTTTTTCGGTGGAGACAGTTGTTGCTGGTTCTCATGATCATTCTTGGGCGGCACTGGTACCGCGAGATGTATGGAAAGGGCCTATTACTCGCTTGCTTTTTCGGCAGGTTTTCTCACCTAGTTGCTGAAGCTACAAACACAGCTCAGGTCCGAACCCTACGCACACCCTAAACCCTAAAGCCCCCAATCGACCAACTGGATGTTCAAACCATGTTGCTGTTAAGCCGGGTTTTAGGGTTCAGAGATTTCGGGTTTAGGGGTTAAAGGTTAAGGGTCTAAGGGTTTAAGGGTTTAAGGGGGTTTGAGGTTGAGGTTGCCTAAAGCCTATATTTAAGGTCTGGGCTCGAGTCATGCAAACCGGAAGCCATCGAATATAGGGGCTGGGGGTATATTATATATAATATAATGTATAGAATATACGGAGCCCCAAAATATAGTATTGGTAATTATTGAAGCCCCTATATTAGCCTTCTCAGCCCTGAAAAACGAGGACAAAAGACAAAAGGGCCAGAATTAAAAAAACATTCAGGGATTCAGGGTTTAGCGTTTAGGAAGCCTAAACCCTAAACCCCTAAACCTCTAGACCCCTAAATCCCTAAATCCCTAAACCCCTAAACCCCCAAACCCCCAAACCTAGAACCCCCTAAACCCCAAACCTCTAAACCCTGAACCCCCTCCGGGCGTCCTCGAGGCCTCGGGTGCAAGAGACTTGGGAGCGGAGGCTCCCTCGCCGAAGACCCTTGGTGTGAGCTTGCGGGCTTTTGGGCTTAGGGTGGGTGGGGATATACGGGTTTAGGAGGGTTGAAAGATGGTGGGGAGACAAGGGTTCATAGGAGGGTTTAAAGTCTGAGGTGCTGGGGGCATAAGGATTAAGTAGGGGTTTTATAGGGATTGAGATGGGGGGATATAGGGGTTTGGTCGGCTTTTTTGGCCTGGGGTGGCGGGAATATAGCTTAGTCGGGTTTGGGGTTTGGGGTTTAGGGTTTAGGGTTTGGGGTGGTGGGGATCTACAGGCTGGTAGCCTTTAGGGTTCTAGGAATCAAGGGATGCAATGGGGCGTCTGAAGATGGCTGTGTAAGGTAGGGGCCTTGATAATTAGACTAGGCCCTGGCGGTACAATCTAGTATACTTAAAAATACGGGGCTCTAAGGAATAGTATTGGTACTTAGTTAGCCCCTACATTATAGGCCCCTCACTTTTATAGTAAGGAGCTCTTGGGAATTTTATTGGTACTTATTTAGGCCCCTATACTGGGCTTTTAAGTAACCAGAGAGAAAAAAGTATAAACTTCTATTTCATAATGGTTCCTTTAAGAAAAAAGTATTAAAGTATGGTACTCCAAAGCCCAGTACTTGAAGGGGCAGGGGACTTAGTAAGTAGGTTATAAGTAGGGGTATAATTGGGGTAACTCCATTTAGGGGCTTGAAATACGAAAAAGAGGATGAAAGAATGAATCAAAGGATCTGGGCTCGCAGGCAGAACACTTGTTCACGCCTTTTCACGACAAGGATAAGTCTCTGACCAGTCACTCTAAGCCAANGCAGGCAGAACACTTGTTCACGCCTTTTCACGACAAGGATAAGTCTCTGACCAGTCACTCTAAGCCAAGATGCAACACACACAAACCTGCCTGTACAATGGCTCAATTTCACATCGAGTCGGGTGGTTTTGCGGCTGCATTCAACTGAGAACCTGCTGTTCGTATGCTTGATCCATGATCAAGCGTCCAGCCATCACTGCCCTCACAAGCTCGCGACTGACCGAGCCCTTGGTCAATGCATCAGCGACCATCGACCTGGTGTCTGACCAGAAGAGGGCTTTCAGTCTCTTGCTGCGAAGCAGGGCACGCAGCCATGCGACATGTAGTAGCAAAGATGGCTCTGCAGGAATCTTCAAGTTGGGGGCTACGATTGCTGAGCTCACAGATTTGGCGTCCACCACAAGTCCCAAAGCGGTGGTGCATGGGACTGTGCCTTCCATGAGCTCCTTCGCCTGACTTGCTGAAACTATGCCATGAACAAGCTCGTGTACAGCTAGTGTATGTAGCAGTCCGATGTCGGTGGCATCCGTGGCAGCAAACAACTCAGACGAAAACGTCGACCGTGTAACATGCCTCTGTGCTTTTGAGACAAAGTCGACGAGGTGAAACACTGCCACCTTTGCACCTGATGACAAATCCCTTTCGCAGACTCGCACGGAGACCAGGCCACGAACTGACAAACCGTCTTCTGCCTTTGCTCGGTAAGAACTGTCAGAGATCTGCAGTAACATGTCCGGGTAGCTGTCGAACTTAGGATATGTCATGCTTGAAGGATTCTCCTGTAACCATTTGAGCACTGCATTCAGACGACGCACATGCACGACCTGAGCTTGATGCGACTCTCTCTGCAGAGCTGTGATAAAGACTGCTGCGTCTGGACGGGTCAGTAGTCCGTACGCTACAGTCATCACTAGGCTAAGGAACTGCCTTCGGTCATCCTCCTTCAGAGGAGTGGTAGGCGCTCCAGCAACTGCCGTTGGACGGACTATGGGCCTGCATGCTGCAAGGAACTTCATCTGGTCTAAGCTGATGCTCCCATCCGTGTGCTGCTGGTGACGCACTCCACAGAAGGTGAAGTCACCCCACTCAATGTCCATCTTACCGAAAGTCTTTTCCAAGTGCTCGACAAACTGCTGTATGATGGCGCGCTTGCCAATCATTTTCAAGTCATCCACATGCTTCACGATGACCATGATCAGCTGTCTCGCCCTGATCAACAGTTCCATTTCGGAGTCGACACTGCAACACTGGAAACCGAAAGCTTCGGTGACCTCCCTCAGCTTGAGGTTGAAGCACTTTGGCGCATCCCTACACCCCGTGCCTGGCTTCAAGCAGTGAAGCACTTCCTTTCGGGAGTCGAAGCCCTGGAACTCTGGCAACATCTGCAAGCATCGCAGACCCTCACCTGCCAGCTCGAACGACACATCTCGTTCAGGACGTTGAGTGGCAGATGCCAACTCTGAGTATGACACACCTTGAAGGAATGCCTTGGGCACATCAGAGGAGGCAATGACCCATTGTCGGGCTACACACTCGGATACAATCAGGCGCTGGCTGAATCGCGAGGCTGTCGCGGAGAAGTTACTTTGATCGTCTGCTCCAGTTTCCTTGAAACCACGGAGACACAGCCTGGCCCTTATCTTACGGATCCCTTTAACGTACTTCCATTTGTACACCCACTTTGCGTCTATGATGCATGGTGCCTGTGACCGCGGCCGGCGCTTGAAGCATTTGAAACCTGACCATGTCTTCAACTCATCAAGCACGGCTTGCGTCACTGCTGCTGCGTTCTGACGGACTTCATCGTCTGTCAACAGGTCGTCTGACCTGTCGATCACTGCTTTCCGGCTGTGGGATTCGTACATCCTGATTTCGGCATGCTCGTCACTGTTTGGCATCCTCGGCAAGCCCTCGACGACTTTGGCCATGTCGCCATGAGCTTCCAAAGCGACATATGCACCATGCTCATCGGAGTCTAAGGCCACAAACTCGTGTGGGTCAGCGTTGAGCTGTGTTGCGACTGCCGCGAACACCTGCTCCGAGCACACTAGTTCGGATTCCTCAGAGATGCCGATTCTGGCCTCATCCCATGAAGGTATACATGGAACGTCGTCACCCGCCTCATAGGCTGACGCTGCATGTGCCTGAATAGTTGCATGCTGCGCTGGAGGCAAAGCTTCGGTGCTTTCTGTTGCGCATGCGATGTATGCGGTTTCAAGGTTTGGGACTTCACTCGGCGACACATCGTGACCAAACATGGCCTGAAGGTCTTGAAGTGACACTATGCTATCACTTTCATTTGTTGCCTCTGGCACTGTAGATAGTCGCCCTGAGGTACTGGATGCGTCAGCATTCACATGTTCTGCTGATGGCGCGCCTGCAGACGGAACTGACCACTTTTCGGCTGCAACCCACTCCTCCTGATCTGGAGTGCTCAGAAGTTGGATGGCTCTGATGCTTGGCCATTCCGTATTCAGCAATTCTACGGTCGACACTTTTGAGTGGTCGCTGTGAATGAAGTTGATGTTCCGCGTGCCCGCTGAGGTCCACCACAAAGTCAGTGCATTGGTGAACTCTGCACGACTCGTCAGATTGCGGACTGCTCGTGCTAGGCGCACAGCTGTCACAGAGGGCATGTGGAAAACTGTTTCTGCAAGATATAGACATGCCTGGTAGATGACGCGATGGTCCTGTGTTTGGGGGGTCTCAATCCAGGAACCTTGGGATGTCTTCACAAATCCCAACGTAAGCACAGCTCCTGACTTCATGTCATCTACGTAGTCTTGCACAAGCTGCTGGGCGATACCAGACTGGCTGGCTACTGGCGTGCTGTAGTCAAAGAAGGCAACAAGCTCACATGAGATGTACGCCAATGAGTGACGCAAATCCTGCAAGCGACACGTGAGGACTTGGTCGGTGGAAGTGCGGATACCAACACGACCGTGCTCCAGCCTCGTCAGGTCAACCACTTTGGCAGGACCGCGCCAGCCTGATGTTTCCTTGTTGAGAGGCTGTCTCCAGTAATCCACCGCACTCCCCAACTCAAACTCCAGCTGCTCGCCACTTGGCCGCGTCTGACTGTTCATTGCTCTTTTCATCCGTTCTTGAGCGGATCCTTCAGCGATCGCCTGAACGGCTACTTCGCGCAATCGAAAGCAATGACGTGACATGGGGCCGCTATCAGTGTCGCCCATCACATTTGCTTCGTTCGGCAAGATTGAAGGAGTTCGTCCTAGGACCGCATTATATGGGGATAGGCCGTTGATGGAGGTTAGCGCATTGATGGCAAAAGTCGCCTCGCTCACACCTCGGCTGAAAGGTACCTGCACTCCCTCTTCATGGAGCTGGGTGAACAACTTGTGGAGAGCGTCCCTAAGAACACTGATTTTGCGGTCCACAATCCGTGTATGCTGATTCGGGGCTGATGTGCGCTTAGTCACTCCTCTCAGCTGAAACCACTCAGTGGATTCATCATCATTTAAGCCCGTCTCACCATCAAATATGAGGACTTGAGGAGGACCAAAGATGCTGATCAACACTTGATCCAAAGCTGTTAGCAGTGTGGCTGTACTTTTATCAGGAATGACAGCAGTAGACGTCCACCGTACTCCCCGGTCAGTGAGCACAAGAATGATGTGCTGGGTCCCATGATGGCGGTAGAACATCAAGTCACCTTCCACCTCTATGTTGAAACCAACAACTAAACTGCTGGTGGCTCTGGCATCTGGCATTGGACGGGCCCAATGCCGACAAACCCTACACGTTTGTGTGATCTCTGGAATGAGATCTGTGATCTCTTTGCTCAGACCAGAAGCCTTAAGTAGTCGTGTCATTTTGTCGGATGAAGCATGCCACCATCGGAGGTGAAGTTTGCGCAAGATGCGTCGCCTTCCGGCCTCATCTGCATGGCGCAATCCGCGAAGAGAGGCTTGGACATCAAATGCCGTCCAGTCGGCTGGTGAGGATGTCTGGACGTCTGCTTCAGTCCATGTCCTACGCTCACGGGGCTCTCGGTCCGGACCTCGTCCGGCTGACACAGCCTCATCACCACGGGGATCGATGACTTCATCAGGCATTGGCACTGGCCGTTGTTGGGAGGCTATTGGACCTGCTGACGATGATGATGAAGGTTCAGCTCTTGAGACACCGGTAGGCTCTGCAGGCTCAGCTTGGCGAAGCGCCGGCCCTGCTGCGGTTGCGTCCTCGGCTGCTTGCTCATCTGCAGCACCTAGTTCTGCGCCTCGGCGCAATGCTGCAGTTGGCTCTTGATGCGCCGGCGGGCGCCCATACGGCCTCCTACTGGCTGGCTGGCGCGGCTTCGTCAATGCATGTCGACAATCTGGCCCATACGTGTGGGTTGAGTCTGCTCTACTCTTTCGGGCCACACACCCAGGGCATAGAAACTCCAGCGGTTCAACATCTGGGTGCTTGCACTCCCCACGAATGCGTGTGTGGGCTTTGTCATGCTTCTGAAGGCGCCACAGACATCCTTTGCATCGTCGCCATGCTGCGTCAACTTCAACACTTCCCGTGTCCTGTGGCCCAGCACCGACTGAGGGGAAGCTCGATGCTGTTGAGTGGGCCTGCCGGGTTTCCCATTCCACCAGCCTTTCAATGCCATACGCCAGGCGGTCACACATGGCGTGTGACCACGACTGCGCCTGCCGTGCCGGATCGCCTGGAATGGGTGAGTGGACATGACCACCTCGGCACTCAAGGCCGGCAAACGGCTGAAGCAGTTCAGCACTCGTGGCGAGGAACTGCAATGGATTCTTTATCAGCTTGCCACCTACACGCTGGTTTACGCAACACTGGTGGAGAGTGACTGCATAACAATCTGGCAACTTGACCACATCAGGCCACGGTTGCATCTGGAACATGCTCGAAGGAAAGGGCTGCGCAACCAGAAAGTGGCGTCCTTGATCCCGCTGAGCGAGAGCTACAGCTCCACAAAAGGATATGAACTCAGCAGCGGATTGCTGAGCGGTCACTGCTGGGTTTAAAATCGTAACCAACGGCTTGGCTGACTTAGTATACTCAAGAACATGGCGCTGCGCAGTCTGGGCGGTCAGATCCGCTTGCGTCGTCAGCTCCAAGCTGCGGCCATCTGAGATGCGCCGACTAATGTTCAGGAAAGAGGCATTGCCATCACCGTTGCACAGCTCAACAATTTCCCAGCCGACAGCCTGATTGCTGGGAAGAGCCAATATCGTGAACATCTCCTCGAGGTCAGCTGCGAGGATGGCACTCGGACGCAGGTCCCTTGTCTGCGGCCCTCTCATGGCCCATAGAACAAACATACTCAACTGGGGGGCCAACACATGCCTTCCTGATCCTGCATCCTCATCTTCGGACTCAGAAGTGAACTCAGTGAGGTATGAACGGCGAGGTGGCGTCAGGCTTGACAGATCATCACCGCAATCGTCAAAATGTTGCTCTACTGTCTGCTTCTTGCGGCGAGTCGTTGCCACCTGGCCTAGAGCTTTCTGCTCGGCTTCACGCTGCTTCTGCAGGAGCTTCTGGTCAGTAGGGAAGCTGTCCTGCCTCAACGACGACTGTACAACATCATTCGAGGAAGGCGCTCCTGACACATTATCACACGAGACAGCGGCACCATCCTGTCGCACAGGTATCTCCTGACGGTCGGGGACAGCTCTGCTGGTTTCATCACATACTGTACACACGGCATCCAACTGTGAGAGTCCACAACTGGAGCACTGATGATACGCACGATGACACAAAGAGTCGGGTGGCTTTGCGGGTCCTGGACGCTCAAGGGGCCACCGATCCATATCAGTGGCACGTCCAAGGACGGCAATCAACCGAGACAACACGGCTTCCTCTGCTTTGGCCCTTTGTTTGGCCTGACCTTCTCCTTTACATCTATCCAGGTCAAAAGTGTGCTCAACTCCTGGAGCACAAGTACACTGATGATCCTGCAGAGGCTTCGTGCTGTACACCTTATACTTCACGGAACTTGCCACGGTACTTGAGCAAAGCTTGATGTTGAAATGACACCAGCAATGATGACTGACATGCAAGTCGTCCTTGTGCACCTGTAGAAGGTGCTGCACGGCAGGATGCTGCCAAGCAACGCGCCGCAATGCAGCAACATATACCGGAACTGACTGACGTGAGGCCCAATTCATGATCACACTGATCCGATTGCACACTTGTGTGGTGCGGTCCTGACCGGCCCACTGCCGGGCATCGGAGACATCAATCCACACTGCCTCAAACTC
Organism: Symbiodinium sp. clade A Y106; assembly: GCA_003297005.1. NCBI lineage: Eukaryota > Dinophyceae > Suessiales > Symbiodiniaceae > Symbiodinium > Symbiodinium sp. clade A. Next base: position 248,394 of record BGNK01000162.1, read on the forward strand.
TGCTCGCTTCAGGCGGCTCACGGCATCATCAAAGCCGTCACGCAACAGCTCCAGCGGGCGGAACCTTAGGGGCTCCCATCCTTGACTCAGGAATGCAGCGCATGTTGAGTGATACAGAGTAATCAGCAGTACTCGACGGATCACGCTCACAGGGTTAAGGACGGAAAATCGGACCGACTTGTTGGCCTCACCTCTGCCCTGGGCCTTACTTGGTTTCTTGCGGTGTGCGGCACCGACTTCAGACGGCGGGGCTGCAGGCGGTTCCTCGGAAGCGAACGCAGGGGGCGCTTGCTTTCCTATCGAGTCGGGGACAGAGGCACCCAAACTGTGCAGGAACTCTTGATCTTCGCTTGACAGCTTACTGCAGCTTCCTGTGACGTATGCAGCAAGAACTAGCCTGTCACCGCGGGCCCATGGTTGTGTGGCGTGATTTGCCTTTGGACAAAAGCTTGTCACAACTCCAACCTTCAGTGGCACATGACACCCTATGCAAGGTTCTCCACCAAGCTCCCGGATGGCTGGTTCTCCACGCACGGTGTCGCCTTCACGCAGCTGCAGCCACAGGTGGCCACCGCTGCGAGGCATGACGAGAGGCAGGATATAGTTCTGTTCTTGATTGTACTTATCAATGTGCACTGGTGATTGAAGACTCACATTCACGCTGATCGCAGTGCACACACAGGAAGGCTCGCGCTCACGCATCATGCGGAAAAGGAGAGCTGCGAGCTTTGGCCGCGCTCGAGTTGCTTTTGTAATGCCGGCTTGCCCCCCGTACACATAGGACCCGAAACACTCTGAAAATCCACATGTGTCCTTGAAGCGTCCATTCTGATCAGAGCTATTGGCGTTGCGGAAGAGGCGTTGCACTAGGGCAGATGCGGCCTCGAAGGAGAAGTCCTCAAGCACTCTCTGGCATGCTTCTTCGTCGCGTGCGATCTCTTCAGCAGACGACAGCGTCAGATGGCATGTGGCGGTTTCCTGAGGTTCCGACTCAGCCTTGACTGAGTCACCTGCATCCACCTGGTCGGGTGCTTCAGTTCTGCCGTCGGCAAACAGGTGGTGATCTGGAGGGGCTCTGCTGTTCGCTCCTGAGAATGGAAGCAGAAGATGGCCCCACTGCGCGGGTTCAAGCTTGAACGACTCAGAACCTTCAGGAAGCAGGATGGCCACATCACCTGTGCCTGCGAAGTGGAGCATGTTGGTGCTCATGTCCAAGATCGCTCTGTGGTTCTGCAGAGACTTCAGCCCCAACAGGGCTGGACATCCGCTTCCATGCACAACTGGACTGGCAAAGGAGCTGCTTGCCTGACTGCCGTCAGAGCGCTGCAGTTGCATGGGCAGCCTGCAGTCGACGTGGCATGTTTGAGCGCCAGCGCCAACACCTCCAACCTGTAACGGATTTGCCCGACGCATAGTTTCAGGTGCTTGGCCTATGCCTGCAGCGGCGTTCGCCAGCCATTGTTCACCCACTAAGTTTCCATACGAACCGGGATCGACTAGTAACCCAGGCCTGCCGTCACTTAGGCGAACACTTGTGTGATAGGCTTGAGCAGTGTCCCGAGGCGTCAACTCGCAGTGATTTGGCACAGGCCACCACGGATAAGACTCGGCCTGCTCCGAGGGAGTGTGAAACTCCTCAGGCTGAGCGCGGTTCTCAGGTGTGCTGGGATCAGCTACTGGAGGTTGCTCAGAGGGATACACTGGCTCCTGTTCGCCTGGCCTCGAGCCTTGGGGTGCTTCTGGGGGCGTTTCCTCGACCTCAGATGCACGCATCTGTGGGTATCGCCATGATCGCCTTACAGTGGTCCATGCACGACAGTTGGGACACTCAACAGCTGGTTCATTGCTGTCATCTGCGGCTGTGTGCATCATCAACTCCCCCACACAAATTGCATGGAACATGTGACCACAGACCATCCTACAGATGTGATCGCCTGGAGTGAATTCATCCTGACAGATCGAGCACACGGTGCCGTGACTCTGATACTCCCTACGTGGAAGTTGGGGCTCTGGCACGTGTTCTCGTGATGCACGGGACTGCTGCCGATGCTCCGCTCGAAGAGCGTGGACTTGTCCGAACATAGCCAAAGGATTGAGAGCTGGCGCCGAAGGTGTCAGTGGCGCCTGTGGTGGTCCTGAGCCTCCAAACTCATGAAGTGGCACAGTTGCGGCCAAGGGAGTTTGGGACGCTGTCTGGGCTGCAGCTCTCACTGCCGCAGTTCCTGACTGTGCTGCAAAGACGGACTCGCCTCCTACGGCTCCTGTACTTACATTCCCGGATACCGAAAACATCCCTGCACTAATTTGCTGAGCAAACGGCGAGTGCCCGGGCGGCGCTGCACGATCTGTTGCACTGATCCCTGCAGCGCGGTGTGTGACTTGCCCTGAGTATGATGCAGTCTGTTGCAGGGGAGCTAGCCAGGCTGGAATTGTAGATGATGATGATGCCGCCTGTGGTCCCACAGCAGGAGGGGCTGTGCGAGAACCAATGGTCTCGTTGAAGCTTGTTCGACGGCCTACATCTCCTATTCCAGGCATGAACCAACCACTGGCACCAGAGGGCATTCCGACCTCAACATCCGGTAACCCTATGCTCTCATCACCCTGGGATACACTGTGATCTTGATACCACTCCATCCAAGGATCGGCATTGACAGACCATGGGTCAGGGGACATGTTGTATGCTTCCGGCGGCACGGCACGAGCTGCTTGAGGCTGCGACGCCTCAGATGGCGCAGTCTGCGCTGCACCTGGATTTGCAGAAGGACGGGCATAAGAAGAGGTGCCTGACCGTGGGGTTGTGATGTTAGCCCACGAGGATTCATCAGAAGGCTCAAAGGAAGCGAAGTGCAGTCCTGCGGGATTCACTGCAAAGGAGGGTCCCGATTGCTGCTGAGCTGGGGTCGAGGAACTGGGGTTTGCTCCTGAGCTTTCGCGGCGGGGGCACCTTGCACGGAGGTGGTACTGGCTTGCACATATGCTGCACTTGAGCGGCTCGCCATCTCTTCCCGAAGGATTAAGCTTACGCCCAAACCCCTTTCCCGAGCTCTTTCCTCCCTTCCCTTTTCCTCTGAAGAAACTGGAACTCTGAAACATCCCATCTATATTAAGGAAGCTGTTACTACGCTTACCTTTGCCCTTACCCTTCTTACGGATGACCCTTCTCACAGCCCTGACAGGTTTTCCAGTGAACCGGCGCCACCGGCGTTTGGCATGCTGGTACTCCCCAAAAAGGTATTCGTCGGCTTGGGTGTTTGTAAGTCCTTGCAGGTCTGCAACGTCCATGGCTTCGTCCTGGTCCGAGCTCGTTGCCGAGTCAGTGTCAGACAGCTGTGGATCATTCGATACTGCGGCAAATGCCCAATCCAAGTTAGGCTCAAAAGGCATCTGCCAGTCAGTCGCTGTTTGTTCAGGTCCCCAAGCTGAAGTGGATGATCCGGTGTCTGCCTCAGCCAGGTATGTGTGGCTCTGTGCAGCTCCAGGCCGCAGCCCTGAAGCGATGTTGTTGGGAAAGCGCTCAACGATATGGCCCAGCCTGCGCAAACTGTGAACCATCTGGGACAACTCGGCTTCCGTGCTCGGTAGACGCAGTCCAAACGGCTGCGTCAAGCTTTGGAACTGCTCAGGACTGACATTGCATGCTCGTAACAGCAGTAAGGCAGATGTCTCCACTGGCATGTTGCCGCCGCCCTCATCCTGCGCACGTCGTCTTGTTATCTCGAAGCGTGACACCAGTGTGTCGACGGTCTCACCCGTTCTGCGAGTGAACGACAGCAGGTCCTGCGTCGCTCGCAGCCTGCTTTCATCGTCCAAAGGTGCAACACGCGAGTGTAGTCCGTGCAACAGAAATGACACTGGGTCCAGATGCTGGCCATTGATGATGCCTCCTTGATATACTTCGGCAGGAGTCAACGTCCTCGCTAGGTCCCTTGCTGCGCCTCCCAGCTGACTGATGATCGCAGCACATTGCTGTGGTGGCGTCATGTCCGTCGCGATCCTCCACAACATCAAGTCTTGGACCCACGTCCTGAATGGCGTCGTCCCTTCAAGAGAAGGCTCCCATCTTGGTGGCAGTCGTAGATTGCCCATCTGTGCACCGGCGCCTTGGGGAAACATCATGCACACTATACAAAAGATACCAAGTCCGAGAAGCAAGTGAGCCACTGTCATTGGAGAAATGCGCCCTGCCTTCGTGCCAAAAGCCTTGCTTTGTGACTCAGCTGGGGTCACCTCTCCACTGAGGCCCTCTGTCCGGCTGGCAGTTGCCACCGTCTCACTGACAGCAACAACAGTACCTCTCAGGTCGCTGCTGTCGCTGGCAGCAACAACGGGGTTGCCCAAGGAGGCAGCCATTGCAATGATGACTGCGAAAGGGGGAGGACGCCGGTGCTTCATCGCTCCGCCTGGATCGGGCAGAGCTCCGCTACCAGCTTGAAATACGAAAAAGAGGATGAAAGAATGAATCAAAGGATCTGGGCTCGCAGGCAGAACACTTGTTCACGCCTTTTCACGACAAGGATAAGTCTCTGACCAGTCACTCTAAGCCAANGCAGGCAGAACACTTGTTCACGCCTTTTCACGACAAGGATAAGTCTCTGACCAGTCACTCTAAGCCAAGATGCAACACACACAAACCTGCCTGTACAATGGCTCAATTTCACATCGAGTTAGGGTACTTTTAACTCTACTTATAACCTACTTACTAAGTCCCCTGCCCCTCCAAGTATAGTAGTCTAGGGAACCTACGCCCTGGAGATTAGACGTCTGAGGTTCCGGGCTCCTGAGTTTGAGGATCCAGGGCTTTGGTCTCAGGGCTGACCTGGGCCCTGCAAAACCTTAGCCCTAACCTAACCGAACCTATATAACCCTAACCCTAACCTAACCTAAACCTAACCCTAAACCTAACCCTAACCCTAAACCTAACCCTAACCCTAACCCTAACCTAAACCTAACCCTAACCCTAACCTATATAACCCTAACCCTAACCTAACCTAAACCTAAACATAAACCTAAACCTAACCCTAACCCTAACTCTAACCTATATAACCCTAACCCTAACCCTACCCTACTTTTCAGGGCTCCTGATGATAATTTCAATTCTTAAGCCCTGAAGGTAGGCCATTTCGGTAAGGTTGATTCAAAGCTTGGGGTTTGGGATCCCCTTCAGGCAGGGGCATTCGGGGTGGAGGATTTCAGGCTTTCCAACCCTAAACCCTTCCACCCTTACTCTATACTTTACTTAGACCCCTAGCAAAACATGTATTGTTTGCTGTTTCTTTGGGATTATTATAGGAACCAAAAATTAAAAATGATTTCTAAGTACCCCTACGCACTATGCATGCTAAAGCCCGAACATGGAAATACCCAGCCCTTGACTGCAAACCTGGGGCTTACCACCCTTGAATCACTGGGCTTTGAAGTAACCAGGGAGAAAACAGTATAGACTTTTGTTTCATAGTGGTTCCCTTTAACTAACAGCACCCAAAAAAAGTATTAAAGTATGGCACGCCAAAGCCCTACCCTGACCCCAAAGGCCCAAATCCTTAACGCTATAAGGCAGACTATCATCAAAAGTCCTGCATGACATGGTCCTTGGTCTTTGAGCCCAAAACCCTAAACACTCTGTAATGTAAGTCCCGAGCCTGCAGCCCTAGATCATGGAGCCTCTGGTCTTCACGCTCTAAAGCCTAGCCCCTTACGTGCCTATCATCCACATTCCCTAAGGGTCCAAAGGACCCAAGAATTAGGTACTTAGATTTAATAGGATAGTTATGTAGGTTACTATTTGGGAGAATATATGATCATTAGGTACTTGGACCCTTAGGGATTATGCTCTTGACATATGCTTGGCCCTTGGATTGCCCTTATGGTACCTTCGAAAGACCACTGAGAAACCAACAAAAATCCTAAACTCTACAGCAGAGCCTTCGCTTCTTCTTCGCTTGCGAGTCGACGGCCTCACCTGCTCCTGCACAATCGACTTTGAGGGATTGCAAGGCTTTGTACGGCCTGCGTGTTGGACTCTCAAGACCCTAAACCTCGTGAGGTTCAGGCCTGGGGCGCAGCCTACCACTTGATGCTCAGTAGGCTAGATGGTGACGTTAGTATGCCTTACCACATGTTAGCATGATAAAGATGGTGTACACCATTCTAGCCACCGTCCGGTTGGTAGTACTACCCTATTGTTGCAACGTAGTCGCTGTGGTGTCTGACAGCATTATACGAGATCTGAAAACTATTCTTCTCGACTTCAGTATCCGTCTAGCAGATGGTAGGTATTGGCGAATCAGGATGTAGAGGGATTGCAGGTCTCTGGGACTATTGAGTCGTGGCCTTCTGCCAGTGCGATGTCAACGGCGTGAAGAAGCGGCTCTTGTATTGAGACAGTTCAGGGGCCCTACACGAAATTCTGGTGCACTACACGAGCCAACTTGTCATACAACATATTCAGCATATCACAACTAACAGGCAAGCTGTCAGACATTCGGTACAATATGCAATAATGCCGAATGTTGAACGTTTATAGAAAAGGAATTGTAATGCTTGAAAATATAATGATGACATTCGAAAGCAGTATGAAGTAAAATAAACAGTTGAAGCATTACTAAAACTACAAAAACTCGTGTAGAACAACGAAGGATAAAACAAAGGTTCTTAACACGTATAAACTGATGTAGAAGCATGAAGTCGAAGAACATCAAACAAACAAACAACCTGTATGATCATCAACCTAATGTCACCTATTGTTATGCCACGTGCTAAGATGTACTATACATGGTGGAAGGAAAATTTAAAATTTAACAACACTTCATGTATACAAGACCCGCTCAGCACCCCAGCTGCCCTAACAACAGCATATGCTAGGACTCAGCTTCTCCCTAAACCCTAGACCCCAAACCCTGAACCCCAAACCCTTAAATCCTGAACCCTAAACTCTAAACCCTAGACCCTAAACCTTAAACCCTAGACCCTAAACCCTATGAAGCCTAAACCCTAACCCCCTAAACCCTACCCTAAACCCTACACCCCAAGAATTCGCCTGGCCTGGCTTCTCAGCTTCTGGCTCGGCCTGGGGCCTGTGAATGCCACAAGAACCACGTGCAACTAGGGTTTAGGGTTGAATTTTGTTTTGTGTTTTTTCTGACTTTTTTTGACTGCCTTTTTGGGACTGTGCGGGTTTGGGCCTTGCAGCCTAGCACACTCACCCTCAAACACTTGTACCGACAGTCTGCTGCAAGGCTTGTAAGACAAGGGGCGATGCGCTTCAACCACAAAACTGAAGTCTAGTTGGGTTTCGGTTGCGCTTGTGGCGGATTTTGCTGTTAATTCTGCCCGGTGACGTCTTTGTGCTTGCAGGCGCCGTGGGCTTCTCCTGCCAAGCAATGCCAGCTGCACGCACACACACACACTCTGTCTGTCTGTCTGTCTGTCTGTCTCTCTCTCTCTCTCTCTCTTACCTCGCGGCGAAAACCTAGAGCCGAGACATCCAAGTCCCAAGGATGAGGGCGATGACATCGATGATGATCCATGATGATGACGGTGATGAGGGTGATGTTACGGATATTCCACAACTCAAGAGCATGATGGTGGCGCTGCTCGTGGGGTTGTGGCTTTGGTGATGAGCTGCTGCCGCTGGTGATACTAGTTGCAGAAAAACGGCGACGACGGTGATTGCTGCCGCCGATGACGACTTCGATGGCGACGATGACGGTGCTGAACAAAATCATGATGACGATAGTAATGCTGACTCGGACCATTGGATGACGACGACATCTGCCAGAGAGGATTCTCCTTTGCAAAAATGAGGCAGACCGAAGCCTGCAGGGGAATAAGACAGCCGTTGCATTGCTATTGCGGCACAACGGCAAGTCGCCTGAGCGAGCTTGTATTCCGGTGCTCTTTTTCACAACTACTACAGTATATCATATTTCGAGTCGTGTTTCTTATGCCGCACTATGCTTTATCAACTATATCACATCATAAATACGACATCGAGCTGGTTTGCAGTCTGTCGGACCTCAAGCGTTCATGTCAATGAATCGCTCTGAAACGAACCACAAGCTTTCGATGCAACTGGACTCGGGCTCTGTGGTACGTAAGTCTCTGCAACATAAACAAGTGCTTACTGCAGTTTATGGTGTTGATGATGTGAAAAATATCGTCATACCGACAACGCGAGTGACCTTCATAGTGCCTATGATGCGGGACTCGGGTCCCCGGTTGGTGTTTGAAAAGCGGCTTTTGCTTCTGAACCCGGGCGGCTCTCCGGTTCATGGTTTAAGGCTTAGGCTCTCTGAGTTTAGGGTTTAGGGTTTAGGGTTTTGAGTTTAGGGTTCGACAGATTCAAAGTTAAAGTCCAGGGGCTCTGGGTTTCGGGTTCGAAAGATTTAGGGTTTAGGATCTCAGGGCTTGGGGTTCGAAAGTTTCAAACATTTGGGTCTCTGGGCTTGGGGTTGTTCGAAAGATTCACAGCTTAGGGTCTCTGGGTTTAGGGTTTGGGCTTCAACAGGAACTTAGGGTCTCTGGACAGATTCGCGACCTTCGCCCTAGGCAGCCAGAATTAATTGGTAGCTTAAGCGAGGAAGGAAAGTTAGGGAACTCACACGCTTTTGCTGCTTCTTCTGAGGCAGACAATCTCGATTAATCAATCTACAGTGCATCAGTCGACAGCACTTGGCATGCATCTGCACGGGCGGACCATCCGCGCAGGGTCGGATGGGGATTCCTTGTCGGATTGTCGAACTTCTCGTGTTGCATGGCTTCGCCATGACACTAATTAGCCAAAGGCGCAGCGGCCCTCCAAGGGACGAAATTGCAGTGAAGGGACGGGCAGTCATGACAAGGACGTGCGTTCCTCTGCACAGTCATAGTGAATCGACGAGGAACTCGGCTTCTTGATTTTGGGCTTTCCTTGTAAGCCTGTTTGCAGCAGTCTCGTACTCTTCTACGAAACCTCCGATGATGAAGGACACCAAGAGGTTCAGACCCACCAGCACTCCAAGGATGTGAAAGATCACGAAGAATGAGCGAGCCGACACCTGAGTCGGGGCTTAGGATTTAGGGGTTCAGGGGTTTAGGGTTTAAGATTTGTGTTTGTCAGTCTTCGCTGTTGGGATGGGGGTCTAGTGCACTTGCGACTTGTATTGAACAAAGGTCTTTTCTTTTCTGGACGGGGTCTGTTACGACTGCGGTCAGCTGGTTCAGGGAGTTTAGGGCCCGCCATCAAAACAACCGTGCGGACGGCTTGACAATCGAAATTCATGGCATCAGTATCGACCAAGATGCACCAGCAGCAGCTGTGAAGCCGTCACAAATGATAGTCCAGTTGTTGCCAACCAAGAGCTCAAAAAGGGTCATCACACCCATGCCGAAGTCATTGAAGTTGCTGGCCCAATAACCTTTCATCTTCTCTTGACTCACACCAACAGCAAGAACTCCTCGGCCCTGAACTTAAACCCTAAACCGCCTGGCCGGTTTAGGGTTTAGGGTTTAGGGTTGCCTAACCCCAAACCCGTATAGATCCGGAGCGAGTGGCCAGCCTGACCGAAGCTGGAGGCTGCCACTGCATCATGACAAGGATTTCGTGGGTCGGTGCTGATCATGCCTGGGCCGTGAAGCTCAACAGTTAAGTTTCACTGCTGAGGGTTGCGACGACGTAAGGTGTTGGGGTTTTGAAATTCGGAGGTTGTGTGGACCGAGGTTGACGGTGTTGGGGTCAAATCCGTGAAGGAGAGTGGTAGGAAGCATTCTACGTTCAACTACCTCTCTCTCTTTCTCTCTCTCTCTCTCTCTCACGGACTCGAGTCGATCATAACTACCCTAAGCTACCCTAAAGAAACAGGACGTGCAGGAAGAAGCCAGCCTCCGAAGAGTGACACCCCGATTGCCGAGAAAATATAGCAGATCAGTGCAAGGATCATGAAAATGTCCAAAGCTGTCGGGAGGAGCAGGAAGGTAATTCTTCCTAGGTCGTAGTACGGCTGAAAGATGTTGAGCAGTCGGAAAAGGCGGAATAATCAGGCGCACGCCACAACTTGAACAAGGTTCCAGTCAGCATAATCGATATATGGGCATGCAATTGCAAAGCTGGTTGATGCGATGATCACCGTCAGGACGAAGTCGAACTGGTTGGTATGTATAGAGAAATATGTTGGTACTCCCAGCACTATCATCTTGGCAGCAGCTTCGAAGACAAATATCCAGGTGAAAACATTTTGCCTCCATCCCGTAACAGCACTGAGTTCCATCTTCTCCGCAACTCCTGTGTTTGTAGAGATGGTGCCCACAATCACAGGCCACATTTGGTACAACATCACTGCGAGGTTGATGACCAAAACAAGGTCTATGAACCATCCAATCCTATCGACTTGGCCGAGATATTTCTTGACCTTCAGCCAGAGCGGATGATCCTGAAGGCCCGGAAAGAGCACTTCTAAGTACGGAGGCGGAACCCACGCTTGCATGGCAGTGTTCAGCGCGCCGATGAGCGTGCCGAACTCTTGCTGGCTGATTATGCCGTCCTGGCTTTGTTCTTGTGTAGTTGTCAACATTGGGGTCCTTTTAAGAGTGTCCGTTTTATAAGGGTGCCGTACCATGTTTGGGACTTAAGAATTAAGAGAACTATCGGTTTAGTTTAGAATACCTACAGTCTCCATTGTAGTTCCTTTTTGGGGTTACATTCTAGGACCCTAATGATATATTTGGTTAAACCAAAAAAACTCCAATGGAGACTCTTGGTAACTTGTTTTGATTTCAATATCAGTCCTTGCTGGTGTCGATATCGAGGGCATTGACCATCTGTGCATTCCGCGTGTCTGCATACTGGCTGAGCTCCACGATCACCTTTATGGCACTCAGCCCAGGATTTTGGGTGCAATGCGGGCTTCCCAAACGCAGAAGGGGCCTCGCTCTTGCAAGGACTGAAAGAACAAACGATCTGAGACCAGACTCGGTTTAGGAAAGTTTAGGAGGTTCACGGCTCAGGGTTTGGGGAATCCAGAACTGGCGAACCAACGCAAATCTCACGTTGCTTAAAGTTTAAAGGTCAGGGGCTCTGCAACGAGAAGAACCTCGAGACCACAGGAGTGTACACATACCTTCTGCCCAGACCCCCTGTCCTCAACACAACTATAAAACTGCAGAACTATACCTAAAGCCTAAAGCATGAACCTCAAACCCAAAACCCTGAACCTGAGAAACCAAAGCCCTGACGTGCTCTCGACCACCAACAAGACCCCTGAATCACTCCCCGTGCCTTCTGCAGATCATCCACAGAGAGGGGACCCTCAGAACTCAGCACGGCAAAAGCCTCTTTGACTTTGCTCTGCCTGAGATTCCTCGGATGAACGCAGGGTTAAGGGTTTACAGTTTGCTGTTTGGGATTTGGGGTTTAAAAGGTGAAGCTTGGTCAACCCCCACCCAAAGGCTTGACGATGTCGGAATTTTCAGGGTTAGGGTTCTAGAGTGTAGAGTTGGGGATGTTTGAATTACCCTAACCCCTAAACCAAAAACTCGGAATGAAGAGTGTTTGAGTTCAGGCACTGCGGAAGCTGCATTTACGGCGTCACAAGGGTACCGGAGTCACAAGAGCTTCATTCCCCAAGACTCCAAGTATACAAAAATAGTGCCTACTTTGGGGTCGAAAGTCCGTTAAATGCTACCTACTTTGATGGGCCTTTTGGAGTCCTTTTGGATAATACCCTAAGGGTCCAAAGGACCCAATAATTAGGTACTTAGGTTTAGGATAGTAGTTATGTAGCTCAATAGTTAGGAGAGTATATGATTATTAGGTACTTGGACCCTTAGGGATAAAACAACCCATGAAATCCGCAAGACAACTCCCAGGAATTCAGGGGCAAGGCTTTCTGAGGAGCCAGGCGTCTTCCGATTTTTCGCCTCTGACTCCACCTAGGCGTTTCCGAAAATTAGGGTCCTAGGGTTCCTTTCAGGGTTCCTTTAAGGGTTCTATAGGGGATCTATAAGGGCTTAGGGTTTAGGGTACCTTATTTTGGGGTCGTTATAATAAGGATCCCACTATTTAGGGTATTATATCAGGGTCCCCTATTTTCGGAAACTCCCACCTGGGCTTGGTAGGCCTGCATCACCACTGCCGTAAAGACATTCACCAAGAAAAACATACCTGGCCAAACGGTTTAGGGTCTGGGGTTTTGGGGGTTTAGGGGCTAGGGTTTAGGGTTTAGGGTCACAGGCCGGAGCATCGCTCAGACTCTGGAATTCTACGACTACAGAGGCGAAAATGGATGTGGTACACTTATTTACGGAATAGCCTTGGTATGATCGGATTCTATATGGGGGTTGATCAAAATTATGGGCCCTTTTGGGGTCTGTATTATAGTATATTCCTTATAGTCTAGGGGACCAAAAAGGGCCCATAATTTTGATCAACCCCCATATGGTGACTTGGGCTTTGGGGGGGGTCGGTGACGATCTTTCTCAGGCCTCCACAGCTTTGACCCATCCGAGATCCAGGATCCCGCAAGGGCCCTTTACTCTAGTCCTTATGGCCCTTAACAGTGGGTATTTGGGGTATATTAGAGGGTAGTTGGTGGGTCTAGGATATTTCAGAATCCTCGAAAAAAACGGCTAGAATCATCAGCTAACTGTAGAATCCTTTCAGAACCCCACATACTCCTAACCTCACATTTTACATGATCAAAACCCCTCAATCGAAGGAGGACAAGGACTCCAAAGCTTCAAGTCAGGATTTTCCGACACAGCCAGCCAGCAGATGCAAAGAAAGGAATATCTCAGGGTTCCTTATCACAAGTGTACTATAAGATACCCCAAAACCCAACTCTGACTGTTAAGGCCCTTAGACCCTAGCGGCCCCGCTCTCAAGTTTTAGGGATGACTCTTGTCGTTGTGAGATGGCAGTTGCACCTTGCGGAGAATACTGAACTGTAGCCATCTCACAAGAAGGAACGGTCTATAGAAGCTGTAGGGTACCCAAAAAGGGACCACAATTTTGACAACCACCCACATAGGAACCCCTTTCAGGCCCAAGTATATACTGTGCTGGTACATGGACCCTTGTGGTTCGCCTGCATCCGTCTTGACAGATCGTCAGAATTTGAGAGCCATGGATTTCATGAAAGCCAAATGCTCAGCACACATGGACTTGTGTCGCAATCTTATTCCTGTACTACGCACACCCTGTGTTCCGACATGCCAAACCGCAACCCAAGGTGCCAATGAGCATGAAGAGCAAGAAGAAGATGAACGCAGACCGATGCCGCTGCACAGCTGGCAGCATAATATCTGGAAAGTTGGCCGTTGTGAGAAGGACAAAAAGGCTCCACATGCCCGGAAGAAAGGCTGGAAAATAAGCAGAACCCTCCTGTCAAGCAGGGATGGAAAGCGCATGGCAAATTATTCGAGAGAAAGGCATCCCACACACCGACAGGTTAATCCCGGACCAGGAAGAACATCGACAGTCTTTGTTGGGAGGCAGTAAGAACCACCGACAGCAGGACCGTTCAGGTAAGACTTATCTCCTTTCTCGAGTATCCAGTCCTCTGTGTCTGGGGGAAACACCACCAGTGCCATCCAAGAAAAGAAGACCTTACCAAGTTAAGGGTGTTAGGGTTAAGAGGTTTACGGGTTTAGGGCTTAGGGTTTTACGGGGGTCTAGTTAGTGTGGCTGTAGAGTTTCGGGCGTAGGTTTACCAGGGACTTACGGCCCGAAACATTCGAGATTTAGGGCTTGAGGTCTTCGGTTGCTTGGGGATAAGTCGGCGCCTTTCTGGTTGCACTCTGCTCAACAGGCTGCAGTTGAGGCAGCACTGCTTGCATCACACCCCAAACCCTAAACCACCCGAAACCCCTGAACCCCTAAGCAGAGCTTGTTCTCGAAACCGAAAACGTAAAACCCGAACCCTTTAAGCAACTTCACCGAAGAGCCACGTTCATCAATGACCTCTAGACTCGCCAACCTTCTTACAACAAATATACCATAATCTACAATAATATGCCATAATCTCCTATAATATACAATAATCTACTATAATAAACCATAATCTACTGTTATAATATATATATATATGTATATACCATAATATACTATTGTTGTGAAGCCTGGTGGCCAACAGCAGGAATCCAAGAACCAAAAGCTCGAGAACGTGTATCATAGAGTGTGACATAATCCTCGGAGAGGGGGTGCTCAATTTCGGGTTTAGGGCGGGGTCTTGGAGTTTAGGGTTCAGGGTTGGCTTTGAGGTACCTATGGTAATGAAACTTGCACTGTGATATGGGCTCCTAAGAAGGGAGCCGATGCAAACACGCCACAAGACTGTTGGGGCGAATGATCACATGTGAGGTTGGTGATCGTGGGGACATCCTACTTGATACTCCCAAAATGATGTCGGGTTCAGGAAGTGGAGTGGCACGAGTAAGCTGCACGCAAAGCATTTACTAGAAGTAGTAGCAGCACGAGGAGTAGTCGTGGTGGCGGTGGTGGTGGTGGTGGTGGTTTTGGTGGTGGTGGTTTGTTTGTACCGCAGTCAGGGGGATCCAGACGTCGCGACAGGAACTCGGTCAGCGATTGCGTCGCCGGCTGCTTTGCAGCACGCAACTATTGTGCGTACCAGGGCTCGCCGCTCCACGAATGGAGGGCGCATAAAAGAAGCTAGACAGAAGGTACAAATTAGCCAACGAAGAAAAGTCGATGCTTGCTGGATCCGTTGTCTATCTGGCGTCACAGCTTCCAGGAGGGCAGAATCCGTAGTACCGGAGACCATGGGATTCATCATCCCAGTCTGTGCAAGGACCGCACGACGTAGGCCACCAGGATGGTACGATCGCCTGAGGACCAGGGCATCGTGGCATGTCGAAGCTGGGGCGAGAACTTGATGCATGGCCATGTGATCCGTTGCATGGTTCCCGGCCCCGACTCGGTGTCCAGCGCGTGGGCTCCGTCGTCATTCTGAATCCAGAGGCTGCCTCCTTGCCAGCGCCCGCATGGGATGATGATGCTGTCGTGTCCTCGCTCGCTGTTCTTATCCACATGCATCTGGACCTGAACATTGCGTTGAAGCGTAAATGATGAGAACTGTGCACCGGGACAGGCTCCGCGAATCAGAGACGTGCAGCTGCACCACCAGCGGGAACTTCTCCGTGTTGGTCTGCAGCCCTGTACTGCGAGCGAACGTGTAAGCGCCAGCGCTGAACTGCCGCCGACGCTTGGCATGCAAACAGTTTGGCAACAAGTCCAGCAGGTCACAAATGTCCTCAAAGGTGGCAAATCCGCGCTGGAATATGGTGAAAGCCTTAGACTCGGCAAAAAGAGAAGCTGGGGGCGACTGGAGGCATTGAAGATCCTGGGAGGCCCCGGTGAAGTCCAGCACCATCTTCATGGTTGCCGAGGAGATGTTCCAGTCCTTATCGTAGGAGTCAGCCGTAAAGGATGATGGTACCTGGGTTATGGCATGGTGATGGTCCTCAGTGTCAGAGAAATCGGGAATGATAGCCGGTGCTGAAGACGGCTCGGCATCAGGGTCCCGACTGTGATCCTTAGTGGGGGGCTCCTGGCTGGTGAGCTAGCCTGTGGTGTGTCAGAGGCGTCGTCGCACGGTTCTAGGGTGGGCTTGGGAGGCAGCTCAAGTGAGTCCGGGTGGTTTGCTAGGCGTCATGAGGCGACCATGGTCGCGGCCCCGCAGCTGTGAGATCAAAACTGGCAAGTGCAAGGCATATGGCATGCAGGAAGTTGGCGTATTCAGGCTATAAAGGGCAAAGAATGCAGGCATGGTGAGGCAAAGCGGAACGGAGAAACATTTTGGGCTCCACTGAACTTGCAGTGCGAGCCGTTCCCGCGGCAGAGCCCCCGGCTCCGTGGCATGATTACCTGCCAAAACGACAAATAAGGCAACGGTCTCGTAGTGCATGCGTGGTGATGGGCCTTAATCCATCAGTAGCGCGCTTCCCCGCGCCTGCATACTAGCAAATAGACTTCCCTAGAGCCATAGCCCTGCTCGCAGCGCAGGTCCGAGCCGGGGTCCAGGCGTTGTGGCGCGACATTGTCGTCGCAGAAAAGCGCTGTGCCATCCTCGCACAGCACGGTGGTGTAATTGGTGGTGGTGGTGGTGGTGGTGGTGGTGGTCGTGGTCGTGGTCGTCGTCGTCGTAGCCGTAGTAGTAGTAGTAGGAGGAGGAGGAGGAGGAGGCGGAGGAGGAGTAGGAGTAGGAGTAGCAGTGTAGCAGTGTAGCAGTGTAGCAGTGTAGCAGTACTAGTGCTAGTGCTAGTGCTAGTGCTAGTGCTAGTACTAGCACTAGCACTAGCACTAGCACTAGCACTAGCACTAGCACTAGTAATAGTAGCAGCAGTGGCAGTGCATTGGTAGTGGTTGCAGTGGTGGTAGTAGTAGCAGTAGTAGCAGCAGTAGCGGTGGTAGGAGTGGTAGAAGCCGGTAGGATTGATAGGAATGGGAGCACTGGGAACACACGACCTCTGCCCAACCACAATGGCCTGTAGGATTTTTTCTCCCAGGCAGCACACACCTCAACCGCCCCCAACCCCAAACTGCATTGAGTTTGTGAGCACCGCAGTGCTAATGCTCAGAATGACCTTGATCATCGCTAGATCATGCAGGTGCTAGTGGTGCAGGGATTGCGGCAAATGAGCCTTGAAGAAAGTGCAACTGGCAACTAGCAGGCAACAAGGCTTTGGTGGCGCGAGGATCTACAAAACCATGGAAAAAAGCCCTAAAGTCACATAATCCTAAACCCTGGCACAACCCTAAACCCTGAAAAAACAAACCTAGAGTCACATAACCCTAAACCCTCGAACCTCAGCCGCGCCCAAGGCTCAAAATCTGCTTTCCAAGTCGGGGAAAAAAGACTACGAAGATGCCAGCGCGGAGAAATGGAAGTACCTTGGCGCTTTAGGGTTTAGGGTTTAGGGTTTATAGTAGAAGCTAGAAAGTTGGAACATCATTAGCCTCATGCCCTTAAAGTAAACTAAAGGGAATCCCAGCATGAATCATCCTAAATCGATGTTCCAACTTTCTGGCTTCTACTGTAAGGTTAATTTGAGGGTTTCAGGCCTATATTAACCAATTATCTTGAAAACAGAAAACACATTACAACTTCTTTGGGGTCATGCCATTGTTGTGAAGGGCACAGGGGAACCTGAGTTCTACAAAGAAAAACCCTGAAACCCGAAATAAACCCCAACACCCTAAAACCCTGAAACCATAAAACCCTGGAGCCCTAAAGCCCCAGAATCCTAGAATCCTAAAGCCCTAAAACCCTAAATCCCTAAAACCTAAAATCCTAAAACCCTAAAACCACAAAACCCTAACACTAAAAGCAACAAAAACCTAAAACCCTAAACCCCTCTGTCTAGGCACCGGTGGGTGGGAGCAAAGTGATAGGCCATTGGTCCGAGGTGCAACGACGTAATGTAAGGGTCTTAATAATCTCACTGGCCCAAAGCCCAAGGAAATAAAAGTTGAAACTTTCAGAATCGACTGCCTTACAAGAACCCCAAAAGTTGAAAAGTCGAGTTTACAGCCAATATGTAATTGGACTAGGCTTTGGGGGGTTCCTTATTATTTATAGTCCAATATAACCCCCAAATCCTATTCAAATTACTAAGGCCCCGACATTAAGGGCCCGAAGAATTAGAATAGGGTTCTTTTGAAGGGTTCCTTTAAGGGTATCTTGAAGGGGTTATTGTGAGGGTTCAGTTTAGTATAGGGGCCTGAAGAATTTGAAAAGTGTTTCTGGCATAGTGTACGGTATTGAAACAAGCAAGCATAAGAAACACGATTCTATTCTCTTCTATTCTATTCTATTCTATTCTATTCATTAAGGCATTTGTGCAACACAGCGTCGTTGCGGAAATAGCAACTAATAATCTATGTGGATGATAATTACATACAGGCGGAGTCAAAGCGGCAACAAGACTGACAGCAGAGTCAGTAGAGTTGCACACTAAACCCGCATAAACCCTAAGCCTTTAACCAAGAAGACTTCAGTATCAGCTAGAACAGGCTCTGAGCAGTTACAAATGCTAGAAAAAGTTGGGAAAATAAGCCGTGTGAATATGCTAACATGTAGGTTATCTGATAAATGCCAATATCCCAGAGAGCAACGACAGATTTAGCTTGTTTCCGGCTTGAAAGGGTTGAAGCGTGGCTTGTTTACACCGAGGGGGGTGCAAGCACCGATAATCAGATACCCTAGCATGCACAAACAAACATAACTACTATCCTAAACCCGAGGGCCTAAAGGAACCTAAAAATAAGGAAAGGACAGACCTCGTGCTGGGGCTGAGGAGTTTAGGCTTGCTGGGCCCAGAGGAGCCTGGAATATCTGCTGCTATACTGCGTATACAAGTGGGAGGCTTTAGGGTGGTTCAGGGATTGAGGAGTTGAGGTGCCCAGAGACTCCAAAACCCCTTAGTTAAGGAGTATTCCTTAAATTATAATAACCCTAGTATGATTTAAGGTGTATGTTGCTTAATTAAGGGGTTTTGGAGTCTCCGTGTGGTTAGGGCTTCAAGCGCGCAAGAGTTTAGGTTTCACTGTCCTGGAGTTTGGGTTAAGCTTCTTTGCTGAGCCTTGACATGCAATGCGACGTGTAGCTGTACCCTTGGAGCTCAATTACCTATGCTCAAACCCTATACGTATAATGTATAATATTTGTGTATATATATATGTGTATATATATATATATATATATAGTTGCAAAGTACCCACAACCCAGCATCCCACTGTGTAGGTAATCGGGCTTCTATGTTAAATCCTACATCAGCCAGGTCTCAGATGCTCCCTGCAATCAAATATAGAGGCCGAATAACATTAAGCGGAGAATCGTTGTCCTATAAGGGTTCCTTTAAGGGGTTGGCTACTATACCGGTTTAATTAATATAGAGGCCTAAATATTTGGATTAGGGCTTTGGGGTGTATTATGGTAGACAACAACGAGTCGGAAATGGAGCCCGGGGTGAAGGTGAAACCGTCTTAGGCAATGCCGCTGTCTTCAGCTGTGCAGATGTATTCTGCGGCTATGTTGCCGCATGATAGTGGCTCTGCCGTCTGTTGTACTAACCCCTCGAAAGGGGGCGGGGGGGAGGTGGGGCCTCAAGGAGGGGGAGGGGGAGCGGGGAGAGGGGTGGGGCGGCCTTCCCGATTTATCAAGCAAGATAAGGACTTGGGACAAAAGATGGGGTGCTTCCATCCCCACTATACGGTCTAATACACTCCTGACTTCTCTGATCATACTTTGCACTTGCTCGTGTATGCCTTACCCAGTTGTGACATCAACTCATAGTTTTCGCGAAACGCCTGCTTCGAAACGTGCTCAAAACCACTGCAAAACGCAGAAAGTGCATCCTTCCAAGCGATCCGTCTTTCATTATAGGGCTTCACTGCATGCGCACAGACACGGGACAACCATCAAAACTAAACCCTCTGGGAGGCGGGAGCTTCTCGAAACTCGGCATAAGTGTTCAGGGTTTTGGGCTTAGGGAGAGCCATCCATCGCAATTTAAATCCGTGGAACAGGTGGTGCTTCGCCCGCCGCGAAAAGGTCGACCAGTGGGCGTGCGCAGTACCTGACTGCGACTCGGGCATTGGGGGTCGCAGCCAACGGTTTCATAGTATTGCACGGCTCCGTGGCCCTAAACCAAAAGCTCTTAACGCAAAGACCTGAATACAAAGCCGAAACTCCAAAGCCCAAACTCCAAACTAGGGTTGAGGGGAGGTTAGGGTAGAGGGTTTTGGGTTTTGGGCTAGGGCTCAGGGTTAGTCAACCCGAGCTCTCTGGAAGAATGCCCGCACATCCAGACAAGTCGCAACAAGACGCAGCAGACGTAGACGACCTTTCGCGCAGAAGGATCCAAAGAAGCAAATGGTGTGATACATGAGGCTCCGGTCGGGTGGTTAAAAAAAGGGGTTTAGAGTTTAGGGTTTAGGGCTTGCTTAAAGGTTAAGTAAAGGTTAAAGGCCTACTAAGGTGTCTGCGAAGTTGCTCAGCAGGATATATTGATAATTACATGGTTGCTGTTCTGAACACCTTCCTCAGGGCAATTCTGCTTCTAACCTTGCGTGCGCAAAATATAGATCCTAAGTCGACCTACGCCGTTACGTAGCGCCCAGAGCCCAAAGCCTTGAAGTATAAAGCATAAGAGAACAATACTGCTGAAAATGGTAATGCTTATTCTGTAAAGTTCAGCATCTGTGACTGTAGCCTGTATACGATGAAGCAAACAAGCTGCTGCACTACAAAATTTGTAGGTGCGTTTGTGTTTAGGGTCAACTACATCTGTACCATGCCATGGCTTCGGGAAATTGTCATGATAGGTAGGATGCAGTGCGAAGATGAAGAGTACAGTCCTCAGAACATAGTGCAGTGAACAGATTTGAGCACGATGTGGTTAACATAGTCGCGCCGAGAGTAACGGCGCTGTAGCGGTAGATAACACTATGCTCGATTTAAGCCAGCATTTCCTTGCTCAATGGGCTCACTTCCTGCCATACTGTAGCCCCTGTGTCATGCCGTTAGACTCACAGACACTCGCATCGCAACCGATGTGCAGAACAGGCTGCGTACATCCGGTCTTCGTGGCAGATCTTCTTGCCAAACGCACGATGCTGGAGGAAGATATCGATGACAAATGGTGCCTCTGCTGTTCAAGATCTTGGGATGAAGAAGACGGAATACTGCATAGCAAGATCTGCGAGCGTGGGTTTTAGGAGTTTCGTTTTGTTTCTTTATAGGGTCACGGGCTGAAGGAATCAGATCTGAGATCTTTGATTCACGAATTCGTGAAGCTCCGACTTTGTTGAAAAGCCTTGCAAGTTCAAGGTCTCGCAAGCCCGGCAGCACAAAGGCAGAGGCAATACCGATACCAGTAATCAAGACAAAACTAGCCTTATGAAACAAAGACAACAACAGTAGTATAGAGACACGCAAAGTGAAGTGCTTGGTGGTTGGAAGTAATTACCAATGCTGGACAAGGGATTCACGGTTTCGGGAGTAGTTCCTGCGCTGTGCGCTGTCTGCAACTCCTGAGCGGCAAGCACTCCGCCTCAAATTATTGAGACATGCTCCCACCTTGAGCATTGCGCCATTCCCTGTTCCCCGCATCCCTCCCATCTATAAACCTTCTTGAATCGAAAGCCCATGCCGAACAATCTGCAAACTCTAAACTCGAAATATGAGATGCCGTCAGAATCATTTGTTTAGGCCTTCCAGGTTTTAGAGTTGGCGCATCGCCTATCGTCTTCCCCGGGTTTTCACCTACCTTACAGCAGGCTGCTTCTGGGGAATCTTGCCCATGACTTGGCTTAGGGGTTTAGGGTTTAGAAGTGGGCTCGTTCGAGGGATGTGGTGGTTTGTACTTCATAATACAACTTAGTACGTATTGTATGTACTAGTAGAACAGTATTAGTATAGTAGTAGTACAGCAGCACAACAGTAGCAGTACAGTATTAGTAAAGTAGTAGCACAGTAGCCAAGTAGTAGTAGTAGTAGTAGTAGTAGTAGTAGCAGCAGTAGTAGTAGTAGTAGTAGTAGCAGGCCAGCCCAACATCAAATGATACCTGGCCTTCTTTGGCAGGTTTTGGAGCCTCTTGCCATATCAACCAGTTATCATTCTAGATATCGCGGCGTAACTGACATGAAACCAGGATTTTTTGCACAGCTTATTCAGCACTCGTTTCAAGAGTTCGGGACCTCCGTGGCCAATTCGCAAGGCCTGGACTAAAACCTAACTTGTGAATATAAGAGGCTCAACGAGCCATCCTTTGCAACATTCTGGGGTCACCGAAGCCTATATCTGCTGCTTCATCGCCTGGACAACCTTTCAGAAATCCTGTCCTATCGCATCAAACAGCCGCGTCGTTTTGGAGCGTCCCCCATCGATGTTGGGGGTTTGGGCGCAACAATTATTGCTAGACTAATTTATAAGATAACTTTCTGGTAATGCTGACCACATCTCATCTCGAAAATCCTGAACACTGGCTCCTTTCCCTGTCCCCATGCCGCAAGCCCCAACTGATACCAAATGAGTTCACTCTCCACAACTTTAAAGGACTGCCAGACGCAGCCAATCCGACAGAGGAGGAGAGCTATCTGAAACGAGTGGACTAGCGGCCATGTAGATGCAGTTCGTGCACATCATGGCCGGGGACCTCTCACGCAGGGCGAGAGCACTCTTAGGAGGTGGGGGTTACGTTTTCGGAATTCGGGTATCTAGATTCTGATATGTACTTAAGGAACGTTCACCATTTTGCAGGATCGGATGCGTTCCAGGGTTGAAGATCTAAGCTCAGTGCCCTCTGTTGTGCATCCAAGAATATGCCGGTGCGAAACTCGTAAAGGAACCTTTTATCAAAGCTCGCATGAACCTATGTGCTGTAGGATTTTTGCAAGTTTGAGGACTTCTACAGCTGTAGTTGGTTTCCTGATAAAGCGTTGTACGATTGGTGTAGGATTGGGAAGCAAAAGACTAGACTAGACCACTCAAGTACAATTCCCGCATTCCTTCCAACAAAAACGGACAATAAGTGACAATAAGAAAACGAATACGGAGAGAGACAGCGAGAGAGAGAGGATGAAGAGGAGAGAGAGAGAGAGAGAAAGAGAGAGAGAGAGAGAGAGAAAGAGAGAGAGAGAGAGACAGAGAGAGAGAGAGCGAGGGAGAGAGAGGGAGAGAGAGACAGCGAGAGAAAGCGCCAGCCAGCCAGCCATCCAACCAAACCTGTAAATCATACACCCAAATTAAGCCCTGAACCCTGAACCTTTCCACCTTCGCCGAAGCATCGGGAGCTGAGACAGAAAGTACTGCCCGGCGACCTCGGTGCGAACAACCCTCTCTTCTTGTGGTGCAGAGCTATCTGCGAGTTTGGTTTAAGGCTTAGGGCCAATGTATTGATTGATTCGGGTGAAGGTGATGATAGTGGCGGTGATGGCCGAAACAGCTGGCGATGAGCGTGCTGATGGTGATGACGCCGATGCCGAAGGTAGCAACAGCAATGATAAGCCAAAACCATATCATGACGAAAATGGTGATAGTGATGCTGAGGAGGAGAAGCATTTCATTTCCGAGCTCAGTGACCCTGGCAACCACACAATCTTGGATTTCTCTGCACCAGCAGCCGCTTCTGAACACTGAGAAGCTTTGCAGTATCCTAAGTGTACCCTGAGAGGGGACCCCTTATAGTATCCCCCAAAGGAACCTAAAGCCCCAGTTCTCTGCCCAAGTAGCTTCCTCTGAACATCGATGCTCCGCTAACCGACACCAGTGCGGCTCCACGATGAACTCGATGAGCATACCCAGAAATGCCCAGAGCCTGGGCTCTTCAACTGCAGGGTTCAGCTTGTTGTTGTTAAAGCTCCTCTTTCCGTCTGGGTTCAGGGTTTAAGGTTTTGTTTTTTAAGGGTTTAAGGTTTAGGGTTCAGGGTTCCTGTTGAGGGTTTAGGGTTCAGGCTTTCAGGGCTTTAGGCTTCTTGTAGGGCCTTACATCTTAGGGTTTAAGGTTTGGGGAGCTCACCCACACAGAGCTGAATGAGGTTTTTTTGGCTTAAGGTGTCTAAGGCGTCTACGGTGTCTATAGGGTTCGGGCTTGGGGGTTTGCGGTCTCTAGCAGTAAGGGGTTTGTTTAGTTTAGGGGCTCAATTTTTAGGCCTTCGAGTTTTTTGTGGTAGTTTCCAGTTGGAACATAAGGAGATAGTCTTACTTGTTCAGACCACTATTTTTGACTTTTTTTTCAAAATGTGTCGGGGCCCTGTGGAGATCACGAGCTTCGCAGGTATTCAGACATTCTCGAGCCAAGCTGAAGTCGTCAGAAGCCCGCCCAGGACACTTGAAAAGTCTTCAGGGACTTACATCACCAGCCTGGTCAATAAGAATAAAAATCATCCACAAACCGTACAAGTATATACTGTTGACCATCATCATCATCACAATCCTCATCATCATCCTCACCATCAGCACCAACATCAGAGTGTCGTATGATATGAGCGTGATGAGGCCGCTGGTGGTAGTGACGATGATGCAAGTCTTACAGCGTGGTTAGGGCTAGCTGCATTGACCGTCTGTAAGTAGCTTTAGGACAAGTTCCGTCATGCTCATTGTTTAGGGTTCCGGGTTTGGGGCCTGAGATTGCGAAGATAGTGCTCATGGCACAGCCACGCCGAGGCACGTGAGCAGCGGCAGCAGCCTCTTGTGCCAGCGGAGGGCACAGAGCGGTCCCTGACCATGCAAAGGCACCTGGGAAACCGCAAGACAAGGTCCCTAAGCCCTAAACCGAAACCCCTAAACCCCTAAACCTTCACTCTCTAAGCCTCTAAGCCCCTAACCCCCTAAACCCATTACCTGAACCCCTAAACACCTAACTCTCAATCCGAAACCCTAAACCCTAAACCCCCGAAACCCTAAACCTGAACCCAGGAGCAGGACGTTCCAAGCCCTCGATAGCTGCGTGGAGAATAGCAGCTGCTTGCTCGATCTTGGCGTTCTCCACAGACATCATGGAAGTCTCCTCAGGACGTTAGGGTTTAGGGTTTAGGGAGGATTTATTGAGAAGTAAGATTCCTCAATGAAGAATCATGGGTGTTTATTCCCAACCATCCGAAGCCGCTATGCTGCGAGCGCATCAGCCGGGAGGGATGGGCTGGCTGGGACAGCTGAGTTGCACAAAAGCCAAGGCCCCATCGAGGCTTCCAGAGTTGGTATGACTATAGAGCTCAAAGGCCACACCCAGGAGATTTCTACAGAGTGAATCTGCCGCATGGCAGCGATGAGCGATGGAAGCTAAGGTATTACAAGTAGAAGGGGTGCAGTCTGGTACAGCAGTAGATGAAGATACATCGCAGGCTTGTCCGAGTGTGAGTTTCAATAACACCAGCACGAGGTTGGTGCTTCAGGACCCAGCGGAATGCCTGGATGGAGGGCTTAGGGATTAGGATTTACGGGGGTGCTAGGAATCCTAAGGTTTGGAGTTGAGGATGGTTAGGGGTTCTTGTCGGGTGCTTGTGATTAGGTGCATGTCTGCGTATATGCATTGAACGAATGCGAAAATCTATGCAACATCAGGCATATGCACATTCACATCTACAGATCCACGCTTCTGCACATGCATCCGTGCGTCCGTAAGACGCAGAGTGTCCTTTTGAAGCCGTAAATCTCAATCCGAAGCCCAAATAGCTCGCAGAGCCTTTAACAACCCTAATAGATCCCAGAAACCTCAAAGGAAGCCTAAACCCCCAAAGGCGATCTAGTCCTCTGGCACTCACCTCGACCCCGGGCGCACTGGTGCGCGATGAAGCATGCCATCGACTAAATCATGTTGTGCCGGGCTCACAGTTTTGGCAGGTTTCGGCTTTGGTTCTTATTGGAGTTTAAGTGGTTTATGGCTTTTAAAGATTAGAGTTTCGGGTTTGGGGTTTAGGGTACTAGTGGCTTAGGGTTTAGGGTGAAAGGTGTAGGTATATTGGCACTCAGGGTCAGGGTTTGGAACTGATGGGGCCTTAAACACTGTAACGTAGTTTGGGTTTCGGTTATGATGTTGAAACCTTTGGGTAGAGTTGATGCCTAAGTCCACAATCGCATTGTTTAACTTGCCTCTTATCCACCCATTCCAGTTTTGAATGAGCGTTCACTTGCTCCTTCAGGCTTTTCTGTCTCTAGCTGGGGCTCTCCCGAAAAAAGAAACTGAATTGGTTGGTCTGCATGGCATCAGACAACCAACGGTTTTCATTTAGCTTTTCGGGTTTTATTTTTTCGATGCCCTGTGTTGGGTTTGGGGCAGTCGGCAGCCGTTTACTTCTGGTAGGAAATGCAGTTTCAGCAAACAAAGGCTCGAACCATTCTTCCGCGATGTACAGAGTTGTAAACTAGGCACCACATCTGTAATGGCTGACATAAGAGTAAGCATCCTAAAGAATGATGTGCACGGGAATAAGTGTAACAATACTCGTGACAGTGAAGATAGGCAACAAAATTCTGATAGTTATCCATTATTCAGGCACAGTGGGTAGCACAAGCACAATCAGGCAGCGTCCTCGTCATCAGAAGAACCCGCGCCCGTGGAGTTCGTGCCGTTCGTGCTTTCGTAGAACATCATGCTGCGAGTTGACGCGTTCGCCATTGCAGGACACTTGAGACTACAGACCAATCTTCAACCGTAAAACCCGAAACTCGTACCCACCCGTATACTGGCCGTGCTGCCAGCTGCATCAGCGACGCCAGCTACTCCCGTTTACATGTAAGTAAACCAACAAATGTGTAAACATATGCAATTTGTGTGTCCCTATACTGGGCTTTTAAGTAACCAGGGAAAAAAGTATAAACTTTTATTTCATAAGGGTTCCTTTAAGAAAAAAGTATTAAAGTATGGTACTCCAAAGCCCAGTATATATGTAGATATGTAGCTACACACACACACATTGCTGTATGCCCAGGGCAGGCTCAAACTGCGGAAGGTGGAATACAGTGCTTGAGTCACGGTAGTGTGGCCGCAATATGCTTTGGGGGGGTGGCGGGGGCGGTTCCTGTCTAGCTTTGGGATTCGGCTTGTGGGCTTTGCGTTGATGGTTTGCACGTCCCAGCCCTTCGAAGCACAAATCACATCACAACTGCATCAGGGTTTAGGGTTTGGGGCATTCCCATTTAAACAGCACTTCCATGATGTGAGGATACAGCGGGATCATGACTTAAAGCCACCAGTGCGTTTCTTTTGCGCTTCTCCACGTTGCATCCATCGTCCCAGAGCAGGCTTTCAGACTTTCAGTTCAAAACCGATGCAAGATAGGGGCCGTCATACTTACATAGGTTCTTTTGGATATACTAACGGCTTTTCGAGCTCGAGTTAGGGTGGGGTTCCTAATGAACGGTTTAGGGTTTAGGGACTAAAGCCTAGTATTTCCAAGGGGTGCTGTCATCATGCTTCTTGCCAGGTACTACTTCCCAAAGCCCGAAGCCCATGCACACAGCCCACCACCATATCGCTAAACCTCAATGCTAGTCGTAGAGCCTACTAAAGCCCCACAGCGAGGCCCAAACCCTGCCTAAACACATCTAAGCACTAGTCACTAATCGTAGTAATCGTAGAGCCTAAGACCCCGACCTAATATAGGGGCCTTAATAATTGAAATAGGGTTTTGGGGCCCATTATACCATAATTATAATAAGGAACCCCCAAAATAGTATAGGTAATTCTTAATGCCCCTATATTAAACCCTATAAACCCTCAACCCTAGACCCCGACCTAAACAGCAGGGTCCTTCATCCGGCTGCCCGAAGACCCACCTGAGGACTCCACGACCACTCCGAGGCTCCGCAGCAAGGCCTGGAGAGCCCCGAGCCGGGTTCAGGGTTTAGGGTTTGGGAATTAGGAGTTTAGGGTTTAGGGTTTGGGAATTTAGGGGTTTAGGGTTTTGGCGTTTAGGGTTTGGGGTTGAGGGCTTAGGGCCTGCGGTTTTCGGGGTTAGTTAGCCTAGGGGGTTTACGGCTTAGGGGTTTCGAGTAATTCATCTGCAAGGCTCAAACAGGGGGTTGTGATAAAAGCTGATGAGGTTTGCGGGTATAGGGCAAGTGATACTGGCAGGATTGGTAATCAAGATTGTGTATTGAGGGATACCGCAAAAAAGCCAGCATGCTCCACCGGAACGGGCTCAGGTCCATCACTTTCCCTTAACGCGGCGGACAGACACTGTTTTGGCAGCAAATTCAGACTTGTAGTTGGGAGGGTGGGCCACTGGACCCACCCCCCTGCATTAACGTCAATCGGCCACCTGGGGCCACCCAAGGATCGCCCACTCACGGGGCGACTTATCGGCAGCCGCATCGGCTGCTTGTAGACGAAGGCGCACCTGTCGCGAAGAAGAGAGTCGAGCCTGGCCCAAAAAAAACCCTCAGGGCGGGTGGGCGGGGGAAAAGGCAGGAACATGCAGTTCTGCACACCTGACGAACTGATCACAAAGCAGCAGCAAGCTGTGAACCACGCGTTTATGCAAAGTGATAGTTCTGCACGACGAGCGTGAGAGTCCCATCACTTTCCCTTAACGCGGCGGACAGACACTGTTTTGGCAGCAAATTCAGACTTGTAGTTGGGAGGGTGGGCCACTGGACCCACCCCCCTGCATTAACCGCAATCCAGAGCGAAGCCGCTGCCGGTGTCTGGCCGCCAACTGCCTCTGCCAAACGAAGCGCAGCCCAGGCACCTGAATCGTACGAGGGCCTGTAGGAAACACACAACACAAAACGCAGGGGTGAGTTATAAGAAGGCCCTGCGAAGTGCGAGGCTGACAGTAGTCAACACATACCAGAACGGCGGCTAACTGACACTCGTCAGTAGGTAGCCCCACAAGACAGACACACACGTGTCTGAATCACCGCTTACGCACACAAGCTCCACCGCATATCAGATCCTCTTCACACAAGGCGCTTGGGCCTGGGCACCAAGTCATCTAGTAACTGACGCCACGCCACGCGATGATGGAGGTTCTGCTGCAATCTGCCCCAGAAGTCCGGCAGCACCTCCCGGCCACGAGAGAGGGCATCCGCCCAAGAGTTCTGCACGCCAGGCACGTGCGAGATGCGAAGCGCGATGCCCTGCTCTAGACACAGTTTTGCGGTGGCTTGCAATACACCGGACAACGGTTGAGTCATGGAAGTGCCCTTCGAAGAAGCGCCCACCGCCCCCTGGTTGTCGCACTGCTGCCGTAGGATCATTCGGCCCAAGCAAGCAGGGCGCGATTCTGGTTCTACTTCACGGACCAGGAGAAGACACAGCACAAACTGTGCCAGGGCTTCCAATGCGCAAATCACGGAAAGCAGGAACCTGCAGTTCTGCACACCTGACGAACTGATCACAAACGCAGCAGCAAGCTGTGAACCACGCGTTTATGCAAAGTGATAGTTCTGCACGACGAGCGTGAGAGTCCCGCTCGGTCATGATTGGCGACCTGCCTCTGCTTCATCTTGATGCTAGCACTACTACAACTGCACTACACCATTCATATGGCATTGACCACCATAGTAACAGCGAAGAGAGATCTGAGAAGCAAATGCACGACAAGAGCCGCAACTACTGGTGAGACTAACGAACAAAAAAGCAAGCCAACCTTACTAACTATTGTCGGCATGTTGGCGATACATCTCAATAAACCAGACATACGACCAGTAACATGGAGAAGAAGGATGATTCTAAACGTCTCTTGCCTCAAGGCCTGACGGATGCAGGGTATGGTGCGATTCAGACAATTCAGCTCAAGGGTTTCTCATTGAACCCTAAGAATCTCTAAGAAGGTGCTTGCTGTGAACCAAGTGAAGCAGTTTGTCAAGCCGCTCTAGCCATGCTTAGAATAGCAGTATGGATGGTTAGAGACGGTTTTTTTTTATAGGGCTCAGGGAAACAGCCACTTGCGATGATGCTACGAACGGTGACAAAAGCCATGAGTAGCAGAAGTGGCTCCGGAAGGTACGTAGGATCGAGGCACTTCTGCGTGGAATTCCATGTTGCTTTCACGTGCTTGACTGAAGGCGTGGCTGATGGTCTGCGGCAGTCTGCGGTTTAAGCATTTGGGGCGTCTAGAGCGCTTTCGGAGGCGAAGCGTCAGTCTTTTGCGTGAGGACCTGAGCCCCATTGTCAATTTGCTTAGAATTTGTCTATAGGATTCAGGAGGCTACGGCGCAGGGTTTAAGGCTTAGGCTTAGGATTGGAGGGCGGTTCCAGCAGTTCTGACAGGCATGCTGGTTGGAAAGGCAAACGCAGAGGCTGCGTAAGCCTGTCACTGGGGCAAACATGTGCATGTGCTGAGCTTTCACCCCTCAGCCCTAAAACCCTACGGCACTAAAGCTCAAAACCAAAATGCATCCCCAAAGCCCCACAACCCAGAGGCCACGAAAGCCTAAACCCTAAACCCCGAAGCCCTAAATCCCAACACCCTAAACCCCGAACGCCTTAAACCCCAAAAGCCCTAACTCCGAAATCAAAAACCCTTAACCCTGAAGCCCTAAAACCGCAAACCTAGAACCCCGAAGTGCACTATATAGGGGCCTTGTAGTAGTATTTAGAATATGGTTTGGGGGCCCATTATACCATAATGAACAATAGCTAAAATAAGGAACTCTCAAAATAGTATAGGTAATTATTAGGTTCCTAATTACAGTTATAGTATAATGGGCCCCAAACCCCTCTTCTAATTATTAAGGCCCTTATTGCACCGTGAACCGGAAGACCCTACTCCCGGGCTCCGAAATCGCCTCCTCATCGAACGCGGCCTGGCCTCATTTTAGGGTATATAGGGGTTTAAGGTTCAAGGTTTGGGGTTTAGGGCTTTGGGTTTGGGCTTTCGGGTCTAGTGTTTAGGGGCTTAGGGCTGTAGAAGTTTAGGGTTGAGGCTCAGGGTACCTTGGACTTATAGGGCCTTGTGGGGACGAGGCGTTTGTAGGGTTGAGGGCTTCGTAGCGCTTACTCTTGTATAGGGTTTATGGGTTTACCAGGTTTGGGGTCTTATAACCCTAAGGGTCCAAAGGACCCAATAATTAGGTACTCGGGTTTAGGATAGTAGTTATGTAGGTTACTATTTTGGAGAGTATATGATAATTATGTACTTGGACCCTTAGGGTAAGGTCTATAGGGTAGGGGCCGGCTTTTGGCTGCATGGCGTGACGTGAAGCAGCATTCTGACTGCTAGTATCCGGAGAATAACACACCCCACAAGAAGAATCTGCACCTGACTTCATGTACTTGCAGGAGTTGTCTGAATCTCCANGGGGGGGGGGGCTTTCTTGTCAGCCCACTGTCTGCCAAGGAAAGCCGATGTGAGGTTTAATCCCACTGGGCTTCGTGTTAGGGTGTGTGAATTCTTGCACGATCACCTCTGCGACGGCTGCGGAAATGGCCAGGTTTGCTTGAATCGAAAATCGCATCTCTGCAAGAATGAAGCTTCGGGCTCAGGTTCGCCCGAACCACGAGCAAATTATCGCTAAGGTCTTGGTGAAGAGAACTGAACCCATAAATCTGATCCACATCTAAAGCCCAATAAGGCCTTACGAGCTGCTTTCCTCGGCGGCTTTGCTGGTAGTTGCGGCGATGATGCTCTTGACTACTGGGATTACAGTGAGCGGGTTACTTGGTCCTGTGCTACCGCTGCTGCTGCTGCTGCCGCACTCCTGCTCCTACTCCTACTTCTCCTACTACCACTACCACTCGTCCTGCTGCTACGACGACTACTACGATGATCACGCCGGGCAATACCACGAATGCTTCTCCACAGAGCACGATCTCCGAAACCTCGGTGCAAGCTAATGGGCTTCAGGGTGGCAACCGCAAACGACTCTTCAATCCACAGCACGAGCCACTACTAAAAAACCCAAAGATTCTCAATTTAGAGGAATGGACCATTGAGGCTTCCGTCCCTCTCAAGATCGGTACTGTGCTGCAGCAAGAGCTAAATACCATGCAAAAGAAGACGCACCTCATCAGAAATACAACCTAAAGACTCTGCCCTTGAACGTACAGATCGCAAAGCGCTGAAGCATGAAACGCTTTGCGCCGAGCCCTTCAAACCGAAACCCCAAAGCCACACAGTAAGCACGTTAGGGCGTCAGCTGGAGTCATCGACCAACTGTAGCTCCTTCCCAGAGAGGAAGTCGTGAAACTGCTCCTCGAGGTGCAACGGTTGTTCAACAAACTCCCAAACCCTGTCGTTAAGGAGCATTTCTTCATGGATTAGAACAGGGATCCAGTCAAGGGGTGGCTAAAGTTTATCAAGTACGGTACATGCAGCATTCGGAAGGTTCTAAATCAAGGCCTTTGGGTGAGTGCAGGGCTTGGGGAGTTTAAGGCTTTCAAGATTTCTGGTGGATCTGTTACCCCGATGAAAAAGCTTGTGCTCAGGGAGTATACCCTAAAGCCTATCGACCCTGAGTCCGGACTCCAAACCCCGATAAGCCCTACACTCGCACCCGATGCCCTTCGAGGGGACCCTGTGAATCTGCGAAGACCTATCATAAAATGTATGAATCCCTAGTCGAATAAAGAGGTCAGAAGATCCAGCTATGAAAGCCCCTGGCCATAAAGCCATAAACAACTACCTTGTACTTTAATGCCATGAAGCCACATATAAGTACCTTATCCTATACTACCATGGACCATCGAGTCACATACAACTACATACCCCGAAACTCCTCTCTGATTCTACTGAGCTTTTAAGTAACCAGGGAGAGAAAAGTATACACTTCTATTTCATAATGGTTCCTTTAAGAAAAGATATTAAAGTATGGTACTCCAAAGTCCAGTTCTAAGACCCATATATCCATGAAGGCCTCTTGAGCGAGGACCCCTACACAAATCCTACTCTAACTATAGTTAGAGTTCAGGCCCTAAGAGTTTAGGGGCTTTGGGCTTAGGGTTTAGGGGCTTAGGGTCTCTAGTGTAGTTCCTGCCTTGGTGTAACCAGCTTTTGTTTCTAGAATCCTGTAAGGTAACCCCATAAAGGAACTACCATGGAAACTAGTAACTATAGGTGAAAATTAAGCCCGCTATCTTTAAATAGTTGCCCACGCTGTCAGGTTCAAGGGTTGTAGCCCACAAAAGAGGCCTTGATCTGAAGAACCCTCCACGAGGATAGTGAGTGATTCAGGGTGTCGGGGTTTGAGGTTCGAGTTCAGGCGGTTGCAGTGTAGGATTTGGGGGGGTGCAGGGTTCTATGGTAATGGGGCCTTCTTAAAGGTTCAGGGCATTCAAGTTTGAAACCCTCAACCTAAATCCCCTAAACCCTAAACCCTAAATCCCCTAAACCCTAAATCCCCTAAACCCTAAACCCTAAACCCTCAACCCTAAATCGTAGACTCAGGAGTGGGTTTGATGGGGCTCTCGGGTTTGAGTTTCATAGATGCTTGCTTGAGGTCGAATCAGTAGAAGCTGAAGCTCACATCTACCGTCAGAGGTTCTTATAAGGCTATATCTCCGAGGGTCCTCAAGACACTGTATGAATGCAGGGATCTCTTTGAAGAGTACAGAGGTTTACGACAAGAGCACCGGCGCCTACTCCAACCACTGAGTATGATGTATGCCGACGCCCATGCAGTCATGTAGCCCCCGGCTGGCTGTTTCAAAACAGTTTAGGGTTTAGTGGTGCAGACTTCGTCTGTATTGTTGACGAACCCTTGCTTCGAGTCGAAACCGGACTGATGCTCTCGCTCACGATTGCGCACAGCGAAAGGGATAACTGAAGAGCAATGCAAGACGAGCATTCAGAATGCTCCACATAAGAAAAGAATGGAAATAACACTAACGCTTCTACGACTACTAACAAAACAACAACAATAGCAATAACAATAGCCATTTCATTATAAAACAAGAATAAGAAGAATAAGAATAGCCGTAACAATAGTAATAATAAGAAAAGTATTGATAAAGTCGATATTAAGAATAACTATAATGAGAATAACAACACTACAAATAGCAATAGTACTAACTGCTACTACCACGACTACTACTACCACCACTACTACTACTACTACTACTAGTACTACTACTAGTACTACTACTACTCTACTACTACTACTACTACTACTACTACTACTACTACTACTACTACTACTACTCCTACTCCTACTGCTACTGCTACTGCTACCGCTACCGCTACCGCTACTGCTACTGCTACTGCTACTGCTACTGCTACTACTACTACTACTACTACTACTACTACTACTACTACTACTACTACTAGAACTAGTACTAGTAGAATCATAGCACTTGTACTAAACCTAAAAATAGTAGTCATAACCACAACAATAACAATAAGACTGATAAACATAATCAGTAACAAAAACCGTAAAAATCCGAATAGTAATGTCAACAATATCACTAGCAATGATAATAATGATAGTAGTAATACTACTAATAGGGAGTCCTGACTAAAGGCATTCTGAAAACCCACAAGCGCCAACAGGACCGCAAGTCGCAAGTGGTCGCCACTAACGCGGATAACGAGGACTACAATAATGAGAATCATGTTGCACAAGCCGCTGCAATAATCATATGTCTACTACACCCGAAACCTCAAAACCCTCACCAGTGAATTCTAAAATCCCAAACCCTGCCCCGCTACACCCTGAAAGTCTACATGACACATTCCAGTGCTCCATGAGGCTCTCCAAACCTAATGCAACTGCAAACCCAGAACAACTGCAGTCCTTGAGAGAAGGCAAGCTAAGGACGTTGGGTTCCATTGCATAGCGCTGTTGAGGACAGACAGCGAGGTGGACTGCAGATTTGATTGGGGTCTTGAAGATCTGTTACCGGCGGGGCCCAGCCCTTCAAACGCCCCGTGGCTGCATGTTTGCATACATGTCTGCATTGGGCACAGGGTGACACGGTCACCAAACACCGATAAATTCAATCAGCTGCAACCATGTGTGCAAGTGAAGACGGAGTGGATTGCTGGTGCAAAGCTGCTGCGGATGGGTGCGGGAAGCTGCAGTCGCATTTCGGGCACTCATAGTGTCTCGTGCCAGGGGAGACTACGAAATCGCAACATCCGATTAATATTGCTGCTGTTGTTGCTGATTACTACTAGTTCTGGCATTAATTAAACTGCTGCTACGCCTACTACTACTACTACGACTATTACTACTACTACTACTACTACTACTACTACTACTACAACTACTACTACTACTACTACTACTACCACTACTACTACTACTACTACTACGACTACTACCACTACTACGACTACTACTACTACTACTGCTACTACTACTACTACCACTACTACTACTACTGCTTTTAATGAAATAATCATAGGCTTGTCGGGTTAGAGGATGTTTGGGTTATGGGTGCTTGAGGATTCTGTGTTTTGGGCTGGGGCTTCAGGAAACCCTGGTGCTCATTGCTGCGGCGATTTACAGCGCACTAAAGGATATCGTTGCTATAGGGGCCGTTATAATTAGAACAGGGTTTGGGGTAGAGTATACTATAATCATGATAAGGAACCACCCAAAAAATAGTATAGGTAATTATTTGAGCCCCTCTATTAGAAAGGAAGGCTTAGGGGAGGCTGTAGCGTAACGGCAGTGACTGTAACAAATTACGACGAAAAATGCACATCACTGTTCTTCTTATGTGACGAGTCGGAGACGAGGGCGGCTCTGTCAGAAAACACGTTCACAGCAATGATCGTATAGGATTGCGGTGCTACGGCGCGGGGCCTCATAGCCAAGCTCGCCCTAAACATGCACCCAGCTTGCACGAGTCGAGTCTACCTTTCAACAGACCTTGTGCGGGCCACTCCTGGCTAGCTTTTTTCAATCGACGGACAGACTGTATGCCTTTGGATGTGTCCTGAACGTCTATGGCAGCCTGTAGACTAATATATAGGCCTTAATAATTAGAATAGGGTTTTGGGCGCCTTTACAGTATAGCTATAATAAGGAGCCCTGAGGAATGATATTGGTAATTTTATTTAGGCTTCCACATTAGTTTTCGCTGACTTTCAAGTTGAAGTTTGCTGCACAAGGTTGCGACATGCTTGCCAAAGCAGGAGACCCGTAAACCCTAGCCTCAAACCCCAAACCGCAAGACCAAAACCCCTTAACCCGTAAACGTTGCCTTAACCCCAGATAACCTACCCTTTTAAGGACTTATATATGGATATCATAATAAGGAATCCTAAAAAGGTAGGTTTCTGAGGGTCCACGTAACCTCTAAACTCTAGCCTCGAATCAGCTAGAACAACTCTTGAAGTGCGCAGTGATCGGACACGGCCAAACCACACACGAGAAGCGCCAGGGCTTAAATTCAGGCCCATACTGCTCTTCGATGCAAGGAATGTAGGGTTTAGGGTTTATAACAGCGGCGATGATACTCTCGATATGAAGTTATGAAGGGTATTTTGACAGGTGAGAGTAGCAACAAAGATGAAAGTCATATCATCAGCACATGGAACGCTACTGGCGAACAACCGCTGTTTACAGTGGCACATGTACTGGTGGCCACAGTATGACAACAACCGTACCAGTCTGAGACATGAAGATAGTCAACCACGGTGGGGCTGCTGATAAGAATTCAAGCCCTGGCTCATATGTACAAAGGGCTCATCACTCAGCGCCCTACCCTTGAAGTCCCAGGTACCGCACCGGCAGTACCTGTCCGAGACTGGGGCCTGCAAGGCCCCGGGCCCCACAAGCCCTTAGCCCTATAGTATAAACTCTATAAGCCATATAAACCGTGTAAATCCTGTAAGCCTTGTGTAAACCCTATAGTTCTTGGTTTCTGGACTTTGGGCATCTTTTATTTGTTGCCTCAGCCCTTTCTGCTCTTGCGGGTTGAGCTCTAGGGGCTATTGGAGTGTGATATTTGGCTAACATAGGGGCCTCGAATTTTGTAACTGGAGTCGGGTGTTGCGCGTATGTCATACCACCAGGATTGTACCCGGAACCGTAGCAGCATGACGTAACACATTGCTGGGAACAGATGTCTGCTCATGAGACTAAATCCCGAAGCCTCTACCGAACGCATCCTCTTGCAAAACAGGAAGCAGCATGGGCTTTGATTCCAAGCTGCTGAGGGCACATTTCACCGGGGTATCAGTGCTGCCTTAGCCTTTGTGGTCGAAGACAACCAGACACCGTTCAAATCGTGTGATTCATCCTGTCTGGCGATTGCGAGAAGCTCCGCAAGCACCTGCCTTAACCTTCAACCCTAAACCCTCCTGGTACACGCAACAACGCAGGATCACGACATGCCATTTCTGATATTACCATTAATATTACAGCTGTTAATGCGATTACGGCTACTACTGCTGCGATGATTACTCGTGGTACTACCATTACTTTTCCTAGTATTGGTACTATAACGAATGCTACACTTGCCACTGCCGCTACTCTTACTACTAGGTTACCTTTCTCGTACGTACTGTTGTTATTGCTTATGGTTGTCAACTTGCTCTGCTTATTAGTGTACTGCCGTTGTTCGTAAGTTTGCCCCCCCATTAGTCTTACTATGATTCTTGCTCTAACTGTTGCTCCTAGTACCGGTACAAAAACAGTAGCTTAACACTAAACCCTCAATACGATCATGACTCTGACTTTGCCTCACGCCCCAGTTTCTCATGTCTGGCCTTGTCCACGGCTTCGAGGAAGACTCGCCGGAATTTTGGCCTCTGCTTGTCGTCCCAAAGAGACTAAGGGTTTAGGGTTTCGGTTTACACACATACACACACACCGGCACTTTCTCACAAATAAGTGCTTTCGGGTCATCTGCAACTTTGGAAAAACACTTCTTAGGTTCCGTCAAACCTGCTGGGTCTTGGGAGCTACGGCAGCACTACCCGCCGCAACAAGCTGACCTTTCCCGAACAACCCTAAAACCCTAAACCCTAAACCGAACACAGTAACCACCTTCGCAACCACTCTTCACTTCAGAGCTTCGAGCTTGGGGAACGGCAAATCTCCATAATACTGCCTAGGGGCTTAAATGATTAGAATAGGGTTTGGGGGCCCATTATACTATAATTACAAGGAACCCCCCCCAAAAAATAGTATAGGAAATTTTTTTGGTCCCCTATATTACTTTCTTAACTGTGGATGGCATAGCAGAACCTTGAATGCTTGTCCCCTGTTCAGCTGGAACACGGCTGCTGGTTGGGACTGTTGGGCTTCTAGGTGCATCCTCCGAATGGCACATCGGAGACCGAACCCGGAACCCCAGAATCTACACCCTAAACCCCGCCATAACTTGCGGAGTCCAGGGCTCGGCAGATGGCTCCAACTCCTGCCGCCCTCCATAGAAAAGTCAGTGTACTGTTGGTACGATGAAGAGGGCAGCCTTACTGGTGAGTGGGGGCTTCGGGGGNGGGGGGGGGAGGGGTGTATTATTATCGTGTAGATATGCAGGGACTAACAACAAGGGCAGGACAGTTCTGTCGACTCTCGTCCCACTGACGCTCCGCAGGAAGTTCCAAGTGCCACGCATGTCTATCCGTATGTTCTGGCCGTGCCAGAAGCCTCCGTGCCTGAGCTGCACGTGAGGATACTCAGACATACTGTACAGGCGAAAGCGCAAACCCTCAGAACAACCCAACCATTAACGGAAGAAACCCCAAACACCAAACCCTACACCCTACACCTTAAACCCTATACACCTCAATTAAACCCTACAGCCTGAACCCTGCACCTTAAGAGGTTCGGCACTCAGCAAAGGATCCTGAAGCTGATCCGGGCACCGGGCTTTTCTTTGACTTCCTTGTGGGCCAGGTAGCGTGCCTTTCCACGGGTTTAGGGCTTTTGGGGTTTAGGGCGTTTTGGGTTTAGGGCTGTTTGGGTTCAGGGTTTAGGGTTAAGGGCTTACTTAGGACTTAGGGTCTATAGGGTTTCATGCAAGGCTTCCCGGCCCCAGGGCTTTGGAGAAGTACAGAACTTGCTGGACATGCTCATGCTGTCTTTGGCGGCTACTAGGAGGCCAGGGGATGCGCCATTACCTGATTCTTGCTGAAATCAAAATCTCCCTTCTAAAGAATATCCCTTGACTGCCTTGATAAGACTTCCTACGACTATGTAGGGAGCATCTTCCTTCTTACCTTTCATTGTGCATTGACGGATCTGGATCACTCCCGAAACCGAGCATCCACTTCGCCGTGCGCATGCACAAGCGCTTCTCGCGTCCAAACTTGCTGTGTCAGCTTGAAACACTCCCTAAGCGCTAAACCCTAAACCGAAACCCGTCAGGGTTTGGGTAACCTTTCTGAAGGCTACGGGGCTCTGTCTGAACAACTACGCATACGGAACCATACCGATATCCCCAAACCATAAGCCTCCGCAGAGTACCCTAAATCCAGTGCCTCTTGCTCTGTCGTAGGCTTCTCTGACCTGGGCGAGGAGAGATCTGAGCTTTCGGATTTTGGACTTCAACTTTCGGGGTGTCAGGTATTGACCCTAAACCCTAAACCCAGTTATGTTCCCGGGTTCCGGGACTGTGGTTTCGTTCGGGCTCCATGGCCTCCTGTGGATTGTGTGACTGTGCTCGAAGGATTTGCAGTGCATAGAAATCGAGGATGGATTTTGGGTTTGTTTTAGGGCTTCAGGGTTTGAGGGTTTTAGGGTTTCAGGGTTTTTAGGGTTTAGGGTTTCAGGTTTTTAGGGTTTAGGATTTAGGGGCTCGGCTGTGGGCTTCTATGTACTTTCATGGTCCTTGAGCCCAGGATACGAAAAGCTCTGAAAAGCGCTTGCCGCATCATCGTGCAACTAAGTGTCTAAGCTTAGGCTTTAGGGTTTGGGGCGGAAGATTTAGGGTTGTCGTACGGCTGATGGACAAAATCCTGCATTACCCATTATAAGGAATATACCAGAATTCCCATAGTTTAGGGTCCTTAGGGTCATGCAGGATTTTGTCCATCAACCGTAGTACTAGTCGCATGGTCGTCGTGGGATCGTGCTCTTGCCCCATCGGACTCCTAAGTCAAGGGTTGAGGCTCCAAGGGTTTAGGGAAATTGGAAGGGTATGTCACAGTATGGTGTTTAGGGTTTAGGGTTTAGGGGGAAAATGGATAACATGGGGGCTTCACGAGAGCGTCTGCCAGAGCTCTGTTTCTGGCGAGTGAAGTTTTGCCCTCTTTCTTGGCAAGGGATTGCCAATTAATGCCTCTCTTTCTCAGCCCACCTCCGATATCCAAAAGCCCCTTGTGCATCCTTACCTGACACCCCTCTAGCCCGAAGGCCCTAAACCTTAATCCTATATACCCCGTACAACCCTAAGTTAAGCCTACGCCCGAAGCCAACACCCGAAAACCCCTGAGGTCACCCAAAAATCCAGGAAAAGCAGCTTGGGGCCAGAGCCCACGGAGCTCAACCGGGTGCTCCATGCAGGTATGCCTATGGCATATGGAGAGCTCCGGGGAGAAACGGCTTAGATTTTAGGGGCGCCATGTAAAGGATATCCTAAATTACCCTTAACCCTCAACCGATGATGTACGCTTGTGGGACTTGGGCTCTATAGGGGTTTGGGTTTCTGTGAACTTTCGGTCTTCGGCTTTGGGGCCAGCTTTCGGTTTTTTGGCGACATGAAAGTGAGCCCGACACTGCTACTTTAGGGATAAGGGTTTAGGGTTTAAGGATTACAAGGGTTTCGGGCGTAACTCAAGGCAGAGTATGGGGTGCTTGTTGGGGCACCAGGCGAGAGTCATGTCTTGGAAAGCTGTACCTACTGCACGGCAGCTTCCGAAGTAGCCCCGGCCTCCCCCAGCACAAACCCTAGACCATCCCAGGGCCCCAGGTGTTGAATTCACGGAAGCTTCCAGTTGATCTCCCTGGCAGCTACCAGATGTGCAATATTCACCCGAAGCCGGTGGACAGTACACTCTTGGGGGTCTTGGCACACCTACTATGCATTTCAACAGCACTCCAACATCGTAGCTTCAGATTGGGTGTTCTTCTTGATTAGTTACCGTCCGTCACCATACCCTCATTGATTACCAGCCATACCACGAAACTATGGTCTTTCATCACAAGCTGTTGGGTGCGCTTGTCTTATCAGCGGCATGCGACTCTCCAATCAGTAACCTGTGCTTCCAAGGCACTGCAGCATTGAGAGCCGCGCTAGGCCCC
This sequence comes from Symbiodinium sp. clade A Y106, assembly GCA_003297005.1. NCBI lineage: Eukaryota > Dinophyceae > Suessiales > Symbiodiniaceae > Symbiodinium > Symbiodinium sp. clade A. Next base: position 288,975 of record BGNK01000162.1, read on the forward strand.
CGAAGTGGCCTGACAGGATTTGGTTCTTACGGATTTCACGAAGCTTCACTTTTTGCGCAACGTACGTATATGCATTTATGCATGCATATATATATATATACAGACAAATAAAACCGATGGAACCATGCTAGCTGACCCTACGACTCGTCAGGTCACCCGACCGCTCAGATGCTCAAACCGACTGTCTTCGCAGTTCATATGTTTGGAGCCGGCTCTGATTGCTGATGGCACAGGCTTTTCAAAGCAAGCGACCCTAGTGGTTCAAGTACTCCATCCATCCATTCAGCCTGCTCCCATGATTGCTTCCTAAATTCTAAGCCCTGAACCCTGAGAGTCACTGCCAGCAAAAACCCTAAGCCCGAAGAGTCATTGCCAGCAAGATTGACAAGGTCGTCTGAGCCTCTCATTGAGTCAAGTCAGTTGGTCTACAGGAGGACAAGCCTAATGGTTGCAACCTGCACCTTTTCCCAGTTACGAGTAGCAAGCAATAACCTGTTGTAACTTGTCCTTGCCGAGTTTCCCGACTCTTTAAGTATTTTCTGACCGGAAAAGAAGGAAGAACTCAGGGCGATGCTGACCACATTCGCACCCCAGCCTGGCGAGCTGTTGTGTGCGCGTGCGTGTGCTTTTGAGGCTTAATTGGCTATGCACCGGAGACCTAAAGTCTGCAGAGTGGTTTGAACCTGTATCTCTCTCGCCCTTTTGTGCAGGTGGAGGCCTAGTGGTTTCAATCTCTCAGCTTGAACCTCGGCGTTCAACTCCGGCCGTGGGGCTGGATGTCTCCACCAGTCGACCCGCAAACTCTTAGCCTTTGTCTTTCAACACCGCGCCCCTGCTACGGCGACGACGGCTACTGCTCATCACTGAATCGCCCAGCTCATCAGCCGGGAACTTAGCTAACCCTGCAAAAGTTCTAAGCCCTGCACTACCCTGAACCCTAAACCAACATCAACCGAAACCCTAAACCCTAAATCAACATCAACATGACTCCCAGCTGATAGCTTCGTGGCGCCTTCGGTGCAGAACTTCGACGCCGGCGGGAAGAGGTCCAACCTTTCGAGGTCTCTGAGACAGGCTTGCTTCCCTTCATACTTGCATGGCGGCCAGTCCTGAAGACCTGTGCATATTTGTGTGAAGATGTAATTAATATTGTGTTTATATATATATATATATACATATACATATACCATACATATGTTTAGATAGACATACACACAGTTTACTCGGCAATCATACCTGCGCCTCTGAGACCATTGGCAATGACCATCGATCAGAAGCATTCCAAACACTTCCGTATGGCATCTTCCGCCGAGGGACACCGTTGCCCCGGCATGCATGAATGTACTCCAAGCCATCGCGGCCCCAGTCACACCCACCAGCACATCCGCCTGCTTGTCTCAAGGTGCAAGGGCTTCGGTGTCAGGGTTTAGAAGTTTGGGGCCAGGTTGGACTTTCCTCAGCCACCAAGATTTGGCTGGCCTCTTGGGTATCTAAACGGCGTTTGGTTCGCAACTCAAACACAAAGACCTGCATCCTTCCCCGGATCCTCTAACACAAGCTTCACCCAGATCATCAGAGCCAGTTGCAACGAAGGAGAGCCAGCTTTGTTTTCAAGTCCACAGGTACGAGCGCTTCAAAGGCTCGAGTTCCACGAAAACCCTGCCATCCACATCCGGGAATACTCAAAAGCCGGATATGCAGAACACTCTACACCCGAAGAGCTCTCAAACCCCAAACTCCAAAACTTAAAATCTATAGCCGTCAAGGTGCCAGTGTTTATAATGTAGGGTTTAGGGTACTATAGCCTGAAGTCCCAAAGCCCTAAACCGTAACTACAGGCTAAAGCACTCTACCAAGCTCAAACTCGGCCTGCCGGGCGAGGTGGAATTGTGCGGCGGGGTGCAGCCGCTCGAAATGCGCCACGAGGACCACCACCTCAAGTCTACCCAAGGCCCTTCATTGAGGAATATATCTTACAGAAGAATAAGAAGAAACCAACGAAAACTAAGATAGGGCCTTGATACTACTTAAGGGTCATATGATGTCAAAACTCGTATTTTAGTGAGTGCTGGGCTGTCGATGTCGGCACTCCATGCGAGTGTTTCGCAGTGTTCTGCGTATACGTGTCGTACGAATCCCGCTATCCATTTAGGTTCCATATTTGGGTCCCTTGCGTTCTGAAACTCCGATGTGTGCAATATCTTGGGCATCTCAAAGCATCGGGTAAAGTCAACCACCAAAACCCTAAGCCCTACCCTTAAACTCCAAACCCTTAAACCCTAAACTCTAAACCCTTAAACCCTAAACTCTAAACCTCGACGCATCAGGAAAAATCACAGACCTTTGAGCTGAACTTCGAGACCTCGAGCTCGGAAAGCTTCGCTTCAACCAAGCTGTGCTCCGACAGGGCATACGACGGAAGGCGACAGAAAGTTTTCTTGCGAGTCATGAGATCTGGGCTTAGGAGACAGGGCCATTAGGGTATAGGGCCATGAAATCGGGGTTTAGGGCTGAGGGTTCAAGGTAGATCTTTTCATCAACCACAGGCACGCAGGCTCTGTTGGTGGGGCTTCTTTTGCTGGGATTCAACAGACAAGGGGCGAGTTTGAATTTCGCGAACTCTTTCAAGCACTCAGGCACACCCCGGTGCTGAGTCGCTGGGCCCATCAACAAGAGGATGCTTCAGGTATGGCAGGCTACTACGAAACGCCAAGCTGCTGGATGGCAGGAGGCACGACGACGGCAGCAGATCAAAACAAACACACTCGAGCTCCTTGCCTTCTAAAGTGGATGTGCTCAAGGCTGCTACCGCTGTTCCTCCTACCCTGCTCTGGTCCCACTGCCCTCAGATCACACTACTATACAATTACGATGACGCGTGGACCAAGGACCAATGATGACGAGGAGGCGGAGGGCAAACACGACGCATAACTACCGCACAACTCTACTCACTATTTATTAGAGTTCCTGAGTATAGGTATACTAAACCCTATAAACCCTAAACCCCCCAAACCAAAACCCTTCTTTCCATTTTTAGGGCCCCTGATAGTACCATTTCAAAAGAAATTAGGGCCCCTAATAGTACAGTACCAGAGCTCCGGGCCTGGACCTCCGGCGCAGTCGGGTGCTGCCATCCTCTCTGGCTCGGGGCTTGCAGGGTGTAGGGCTTTGGAAGTTTAGGGTTTTAAGTTTAGGGATTATGTAGAAGTTTAGGGTTTAGGGGTTAGGAAGTTTAGGATTTAAGGATTATGTAGAAGTTTAGGGTTTAGGGGTTAGGAAGTTTAGCGGTTTAGGGATCATGTAGTTGCTTTCTTTCTAGTGCAGGGATTAGGGGGATTAAGGTTTAGGGATAAGTGCAGAGGTTAGGGTTTGTTTTAAGGTGCAGGGGATAGGGTGCAGGGTTTAATACTGAGGGGGCTGTACTTTCAAGGTGCCATGAAAGGCTAAGAAATACAGATTTAGTCTGGTGTTTATGTGAACTTTGCTTTGCGGGGGTTGGACTGGAACAGGGCCGTCGTGATCAACGTCAGCATCAGCCTGACCGTCACCTTTACCATCCTCATTGTGAGCATGCCATATCCAGGAATCCATCGCTATCGCCACAACTGCCGCCCCTGCGCCTTCGATACCACCCATGCATAATAACTGTCGGAGTGCTACAAGGAAGATAGAATAGTGATTACTGGCAATGAGAACACACAACCAATACAACAAGAGCAGCAAGAGGAAAAGCAGCAGCAACAGGAACGAGACGAAGGTAGCATAATTGACTTGCCACTGGTACAGTTGCATGCGCTCTAAGCCCCAAACTCTCTATGACTATCCCAAACCCTTTTAGCCGCAAAGCCCTACAACTCTCGAAAGTCTAAGCGCTATAAGCCCTATGTAAGTCCCACACCTGGCCGCTCAGTCCTGCAATCCAGGAAGCCACCTCGTCCATGTTGGCAATCCAGCGACTGGCACCTTTTGGGGTTCATGCGGCGGGTTAGTTCAGGACAGTCCGCGAGATAGCAACAATAACAAAACGAATAGTCACCAGTCATCCACCTTGACTTTCACTGAAAAACAAAACGCTGAATAAACAGAGAGAGAGAGAGAGACGGGAAGAGAGAGAGACGGGAAGAGAGACTTCTAGTGGGCAACGGGAGCCCTAGGGCCTAGGGATTCTCATCGCTTGCACCTGAGGCCCTGGCGCTTTGGCCGCTGAACCTTAAGGGTTTAGGGTTTAGGGTTTAGGGTTTGCGGCCGGAGGTTGACTTCAGCGTGGGGTTTAGGGCAGTTTAGGATTTCGGGTTTAAGATTAGGAGCAGCGTGGTGGATCAGGTTTTGACTGGGAGAACAAACTCCCGGCCCCAAACTGGGACAGATCATGTCTACTCTACAGTAAGCCCCAGAAAGTTGGAACATGGGTTTAGGAGGATTAGTGCTAGGATCCCTTATACTTTACCTTAAGGGCATGAGGATAATAGTGTTCCAACTTTCTGGCTTCTACTCTACGCCCTCAACTGGCCCTCAAACTTAAGCCCTAAGCCAGAAATCCGAAACTTGCAGCAGCACCTTCAGTGGTCTCGCTGTCGCCTAAACCCTAAACCCAACTATGGTCGGACGGGAACCATAGCCACTGAATGCCTAAACCCCTGAAGCCAACCCCTGAAGAAGCCCCAGTTGCGAAGATTAAATTCCAAATGCAAATAGAGCTTTGGCCATCCAAGGGCAAGCGGCCCTGCATGTCGAAGGGATTCCTAAGCGACCAGCACACTGACATATGATATCATGTACTTCCCCTTTCTATGGTAGCCTAAACTAAGTCCTACTCTTCTAAGAAATCGTTTGGATCCACGGACTTTGTTTGATTATTGGTACTCAGAAGAAGAACGCAAACACACACGACAATAAGATAACAAAGCGGCGCTCTAGTATAGTGATTAACTTATGTAACAAGAACCACATCAGTATTGAAAATACTGTAATGTTCGATGTGGCAGCCACAAGAGTAAGCCCCCTCCGGGTATGTGGAATGATACATTTTTTTTCCCAGCCAAGCCCGGCACCCACAGGACGTGGATGCGTTTCACAGTTCCCTGGCATGGGCCACAGACATGACAGTTCGAGTTTCGCACCGTCGCGTTGAGTAGATGCCGGAACTCAACTGCTTTACGTTGGAGCTGGGGGCTTATAGGCCTTTATGGGGTGGCTGCTGACTAGACTGCTTCTGACATCTACCCATGGGTCTTCCTTGGATGTATTATATTTACACGCTGATGGCCATGTTCATGGCTTCGGAGAAAGTATTTGGCTGGGTGCAGTCCGTCTCCACAGGAAGATGCTGCAAGCAATGATTCGAAGACTATGTCAATGTGAGATACGGTCACATCCTGCGCATGAATTCTGGACCCTAAACCCGTAAACCTAAACTCTTAAGGACTTCTTGCTGTGCCAGCCTGGAGACACAGGTTTTGGCAGGATTCACCCGAGCATGACGAAGGCTCACAAACAGTTGACCAGCATGAGAGTCCTTTTGCGATGTGGCTTACTGATGCAATCTAAGGCGTGTTCTTGACTAAGTGGGTTTTGGGGCTCTCTGAGTTCTCAAAGCTCGAACCCAGGCAGACTCCAACAAGCTACATGGCAGAACTCTTTTCCCAAGTGACTTCGAAGCAAGCCCCAAACCACCTCAACGCTGCCTTAAACCCTGAAAAGTCTAAATGCTCAACCCCTCTGTAGTCATTGCAGTCGTTTAACCTTTCCGCTCAAACTCCGCCTGCTTGGCCCTCGCCGGCTCTGACTGAAAAAAACGCACCTGGCAAAACTTAACGTCGCGGTGCAGCGTTTGCGGGTCAGGGTTTCGGGGCTTGGTGCTGCCATGCCTGATGGGATCAGTTGGGTTTTATTGTTGATGGCTTGGCCGTGTCGGGCTTCTCGCTGTTTACGGCCAGGGCATGGGGATGTATGTTTGGACTTATAGGCTCTCGCATGGACCATGGTCCGCAGAACTATGGACAAAAAGCGCTGAGGGTTCAGGTAACCCCAAAGCCTAAACCCGAAAATTGCTTTGACGATTGAGCGCATGGCAAGTCTCTCGGCACCTCTTTCTCGCCGTCATCCTCGAGAAGCATATTCTCTTCGATCTCCTGCATCGCTTGGGGGCTGTGGGCATCGAGCAGCAGATTAAATTCAAGAACAAGAACATGTTCATGATGATAATGGTACCAGCAGCAAAAAGCTACACCAATTACAATCAAAGCATCTGCAATAGCGAGAAGAATAACTGCCCAAAACCCTGAACCCTAAACCGTAAGCCCTAAACCAAACTACTCGGAATAATACTGATAATATATCATTAGCAATACTATTTGTAATAGTAATGGTAATTTTAACAATAACAATAATGACAATAGTAATAAGAAGCATAATAGTAGTATAATAACCTCACAACCTATTTTAGTTCTTAAGGCCCCTGCTTTGGTTCGAACGTCGGGTTCCAGGTCTTGGGCTCGGCGGCTTTAAGGCAATGATCCGGGTGATGTACGGGCCTTTATAACTGGAAGAGGATTTGAGGATTTGAGTATTGCGTATTGCTGTTGCCTTTCTTTTTCCTATTGTTAGAGTATGTGCATGAATACTCAAGAACCACGATAAGGAATGATATTGCTCGTTCTTACGATCTTAATGCTGCTGGCTGTCATCACTCATATTCGAATATGGTGACAGCATCTTGATAGGAATTATGTATGGGGTAGACTTGCCTTCTTGTCGAGAGGCACCAGCACTGGTGCCCTTGTAAGCAGCTGGAAGCCCTCCTGCAGCGACGGTGAGCATGCGTGCTGCTTACTCATCCTCCCGGCTGTTTTTTTAAATGTTATTATTAAGTATATTATTGATTATTAGTGATAGTACTGATATTTTTATTGTTGTCATTAGTAGGTATGTTGTTACTAGCAGTATCGATATTGTTGTGATTGTTATTTCTTTTCGTAGGGCTTCATCCCCCCAGTCGGCCCTTGGAGTCGCCGGCGATGGCTTGTCGCTTTCGATTTTTTAGTTGCAGGGTCACATCATCATGATTTTTCTGTCTGGTGGTTAGTAGGGAATGGGGGAATGGATCCCTATAGTAGTCCCTATATAATCCCCGATAATAGTCCCCAATATCCCCATTCCCTACTAAGCACCAAGACAGATTTTTTAGGGTTTAGGGATGACGACATGATCGTGTAGCAGAGAAGCCCTGAGACTCGGTTCCACCTCTGAGAAGTAGTTCACGTCGAAAGAGCTGCCCATGCCGATCCTAAGCAGGTGGCTTCTATTTTCCTACTCAGATCAATCCATGAAGGCAGCCTCAAACACGGGCCACCACCAATACCCTAAGTACTTACCCACGAAGGACTCCAACCCCCGATGCCCTAGGTTCGATTCAAAGCCTACACGAGAAACTGTCGTCGGACTTTGTCGACAAAGGTGGGCCCCAATCTAAAAAGCCGATAACCCAACACTGAACCCAAGACCCGTCACGGTCCACCCAGAAACTACAAAGCCGGGAGCCTTCGCTGTCAAACCTGCAATGCCCTGTAACTCTGAGCTCTAAACACTACACTCTAAACCCTGCAACCTTAGACCCTACACTTTTCAACGCCAGACTCAGGGCACCACCCCTGCAAGCCGGCAGCGTCAGCGCGCTGCCTTGGGTTTCGTGGATCAGCGGCTGCTTGCAGAGTTTGGGGTTCAAGAGCTGAGGGTTTGAGGTTGAGGCTTTACACAGGGTTCGGAGTTTAGGGTTTGAGTTCATTCCTGGCTAGAAATATGTTGGGGTTCAGGCTTGCACACGCACGGAAGGCAGGTGAATGCGGCGAGCTGAGTGACATAACCTAATCCATTGCGAGGTCTTCGGATGAGGAAAGTTGCTGCGTCCATGGTCACCCATGCACCTCGAACTCTTCAAAACACTACTCCGTGATAGCAATCACGGGGGTTTGCTCCTACGGGGGCATGCCTGATCCTGGAACCTCAAGAATTCTCTGGAACAGGGTTTTGAGGTATACTGACAGTATAGACAGAGTTTTCAAGAGGGACGACGGGAACAGTCTGGAACAGCATAATACCGGTCATTCAGACCTCTGCCCTAAACCCTAAGCGGACCGTCTCGGCTTTCTCTCCTGCGGGCAAGACACGAGGGATCGGGTTGCATGTGGTGCATCATGTAAAACTCGCCGCCAAAGGGAACGCCTCAGCCGGGCGAGAAAGGCCGGGCTTAGTTCTTATTCTGGTGGGTAGGGTCATGTGCGGGAGGTAATTAACCAAGAGCCTTAAAATTGCATGAGAATCGAAACCCTAAGCCCTAAAATAAAAACAATTGGTAAAAGCCAAGGAGCTGCTGTATGCGCCAGGCACCTGGCTGGCTCCTGATTGTTTTCGGATTCGAAAGCAGTGCTCAAGACCGGTGAACCGCAAAGCATGAAGCCTAGGCTTTTAGGATGTCAAGTCTAGGACTTCGGGTTTGGGCTTTAGCCACTGAAACCTTAAACCTCTGGCGTGGAGATGTGACGTACCTTGAGGCAGACCTTACGGCCGAACAACCCTTCGTTCAGCCCAGCTTGAAGTCTCAAACCTCAGTGTTTAGGAATGCTGAATCTGCTGCTGCCGCTCCTACTACTACTCCGACGACGCCTATCATTACTACTACTACGACGACGACTACTACTGCAATTTCTACTCCTACTCCTACTTCGACAGGTATAGGATAAACTCTGGCGCAGGGAAGGTCACCCAAGTGAAAGCTCCAAGCGACCGGGTTTTGAGGGCTTCAGGGGGGGGGGGGGGGGGGGGTNGGGTTCTGATAGGGTTTAGGGTCCTTGAAAGGGTACTATAAGGGTGGGTTCCCTTAACGGATCTATAGGGTGTAAGGTTGAAGGATTTAGCGGTAACAACCAGAGTCACAGCAACAATAGGACAAAAGACCATTCCAGCAATAACAACCATGGTAATGTTAGTAATTAGATAACCACACCCACAGTGATCGTAAGGAACATTTATATGGAGCAATCTGTAACAGCTTTATAGCTATAGCTCTGGCAGCACGTCCTGACATCGTACTCTAAATGCGCATAAACAACTAACATTACCAATAACTTGCATATGTGTATAGCAGTACTGCAAATAAGAACAGATTGAAGGATAGGGTAGGCGGTCCTTGCTTTGCAAAGACGGCTCCGAGGTACTGGTGGTAGAAGGACACCACCCGGGAAGTGACGAAACCTCCCAACCTTCGACCGGGGTCCAATACCCCTTAATATGCCTTGAAATATTAGGGACTTCATATTCTGAGTTAAGCTATATTCCTTCATTAAGGGGTATTGGTATTGGGCCCTCTGGGTGCGTTCAGGATGTTAAGGATAGAGCTATGCTAGAAATGTTCACGGAACACTGGTAGGTGTTGGGTTAAGGGTTTTAGGGTTGTTGGATTCGGGCTCTGATGTTGTTACTTACTACCTTGCCATTGAGCCCCGCTCCTGTCGAAGCTCCTCTGCCAGTCTACATCCCCGGCGAGCCTCCCATGCTGCAAAGACACCATAAGAAGCAACCCACAAGGAAAGGACACTGAAAGAAAACCAGATGGCCCTCGACTCAATTCTGAAGCCTAAACTAAATCCTCAACCCTGGAAGTCCAAGAAGATGGCACAAAGCCGGAATCTCAACCCTAAACCCTAAAGCGGACACCCTGAAACCCGAAAACTCTAAGGTTAAAGAGTCAAGGCAGAAGGCCCAGTTCGGAAGAGCTCTCTTCCGAAGATGATTCGATCGTAGCATCTTGGCTCCTTGTCCGCGCCTGCGGCATCCCAGCTGACCCCCCCCCAAGCTAGGAGCCGCGGTTTAGGGTTTATATGGGGTGTAGGGTTTAGGGTTTCATTATAGGGTTTAGGGTGTCAAAGAATAGGGCTAACTGCTCGGTTAGGGTCATATGTTTCTGCAACTCCCGCAATGAGAAGAAGGGCTGGAAGAAGGGCTGGTATGGCAGAGATCCCAAAAAGACATTTGCACATGAAGGCCAGCGTTCCGAAGAGGCCCTGCAAACACACCAAAACCCGAATACAAACCCCACTTCGCCTGAAGTGCGCTGGAAGGCTGGTTGCAATCGTTGGCATGATTTCTCTGTGCTGCGCAGACACAGAGGGGTCGGACAAGACTATCATGCAGGAAAACGAGACAAACACTTAGAGTGCAGATAATGAGGAAAACGATATGAGCACGAAGGGCCCGCGATTTGCCTTTGAGGGTTCTGTTTTGGGGCTTCTGCCCCGAGACCCTGAAAACTTGCACCCAAAAGGATCCACCGCTCTGAAAGTGAAATTCACTTTTGAGTTTCCTGGTTCCCGGCCTAGAGGCATCGGAGGCATCTCCTTAGCAGAACCGCGATGAAGGAGCAGCAAGAGAAATTGTTGTGTTGTGGGATCACTTGGAAGCTCTGGAAACTGGGTCGGTCAGCCTGTTGCAAGTGGGGCAGGTATTAGCTAGGCTGCAACCCAAATAGCCAGGAATTTCTATCCCCACAGATCCAATCATACCGCTACACAAACCCGATAAAGCTCAACAGTAAGCCCTAAACGCCAAATTGCCTGAGCCTCGACGTGGGGCCTCACTCAATGGACCAGGGCTTGTACAGGGTGTTTGGCTCCAAGCATCCAAAGCCTTCTGCTTCTCATTCAGGGTTCGGGGTTTAGGGTTTAATGTAGGGGCCTTAATACTTAGAATAGGGTTCTGGGGGTTCCTTCTTATAATTATAGTATACTATACCCCCAAACCCTATTCTAATTATTAAGGCCCCTACATTACAAGTTTCCTTTCTTTCACTCCCAGGGCCCAGGGCTGCAATCATAATATGAACCCTAAACCCTAAACCCTAAACCCTAAACCCCCTAAACCCTAAACCCTAAACCCTAAACCGCTTGAAAAGAAGGGTATCAACTATCAGCAGCAAAGAATGGCCACTTCTCACGAACGTACGGGTAGAAATACTAGTAGATTTGCTAGTAACATTACTTGCGATTAGACAGGCGCCAATGCTAACTCCTTAACACATTTTAATGTTCTTGCTTCATGCACCCTTTTGTAGGAGGAGTTCCACACCCACCAGCATTGGCTTTCCCTATGAAGAAGCAAGCAAGTTGAATATACTACAACGAGGGCATACGGTATATAGTGACAAATGTTTCCTGGCTATGGTCATGGAAGCTATGTAACAAAACCCTAGAAAAGGCAGGCAGCGAGCAGACCCACTGCTTGATTCAGGTGATAGCTGCGGAACAAGACTCGCAAAAAGGACCCCACCAGAATCGCCACTTCGCCGGGATTTTGATACTGACAAGGCGGCTTGGAGCTTAATATACGGGTCTTAACAATTAGAATAGGTTTGGGGGCCCATTATACTGGAGGTATAAGAGGTACCCCCAAAATAGTCATGCTTTGCGGCATCATTAGGGTCCGCCTTGAGCGCACGGCTGCTTGGCGGTTCAAGGTTTGACGGCGCGGCCTTTCCCAAATCCTGAATGCTGGATCCAAAGATAGGTGACAAGAACTCAAGAAGACCACGAGTAACATGAGGGCTTCTTCTACAGCAGCCTTCTGCAACAGGATCCCCAAAAGGGACCTCAATCCTTATCCAAAACAACCGAATAGGATCGCATGAGAAACTCAAGAGCAATCCCTCCACTGGTCACTCAAAGGGTTTCAGTGTTGGGTGCAGGGTTTGGGCTGCATTCCAAGCCCTACATCCAAAAACCCGTATATAAACCTTAAACCCCTATAGGACAGGCTCGATGGCTTCTGGGTATGGTTAAGAGAAGACAGCAAACCCGCCGGCATGGCTTGTTCCCGTCCATGCTCCTGAGCTGTCGGTTTTACGGTTTAATTAAATTGGAGTTTTGGGGGGGTGGGTCCACTATAGTATTATTACGTAGAGTCGCATTAAGGCATGGAGAGTGCTCAGAACATAACATGGGGCCACCAGCGCGCGAACGAGCCCAGGTAGATTTCAAGAGTACCGACATACTGTCGAAGAACAGAACCCAAGACCCCCCCCCCTTCCAAGTTTCGTACATGAGCACAGGCGGACCCTAGCAGAACAGAACCCTGAACCCTCGTGAAAACACCCAATCCGCCAGGTCTAGTGCATGCACACAGACGGAGATTCTACAAGAACAGTCAAGGGTCTGATACTCCCTACACAAGACCCTAAACCCTAAACCCTAAACCCTAAACCGAAGACATCCCCAACACGGCCAGCTTCAAGCAAAACCCTGAAGCAGACCGCTCCCCGCGACCCTCATGCAGGGGCCCAGAGCTCTCATATAGAAGCCTGAGTAAGTGAATAACTACAGATACTCTTCCTTGGGATATGCCCTACACCTCGTCTTACTTTAGACTTTGCAGGCTCCTGCATTGTTTCGACATCTTTGACTCCAATATATTTAAGTTTTCACCCCGGCTACCAACGCCCAAACCTCTACGAACCTCAGGCCCTACGCCCTAAGCTCCTGATTCCAAAACGTCTCACGAAACTCCAAACCTCGGAGCCTGAAACAGACCCTCTGAAACCATCAACCCGAAATTCTCAAACCCAAAACCTTAAACCCTACGAACAGACCCGCATGCTTTATAAAGTGCCCTAGTTTGATGCCTCCCCTTAAGGGATTCCGAATCCCGTTAGCTTTGATTGCAACCCAAGAACGCGATGTCCGGGGGCATGTCGTTGCTGGTGAAGACCTCCAAAGGTCCGCGGCGGACACGGTTTGCTTGCTTCAGGCTTTCAGAGTTTGGGATTCGGGCTTGGGGTGCAGGGCTTCCAGGCTTTTTAAGGCTTCTGGTTTAATCCTAAACCCTACACCCCTAACGCCTAAACCCCCTAGACCCTAAACCCTAAACCACTGGACCCTAAACTCCTAAAGCCCAATCCCTAAACCCAGTGGAGCTCAATCCCAAAAGCCCAAATCCTAGGACCCCCAAGGCCCTAAACTCTAAGGCCATTATTAGAACAGGGTTTAGGGTTTAGGGTTTAGGGTAATTAGAATAGGGCTTGGGAGGCAAGTAGTTTCAAAAACCTGTGTCTGTGTATATAACATACAGTGTAAGTGTAACAAGGGTTCCCCAAGGAATAGAGTCGGCTTCCACAGTATGCTTCTCTTGCGGAGGTTTTGAGGCTCCTGCTGTGCAGGCTGATATCTCTCGGGGTTTGAGGTCTCCGGCCTGCAGGTCACTTCTTGAACCTAAAACCCCGAGCCCTAAACCTGAGACACCCCCTCAGACCCGAAACCCTACACCCTAAACCCCAAACGCTAAAATCCTAAAACTCTCAGTCCCAAAATGCCTCCCAGTCGTCAGCTGAAACCTACCCCCCAACCTTCCAGAAGTGCGCTTGCCGTCGCGCTTCAAAAGCCTGGCATAACTGGAGCCTAGGCCTAGCGCTTCGGGATAGAAGTGAAACTAGCCTACAACTACAGTGGCTACGCTTCGAGCTGGGACAACGGGAGTTGTGCTGTGGTTAAGCTGGGGTTGCAAGATATTGCAACATCGGGCTTGGCGACATTTTGGGGTAGGTTGAGGGTTTGGAGTATTGGGCCTGGGCATCCACAACATTTAACGTTGTCAGCAGGTCTCATCAGATGCACTCTGCAGTTCTTTACGTGCTGACATGCGCCGAAGCTTTGAGATGCCCTCTACACAATTCTAGTCGCAAGCTGTGCCCGAATCCCCGACTTAGCAATCAATCCATGTGTGGCGAGACGGTGGTGAAGGCGAAGCGAACATCCAGTGCATTCCTGTGCAAATGAGGTTCTCAAGCTTGTGACGGGTAACGAAAACTACATAGCTGCTGATACTATTCCCTAGGGCCCCTTCTTATGATTCTAGTATAAGAGAAATACCGCAAGACCCCATGCTAATCGTTCGCATAATATAACCCCCCACCCTCCCCAGTTCTTCAAGCCCCTTCATAACCCACACGAGTCTTATAGTCCCCAGACCGAAAAGTCCAAGCAAAGGGTTTTCTTTGGGTGACGTTTAGGGTTTAGGGGGCTTAGGATTTAGGGTTCTCTGTGTTCGGATTCCGGGTCAGCCAGACCGCAACACAAACAAAACATAGACAGAACCCCGAAATGACATGCTATGTCTACTCAACTCCTGCAACTTGCACCTTTAACACTGCACCCACAACATTGATTCCTACCTTAAACCCTATAGCCTATTGCCCTAAACCCCTAAAACCGAACAATCTTGTAAGTAGTAACTGACCCTCACAGAAGCCCCTTAAAGGAACCCTGAAACTTGCATCTTCAACCCTAAACCTGCCTTCCTGCAAGGATGTCGGGGTTTCGAGTTTCGAGCTGAGCTTAGGGTTTAGGGTTTAGGGGCTTGGGTTTAGGGTTGAGGGGTTTAGGGGTTAGGGTTTAGGGTGTTGGGTTTAGGGTTTGGCTTTAGGGGTTTGGAGTCAAATTTAGAGTTTCGAGTAACACATGGGCCTGAATTGGGCCGTCTTATGGTGTAACGGTGTAACTATGTAAAGATGATGAGGGGGTACATGTGCTATATAGTTGATCAATCTTCTCTGTTGGGTGCAGAGATTTAAGTGAAACAATCCCGCCTGAGAATACTGATCATTCCTACCTTTTTGCTGCAGTTGCTATATTCCGTGATGACCGGAACCGCTACGACACATAGTCGCCTCAGTCATCATCATCATCATCATCACCACGTCAGGCAGCATCATCGTCATCGCCATCATCAACACCATACACACAGTGCTCGTGGTGCTCATGGCAATCGTCTCACATAACGAGCTCAACTCCAAAATGGCCAAGTCACCTGGGGATGCAAAGCCCGTAATCCTCAGCTGCTCTCATGGCTACCTATGGATGCCTTGTTATGGCATTTGTCGCAAGGATTCACGCTCCGTCTGAAATTCACGAACAGCCGCAAACACTTACACTTAGGCAATCATTGGGAGCGATCCTGATTCGGCATGAAAAGGTGGCTTCTTTAAACTAAACGCCTCAAACCAATGGCACTTAGCCCTATAAATCTTTAACCCAAATTTTAGAGCCCTAAACCATCACCTTTTTTAGCCCTATACCTAGAGATTTCCTAGACCCTTTGCTCCAAACCAAAATCGGGCGAGGTTCCGGGTGGTGGAGCTGCCACGCCACAGGAACTGTGGAGTGGAGCCTGTACAACACACCGAAGAAGAGGAAAGGCCACTGTGAGGGTTCTTACATGGACTGTAGGCCTTAGGGTTTACCTACGGTTTAGGGTTTAAGGTTTAGGGTTTGAAGGTCATAATTGTAGCTCTTACTTGGGGTCTATCAGGCTGCTATTTGTGTATACTATGGATTTTCGGGAATATAAAGGCGAAGGTCAGGAGTTTCGGAGTTTAGGTGTCTTTTCTGGGTGGGGTTCTGGGTTGAGGTCTCAGGGTTTGAGGGTTGGGGTGATCGGGTAGGAGCTTCAAGGAACGCGCATATGGACATTGTGAGCTCCGACAGTGCTCCAGAATGATTCTGGAAGAGCTGCTCAGAAAACTCGAGGTTTGCACTGTCTTGAGCCGGGCTGAATCAACTCGAAGCACATGACACCGAAACAGGAATACCAACATAAAGGAAAGGAGACTCCAAACTAAGAGTCGGTGACACATAAGGCCAAATCCGAGGGTGTAGGGTGTATAGGGTTGAGGGTAAAGGAAGCTGCCGGGTACCCAGAAACCACGACAGGCATATGTTTTCACTGGTCCTTCTCCCGTCATGAACCGTTGATTGACTGCAAGAGTAGCGATGAATATGCTGTTGCTAAGAATAGAAGGAAGAAGACATTTTCAATAGCCAGACTAAGCATGATAGCTCGACTACCAAAATCTGAGTGGCATACGGCTAGTAACTACGGTTGATGGACAAAATCCTGCATGACCCTAAGGACCCTAAACTATGGGAATTATGGTATATTCCTTATAATGGGTAATGCAGGATTTTGTCCATCAACCGTAGTACGTTTGGCCTGTGGGAACTTTCTCAGATCTGAGCTCCCCGGCAAGTGGAAGGGGTTGTACATCCTCGGCCACTTTTGGCTTTGGGACCCGAAACCCGAAACCCTACAAACCGTCTGGCATGAGTTTAAGTGGCTTCAAGGTTTGCTCACAACCGTTCGAGATTTGATCAGCCAACCAAAGCCCCCGGCGAATCCAAACCGTTTGAAGACTCAGTGGACTGGGAAAGCATCTAATGCAGGGGCCTTAATAATTAGAATAGGGTTTTGGGGCCCATTATACTATAGTTATAATAAGGAATCCCCAAGATAGTCTGGTAATTGTTAAGGCCCCTACAGTAAAGAGAAGCCGGCAAAACCACGAATCATTGATCCGCGGGGTCTGCTGTGCGCATGCTTCGCACCCTGTGCAAGACGGCCGGAATGATGACGGTTTAGGGTTTAGGGTTTAAGGTTTAGGGTTTAGGGTTTAGTAACCACTTGGGTACAGCTCTCCATCGTTCTCTGTAACGCTTAGCTGTGGCCGGGATCCCATGGATGAAATCCCGACTTGTCCAGTATCCTCGGGAAGTTATGGCTAACCTTTGGGAGAAATTTGGATTATATAGGGATTTTACCAAGTACCCCAAACAAGTTAAAGGTTACCTGCTCAACTAGTAGGAATCCCAGAACCATGATCCGAAATGGCAGTTTCAATGTCTTGGTTTAGGGTTTAGGGTTTAGGGTTTAGGTGTTAACTGACGGCTGCGTGAAAGATCCTCCAACCATCGTGCAAAAAAGCCACGCCCGAAACCACCGCAAACCCTTACACACCCTAATATCGGGGCCTTAACAATTAGAATAGGGTTTTGGGGAACATGACAGTATAGTTCTCATAAGGAACCCTAGGAATAATATTGGTAATAGTTCGGGCTTCTACATAAGAGTGATTGTCAAAACTATGGTCCCTTTTTGGGTCCCTACTATAACACGGCACCTACTATTTAGGGTACCCAAAAGGGACCCTAATTTTGACAACTACCCATAAAGCCCTAAACCCCTTGGAGTATTCGGGCCCTTCGGACGAAGTGACGACACTTGGTTCAGCAACCCGGGGATCATCAGCAGCGCGTGGGCCTCGGGTAACTCAACATGAAGCACTTGACGCTTTACGGGCTTTGGGATTCGGGAATGGTCTGCAACATCTATAAAAAAGGGAAGGGAAGGGAAGGCAAGGGAAGGGCAGGGCAGGGCAGGGCAGGGGTGGGGTGGGGAGGAGGCGCAACCTGTTCTGAAAACCTGGGGAGGCTTTGGGTTAGGGATGAGGGTTTAGGGTTTGGCTTTAGGGAGAATCCTAAATCCCCCAAAACCCCACTCCGACACAACAAACCACATGCTCAACCCCTAAAGCCTACTATAGAGGCCCAAATAAACAGAATAGCATTCGTGTTTAGTTCCTTGACTTAACTATAGTAGAATATACACAAAGCTGGGTTGAAATTAGAAAGGGCCTCAAGATTGCATCCTGATCCCTCAACACTCAAACCTCGGAAGCAAGATGGAACGAGCCGGGCACAGTTGATAGTATTACAGGGGCCATAACCCTAAGGGTCCAAGTACATAATTATCATATACTCTCCAAAATAGTAACCTACATAACTACTATCCTAAACCCGAGTACCTAATTATTGGGTCCTTTGGACCCTTAGGGTAAGTCTTTCAACAGCCGTTTGGGGCATATTGGGCTCCTCAGGCTCTGAGGTTCCATAACTTTATGTACTACCATTTGCTTGAGGGCCTCCAAAAAAATAAAAATATAATAATATAGTACCCTTATAAGGGATTATTATTTTTATTTTTTGGGGGCCCTCAAGCAAATGGTAGTGTAGTATTTACCAAAACTATAATTAAGGAGCCACTAGAAACCATGTTCTAAGTAGCAAGGATCCGAACAGACTCCGGGCTTAGGGCTAAGGGTTTGGGGTTTAGGATTGAATATGCGAAAACCAATACGGCTTCCTATTCCTGACTCAGGGTGCCCGGCTTCCGTCCTGTTTCGTGGATAGAGGAACCTGGTTGCAGGACATGGTGTTCTCACCGCTTCGGGGATTGTTGGGTTGAGTGTTCTGGGCTTCTATCTTACTGTGCCGAGGTTCCGGGGGAAGGGGGAGGTTCGACAGACAATGAGCTTATGCACAAGGTTTCAGAATTCAAGGTTTAGGATTTCTGACTTTTTAACACTTTCAAGCAGTCTTGGGTCGCCCTGCCACCCGTCACACTCCGGATCACAACGCGTCGACAAAACCGAACTCAGAAAGCCCCAAGCCCGAAAGCCTGCAAAGCCTGTGCCCAAAACCCACTAAAATCCAGCACCCATAGCCCTGAACCCTAAACTCTAAATCCTACAACCTTAAGCCCTACAGCAAACAGCGAGACAAAGGAGAAGCGTCCCCCATGGCGGAAGCGCGCAATATTCATAATATACACTGTTGCCTGCGAGTCGTGAAAGTCAAGATACTCGTCCCAAGTCTCATATGGAACCCACATAGCATCCTTATGAAACGGAAATTGCGGATACGGGCCGCACTTCCATGTTCGCTTGGGTCGGTTAAGGGCTTCAGGAATCCGATACAGATCAAGCATAAACTCTGATCCCAAAATCCGAAACCCTGAACCCTATGGACCGTGTACGGAAATTAGCCCCTCAAGGACAGACCCTCAGCCTCTGGGACTGATTCCTGTCCCTTTCACAGGATCCAATTTTAGGGTTCCGATTTCGGTTTAAACGGCCAGTATGCTTTCTTTGGGTTAATGCCGGTGGTAAGATGAGCTCAAACAATGGCAAGGGCCGTGAGGCCTGCTTGCTGGATGATGTGTTTCGATCGCATTCCACCTTGTCAGACTCAGAAGGCGGGTTGACATCCTACATTAAGGCTTGGCCAAAAACCCGATATCCTACCAGCCTACAACCCCTAATGCGCCAGCGCGACACCCTAACCCTCCAACCTTACAACCCTACAGCGCACAAGCTAAACCCCTTAACGCAAAATCCTGAGGTGTCTAAACCCTGCCTGAGCTCTAAACTACCCCTTAAGCCTAAGCCTTCAACCCTTAAACCCCACTTAAGCCACTGTACATACCTTAGAAGATCGAGCAATGCTGAGCACAGTAATAGAGAAATCATAAGACAAGAAGCAGATGATGATGAGCAAGGATCGCGTTACTGGTGCCGGTGCTGCAACTGCCCCCACTACTACTCATCCTTCTCGTCCTGCTACTGCTGGTGCTGCTGCTCTTACCACTAGTACTACTACTACCACCAACAACAACAATAGAATAATCTTAATAATAGCAACAATAAAGCAACAACACTAAAGACAAACATGATAACCACCATCATAACAATAAGAACAGTACAAGATGATAAGAACAACAGCAACAATAGTATGCTAGCAGGTAATTATAATACTACTACTAACAAAATTTACAAGCGTAAGCATAAAAGAAGAATGAACACACAAACAACAAGAAGACACCCTATTCTTGCAGCCATCATAAATAGCCATCATCATCATCATCAGCAGCATCACGATAACCGTAATAGTACACGCCATTACAATTGTGTTTCAGAATAACAATAATAATCACCATGATGATGATGATGCCGATGGCGATGACGATGACGACGACATTAAAGGGGACTATATGGGGATACTATACAGTAATACAGGCTTTTATGTTTTGTTTGTCAGTAAGCTGTCAATGCTAGAAGACCAACTAGGCCCCAACTACACCCCACTCTTGCACCCTGAACCCGAAGCCGTAAAAGCCCTAAACACTAAACCTTAGAACATCACAACGTATATGTCCTGTGATCCTTCGCGTATCCCAAAACCCTAAACCCTACAACTCCCGGGTTTCAAGGGGCAGGCTCGTAGCTTCCGAACTCACCGCCTGATTCACTGCTGGTTTCAACAGTTCAGAGCTTAGAAGTTTAGGGGTTTAGGGGTGTGGGCGTGTGTAAAGCGTAGAGCTGTGAGTTTAGAGTGTAGGGTTTGTCTGTTCGGGTGCTTGTAAGGTGTAGAGTTTTTCTGTTGCGGGCTTCTGTTTGTTTGGACGAGCTTCATAAACACGAGACTGGTTCGACCATGGCACTTCAGGTCCTGGCAGATGGAGTCCCGGGCAGTCACGACGATAGACCGGAATACATATATTACATAGACACATACAAATTCACATGTATATACACACACACATAGATCTACTTGCAACATTATACTATTTACATACTTCCTTAGTCCATTCACATATCGGTTGCTTGTCTGTCTATGTTTGCTTTATTGAAGCACAGGTTCTAAGGGATCACAAGCTCAGTCGAAGTGCTACGGCAAGAGTTTTGAGGACTGAGCCTCTACACGGTTCGGAGCTTCGTTGCGAGCCGAGCACGATTCAGGTTCAGCTAAGCCGTGGCAGCTTTAGGGTTCAGGTGCCATGCTGACGGCGGCTACCATGCAATATCTTGACAAGAACGGACACGACACATCTGAGGATACATGTCTGAGGCAGATCTTCAGTAAGTTCTACGAATGCATGGATGCGCGCAAAACCATCAACGTTCTTGTGCACTCTTCAACTGACACGGCCTCACCTACATATATCTCTCTCTCTCTCTCTCTTTACATTTTTCACTATACATGCATGTAAGCAAAAATGGCTCAACGAATATACTTCTTAGATGTCAACGCATGAAAGGGTTGCGCAATCATCAGTGTTTTGTTATACAGTAGTAACTTACAATACGGAACTCTGAGCAATATTCTTAGTCACCACTACTACAAACTTATAAAACCCTGATAAACTCTAAAAAACCCTGCGGTAATCATTCCGACCCGAGTACTACAGCAGTAGTTGCCGCAAGCTGGCAGACCTCAGGCGCAGACACCCGAGAAGCTTTTTTGGCAGCTGCTCTGCCTTGGAGGCATTGTTGTCATAATAATAATGGTGTTATTCTTTGTGTTGTTATTGAAGCTGTCTTTTTGCGTATTGAGACTGTGATTGCTGTCGCTGGTAATGTATTTCAGCTCAGTTAGATTAGAACACTACCACTACTACTACTAATCCTACTACTACTACTACTACTACTGCTACTACTACTGCTACTACTAGTACTAGTACTAGTACTCTTACTAGTACTAGTACTAGTACGAGTACTAGTACTACTGCTCCTACTACTACTGCGGCTGCTACTACTTCTGCTACTACTACTACTACTACTACTACTGCTACTACTGCTACTACTACTACTACCACTACTACTACTACTACTACTACTACTACTACTACTACGACTACTACTACTACTACGACTACAACAACTACTACTACTACTACTAATACTACTACGACCACTGCTGCTACGACTACTACTGGTTACTGTTATGACTACTACAACGACGACGACTGCTACCACGACTACGACGACGACTACTGTTACGACCACTTCTGCTGCTACACTACTACTACTGCTGCTATTACTACTACTGCTACTGCTACTGCTACCACTACTACGACTAGTACTTCTACTACGACTCCTGCTGCAACCGGTACTACTGCTACTACTGCTACTACTACTCCTACTCCTACTCCTACACCCCTACTCCTACTCCGACTCCTGCTCCTACTCATACTACTGCTACTGCTACTACTACTCCTACTCCTACTCCTACTCCTACTCCTACTACTACTGCTACTACTACTACTACTGCATGAATAGTAACATTTATTATTACGAGTACTCGTATGATTATAAGAGTAGTATGACTTTTGATATTATGATAACTGTTCTTGTTTCTGCTAGTAGTAGTATGATCTCGCCCACTAAACACTATTATTGCTACTTATCTAGTCTACTGGTTGTTGCTACATGTTGTTACCCTTACTACAGTTGCGTATTCTTCTTCTTATGATAGTCAGTTGTTCTATTAAAGGTCACAGCGAAGGACGAACGGGGGGAGCGACTTCACTCGCCTGCCTTACGACAAAGACCTTCCTTGAAGGACTGAACAAGAGGAGGGAGGGATCATAGTTTCGGGAGCTTGGGGCACTGTAAGCCTACTGCAGCAAATGGAGGTACGTTGTAAAGTCGCCAGGCACAAGCAATGGCAGTTGCAATAGAAAGCCGCGGCAAATCTTGAACACAACAGCCGTGAATGCCCAGACTCACTGTAGACTGACTCTATTCTATATTCTTTCAAGTATTCGAAACCTCAGCTAATCACATCCCGAAGACCCTGAAGCCTTGCAACTTGCAGCCATCAGAGCACAAAGGAAGCGGAGACTGGGATCGGCATCGTAAGGCATGTGCCCTCTTCTCCCGTGCGAAGAGCACGATACGTCGATCCTTCCGCAGATGTAGCTTGAGAGCCAGACCCGTGTGCAGCAATAGAAGTCCGAGCCTAGATAAAGTAAGTCAGGCATTGGAAGTTTAATCGTTTTGCGAGAACTCAGTAAGTACAACAACCTGGTGCTGGCAGGATTATCACAGGATCCTTTCCGTTACAAAACCCGTACTGGTGGAAACGTTCAACGATGAATGTCGGCGATGCGAATTTCAACAGGCTCTGAGTGTGGCTCTAGACATCTGCTATTGAAACATCTGCTGTTGAGAGATTTGATTGGTGCTGTCAGTGGTAATGGCAAGACTGCTAAACTCTTAACTCTAAACCTTAAACCCTATACCCGAAACCTCTAAACCCTAAACTTTTAAACCCTTAACCCATAAACCCTAAACCCCTAAAAACTATCCTCCCAAAACCCAAAACCCTAAAGCCCTAGACCCTAAACCCTAAACTCTTAACCCGAAACCCTAAACCCTCTTGCCTCGATGCAGGCGTTCTCCAGGAGCCAGACACAACCGCTGGCCGAGAGCGGCCGCGCTCGAGACTCCCGGGCAAAGGGAGGCCTCGGATCCTGGCACCAGGGTGTGCATTGCAACCTACATGCAAAATATGATGTATGTACATGGAAGTGTACCTCCTCTTGAAATTTTCATGTGCTTGATAGCATCTGCGGATCGGATCTAATGAGTACTTTCACCTACCCAGATCTTCCAACATGCCTTAATTCAGGAATATACCTCAAATTATAGTAGGATCCCCTTAAATTAAGGAATATACCTTCAGTAAAGTAGCATCCTTAATATGATGTAAGGAACAAGCCTTGATTAAGGGATTTTGGAAGGTCTGGGAGGGGGCACTGCAACCTACGTGCATATGATGTATACATAGAAGTGCACCTGCTCTTTAACTGTGTTTAAAGTGTGTAATATATAGCTACATAATATATTACACATATGTACATATGCACACGAACACACACACACACACCAACGGGAACATTTCGGGAAAGCACGCAAACAAGCCGTGCAGGTATCGCTGTGTACCAACACTGCAGGTACATATGTAGGTACACTTGTCCTCTGGCTCTCTCTCTCTCTCTCTACGTATACGTATATGTACATGTACATGCACATGTACATGTATATGTACATGTATGTACATGTATCTACAGACACAAACACATATGTATGTATATATACATACATATATATATACATATATATGTTGCATGCATGCATGGAGACAGACAGCCAGAAAGACAGACAGACCGACATGATCGCAATAAATCTACATGAATATATATATGTGTATATATGTATATATGTATATATGTATATATGTATATATGTATATTTTACATACATACATACATACATGCATGCATGCATGCATGCATACATACATATGCACACCTATATACACTAAGTACCCGCTGTTCTATACATGTATTCGATTTATACTCTACGTACGTGTGCGGGGCTGTCTGTGTAGGTAGGTGGGTGGTGTGTGTGTGTGTGTGTGTGTCTGTGCGTGTGTAGGTAGGTAGGGGGGGGGGGGGGGGGGGGGGGGGGGGTTTTAACGGCGCCACAAATCCGGCCCCCCCGGGCTTTCCTGGGCGAGCCCCCCCGGGCCGGCCCTCCCCGGGGCCCGCCCCTATTTTTTGGGGTTTGGGCGTTNGGGGTGGGTGGAGGTGTGGGTTTTCACGGCGCCACATATCCTGCCTCCCGCGGCTTCTCTGGACGAAGCCCACAGGGCACGTCTCTGCCGGTGCCTGCCTTCATATTTTCGGTTTTCGGGCTTGGAGTTGAGGGCTTTCGGGGCTCTGGGATATGTTTCAGCGCCTCTTCCGGGGGTAAGAGATGGGGGTTTTAGAGGTTTTGGGATGTTTGGCGCCTCCTTCCCGTTCCAAACAAGACTGCTTGAATTCACTCTTAAACCCTGACCCGATCGACCCTCAACCCTCAAACCCTCATAACACCCATCTCAAACCTGTACAATCCTTACATCAAGCCCTATGAAGCCCCAAAACCCCAAAGCATCTCTCCGAACACTCCCATCAGGTTTTTCCAGGAAGACCAAGGCACTCTGAGCTCTGTCACTTTGAACCGCACAAACCCATTTCCTGAAAAAAACTGGACACCACACTTGAGCCATTCCTAAACCCTAAACCCTAAACCCTAATTCCACAATCCGGGATTTAATCATTTGAACATGTTGATTCAATCTATGTAGACAGAGACCATAAAGAGCGTAAATAGCATGATGGTCTGACGACTTATCACAGTGCTTCTTCAGAACCTCTCGTAAAGCCCCCAGATTAAGCCAAAAAACCCAAATCCTAGAAAGCCTTCTTCAAAAAACCCTGAACCCCAACACAGCATGAACAAGATCGACAACGATCTCAGAGCCTGAGGCGCACTGGCACTGCGAACCGGCCTCGATCTATCATCCGAAACCCCAAACCCGAAACCTAGTTACAATACTTCAAAGCATCTTGGAAGGGAGTTAGAGATGAGGTTTGCGCAGTATGACCTTGGTTTTAACCCTAAAACCTTAAAACCTATGAGGTTTAGCGCGATGCATTGAAGTTGTGTCAGGGGAAGCGGGGAGGGCAAACTGCCACAATGCAATAGTGGCACAGGGCCTTCTGAAACCAACACTTCTGCATCTATGGTTCATTGATGGCTGCGGGTTGTTTCAGGGTTTCAGGTTTTGTTTAGGCCGTCAGTCTTGGGATTTTGTGCTTTAGGGCATCAGGCTTCTCGCTTCAGATTCTCACTGGAAGCCCCTGGCGGAACGCCGAAGTAGACGTTCGAGTCCGGGTGGTTTCTGGAGCGCCACCTGTCCATATTAACCACCCGAAGCCCTCAGCCACTCAGAACAAGAAACCTGCGAGTTCAGGGTTTTAGGCCTCAGGGCGCTTGAGGGTTTGGGGTATATGCTTCCGGAGGGTTCGGGATCTAGGGTTTACGGCAGGCAGTCGGTTTTGGGGTGCCGGCTCAAAGGTCTACTGTTTAGAGTTTAGGGTCTGTGGATTAAAGCTAAGTGCGTAGCCAACATGCGAAACCATGTGATATTTCGGCGGCTACACCAATGCTGGACGAAGAAGCACTGTTGGAGGACCAAGCGCTTGGAAAGGGGGTTTGCTGGGCTCTGTACCTTGTTCGGAAGCCATACAACAACGACAGCTCCCAAATTTTCAGGCTTCTCTACTCTAACCCTAAACCCTGAACCCTGAACCCCAAACCCTAAACCCTAGACCATCTTAATACTACGTTTGCTCTCTTTGTGCGCTGCCCTGGCCACGGCCCAGGAACGTCGAAAGCCGAAGATTCCATGCCCGAAACGAGATGGAGCTAGACCCAAAGGATTCAAGCACTCACTTCATAAGAGGGAGAAGTTGACGGCTTAGGGTTCGGATTTGGGAATTAGGGCTGTTTTTGGACTTAGGGTTGTAGAGGTATGTACGATCCTTTGAGGAAGGTGAGACCTCCACCAACGGACTCCGCTCCTGTGACCCTCTGTGAAGGCTTGAAACGGTGTAGGACCACACACTGTGGAGGTCGCAGGAGTGCAGGCAATCTTCAAAATCTCGGAATAAGCGATGGCCAGCAGAACTCAGCAAGTTCAGTATGGGCATATTAGGTATTGGGCTTGGTTGAAGGTGTAGTTTTTTAAGGCTTTAGTCTTACTTTTTTTTTGGCTTCGGGCCTTCGCGTCATGCTTTGCGCCTGTCTCGGGGGCCTTGAAGTCTTTCTATCCCTGGGCACCGCAAGAGTTCGCCAACTTTGTGGGGAGGATTGCAGTGCTTGTGATGACAGTGGGTGTCTACATGTGTTTATCTAGCTATCTATCAATCCATCTGTCTGTCTCTGTCGATCTAATTACTTCTAGGTACTTAGATGCTGCTACAATCCACGGTCTAAGCAAGACGACAGAGAATGCTCGGGAACTCGTGGGAGTTGCTCTCACACCGTACCTTTTTCGAGAATTTTTGGGTTTACTGGCTTCTGGGGTTTGCAGATAATTAACGTCTTGCCAGTTCTGCAGCACCTAAGGCCATCGAGTTGCAGCAAGAGGTCAAGGGCTTCGGATGTCTCGTTTTTGGGACTGAAGACTCAAGACTTCTCTGTATTGCTCCTACCTGCGCATAAGAGAACCACCTGTCACTACAGTCCTCATAGCCTTGTACACATCCTCTGGAAGGAATACCTTAGCAAACCTGTTCCAGCCTCTGAGCATCCCAAGAAACCTCGTAGCAAACTTGGAGCCCTGGACCCAGAACCCTAAATCTTGAACTCGAAACGCTGAATCCTAATCCCAAACTCTCAACCCCAAAACCGAAACCTTGAACCCTGCGCCCTAAACTAAACCTTGCTACTCAAGCTCCGATCCCGGACATTAGGACTCCTCACGCTGTCCAGTGCATCCAAAGCCCAGTGAATTACAAGCAAAAAGTTTGGCCACACCGTATGGTAGCAGTGCAGCTCAACAAAGCGAGAAGAGTTGGGCATTGGGTTTGTTGGGCAATGCTTGACCATCCTATCTCATGCTCCTGTTAGGATGCAGGGGTGCTTCAGCGCCCTCTGCGAGGTGGGCTTCAGGCTTTGGGTTACCCTAGACCCTAAACCCTAAACCCTAAACCAGGCTTTGGGTTTACGAACGCGCGAATCCCAAAAAGGGCCGGGGTTGGTCAGGGGCTCTACGGGGCCTCGGAAAACGCATGTCACAACGTTTGCTGCATGTGCCCTTCGTGTGCGAAGCCCTGGAAGTCACCCTAAGTCCTAAACCCTAAACCCCAAGCAGGTTCCTTCTAGACCTGGTAAGCTTCTCTGTGCAGGTTCAGGTGTTGAATGTTGAAGGCCAATCAACCCTGAACACTAAAGCCCTACCAAGTTCCGTCAGCCCTAAACGCCAAATCGTAGCTAAATAGGGTTTAGGGTTTAGGGTTTAGGGTTGAGCCCAGCCTGCTTCAAGCAAAAAGCTTCCGTTCAAAACTATGCAATCCATGCACACCTCCTTCACCTGGGACGGATGAAGCTCCGGGGCTTGTAGGGTGTTCAGGGTTTAGCGTCTGACGCATGGGTTCAGAATCCTTGGAAGAACCCAGGTCCTCCAAGACCACTCAATTAAGGAATAGTCCTTAAATCACGTGAGGGATCCTACTATAATTTAAGGTGTATTCCTTAATTAAGGGATATTGGCGTCTCTGGGAAGGATGGTTTAGCGTAAGATGTCCATGAACCGCTATCTTGGGGTTTCGCTGGCCTCAAGCCTATTCCGACCTCAGATGCGGAGTTGCCTTGTCGCTGGGGAGGGACGGGCTTTTGTGAATCGAGATTCTGCACCGACCACAGAAACCGCCTATGACGTCAGCCACAATCAAAGTCACATTGGTTTACACCTTATAACTTAAAAGCCTGCTCGAAATACCCCATAAACCCTAAACCCTAAACCCTAAGAACTAAGAGCCCGAAAGCCTGAAGCATAAAGTCTGGAGCCACCCAAAGCACCAACCTGGTAGCATTCAATCCAACATCAAACATCCAGAATCTAGATCCGAAGCCTCAAAACCAAGGATACCTAACCCCTAAACCCGTAAATGCCTGAACCCCTAAACCCTAAAGCCTGAACCCTGAAGCCTAAACCCTCAGCCCTCAACCCCGAGCCCCCCTTTATGAAATCTAACAGTGCCGCCGAGTTGGCGCTGTGCCGCGGCGCTGCGAAGCTCAAAGCGGAGGTGCCCGGAGGTCATCGTGTCCTTTAAACCCTGGGGTTTATTGTCAGCATTCCTAACATTGGTATGTTGACCATCTTCATCCATAGAATATTCATGTGCCCTTCACCATGAAGATGGGTTTAGGAATTGAGAGTTTAAGGTTTCGGGTTTGCGGGATGAGTTTGGGGCTTCGCACCGCAAGTTTATCGTCTTTGGGTGGAGAGTTCTGGCTTTAATCTTGAGGGTTTAGGGTTTAGGGGTTTAGGGTTTAGGATTGAGAGCTTAGGGGATTAGGGTTTTAGGCTTGAGCGTTGAGGCTTCAGGGTGTCCTTCAGGCGTTAGTTTCCCAATACGACTGTGCGTCTAGACCTGCCTATTTTCTTTATAGTATTTTATAGTCATGTCTCTCTAGCACCCCCCTCTCTCATCCTCACTCTCATCCTCTCCCTCTCCCTCTCCCTCCCTGTCTCTCTCCCTCTCTGTCTCGCTCTCGCTCTCTCTCTCTCTCTCTCTATCTCTCTCTCATCCTCTCTCTCTCTCTCTTTCTCTTCCTCTTTCTCTTTAACTTTCTCGTTGTCTCTCTTTCTCTCTCTGTCTCTGTCTCTGTCCCTGGCTCTGTCTCTGTCTATGTCTCCGTCTCTCTCTCTCTCTCTCTCTCGCTCTCTCTCCTTCTTGTTGTCTACGAATACATATAAATACCTGTAGCGAGGAATAAACAATAAATTCATACTCACCGAGCCACCCAAAGCCTCTCTTTTTGGTTGCTAGTGCACTGCGCTCTTCTCTCCAGCGCGCTTAGACGCTCCCCCAAAGGAACTCTTCAGGTCTCCATTTATGGATGCATACACCTGCTGGGATCCTAGAATTCCTTTTCCAGAGTTTTACAACAGATCTATAGTTTATTGCGCAGCGCCCGAGTGTGAGTTCCCGAGAGTCAAACCCTAAACCCTGAAACCTAGACCCCAAACTCCCAGATGATATGATCAAGTATTCAAACCTCTACGTGAGATCCAACACCATAAATAATACCAAACTCCCGAAACTTTCCACAAAACCCTAGAAGAAGCTGAATCCAAAGCTAACGGAACTGGACCAAGGCTATCCTGGAGCTAAGATGTGAACCAAGCGCGGCAATCTCAACTCTAAAGGCTTATTAATTACTATCTATATCTTACTAATACGACTAATAATACTGGCATTGCTATGAGTACCGCAATTACTGGTAGCCTTGCCATTATTATTGGTCATTTTGCTGTTCTTGCTATTCTTGCTGTTTTTCCAAGTTTTTAGAACAGACTCCTGGGCAGCAAATGTCAATCCTACAGTCCAGAACCTCAATCCCACCGAGGGCCGCACAATCAAGTCCCGCACAGACTTTGCGCCCAAATCCTGTTCAGGGATGAAGTTGGGAATGTGGATTCGGCCGTTCACAGGCTTTTCTGAACTGCGAACCCTATGAACCCATACCCAACGTTTAATTTTACCCTGACGTTGTTTTGGAACCTGCACAGGGCCATTGCTGACAAACATACTCTCAAGCCATCACTAAGACCAGACCGTAAAAACCACCGCAGAGCCCAAAACGCTCAAACCCTCAAACCCTAAACCTATACCCTAAACCCTAAACCCTATACCCTATACCCTGTACCCTGAACCCTGAACCCTAAGCCCTAACCCTAAACCCCAAATCCTAAATAAACCCCAAACCCTGGACCCCAAGCTGCTCCTGCATCCCATGCTTCACTCCCTGCGCCAAGTACGGCATGTACTTGTGTAGAGAGCCTCAGAAGTCTGGGTTCTTGTTAAGAGATTTAATTTAAGGTACCATAATTCATAGGGGTCTATAGAAAATAGTATGGTTTCCTTATTACGAAGATTTACACTGTTTACGTGTGGTAATGACCATGTAGGGCGAGGGCTGAGGAACTCCAATAGAGCTCAGCTTGTTAGGCGTCATCCACATGTTCTAACAAACTGCACCATTGGATTCTCCAGGCAGGGCTTGCACAAGACTTACACTAAGGCTACAGGTACAGAAGCAGTGCCTCGTCTAGAGCCCCAAATCCTGAACCCTAAACTCTAAAAAAGTACGTCTCAAGCCTATATCTTAAGCCCTAAGCTCTACACATAGTACCCACTTTGGGCCCCGTGATTTCTGGAGCCCCACAGTCAGGCAAAGCAGCCCCAAAAGCAAATGTTAGCGTCTAGACAGACTTCGAAGGAAGCACCGGCAGAGGTACATATCCCAACCCTCCTCTTAGGGCTTTTTATGAACTTGCATAGGGCCTTACGAGGCGTTATGGGGGTTATATACATGTGCTTACACGGTTATGGAGCGGTTTTATCAAGTAGAATGGGGTTTCGGGGTCTATTGTAGCAGACCCCCGTGGCGGTCCTTCTGCCAAGCAGCCTTTGTCTTGCACCGATCCAGTCACGCCCGAAGAAGCGATGCCGCGATAGGCCTGCTCGCAGGATGCCACCACAGGATGTATTGCGGTTGATGGACAAAATCCTGCATGACCCTAAGGACACTAAACTATGGGAATTATGGTATATTCCTTATAATGGGCAATGCAGGATTTTGTCCATCAACCGTGTCACACTGCTGATGGACGAACTCAAGAGCTTCTGGTAGAAGCTTTAATGCAAACCTTATCGTCAATTATATGCGATTTGCTCCGCAAGCAGCATTGCTGTTAAGAAATGGCAGTGATGGGCTCAAGGCCGCTATGTATGAAGTTGATTTCCGGCTTGGGGTTCCTCCCAAGCGAAACTCTAATCCCTAAAACTTGTAAGAGCTGAGAAGCATTCTGAGCCTAAACCCAGCCCAAAACCAAGCCCCTGAACCAACAACGAACACCCTAATATAGAAGCCTGAATAGTTATAAATACTCTTTCCTAGTGTTTCTTCTATGTATAATATACTAAGCCTCAAAATCTGGGCTTTTAAGCAACCAGGGAGAAAAAAGTATAAACTCTTATTTCATAATGGTTCCATTAAGACAAAAGTATTAAAGTATGGTACTCCGACGCCCAGAAATTAATCATGGCGGCCCCTATATTAGACCAAACCTGACACCGAAACGTGACCTTAAACCCTAAACTGAACGCCCTACAACCTAAACGCTAAACTCCTAAACTCTAGACCCCAAGCCCTAAACCTAAAATAAAGCCTCAACCCTGCTTGAGACCTAAACCCCAAACCCTAAAAAGACTCTAAACCCTAGACGACCCTAAACCCTAAACTCTATACCCTAGACCCTGAACTTTAAGATACCCTGGGGCCTTCAGGCGTGCTCCCGAGTCGGCGTAGAAGTACTCACCTGGTGCCTCCTCTGTCCCGGCAAGGAGGCTCCCGCACATCACCGTCTCTGCACCTAGTTCAGGGTTGAGGGTTTTCGTGTTTAGGGTTGAGGCTCACCGTCTCTGCACCCAGCAGAAGTGGGTGCCAGGTTTGAAGTGTAATGTTGAAGTCTTCAAACTTAGAATTGGGTTTTGGGGTACACTATACTGCGCAGCTATATCAAGGAACCCCAAGGAATACTAGTCTCTGCACCTGGCTCCAGGGGTGCGGGATTTGCTGTGTAAGGCAGAGGTCTTAATGTTTGAAGTTGGGTTTGGGGATACATCAGAATGAAGCCAAACGAGGGAACCACGGCTCCTACAGTAGGATTTTGGGCTTTGAAGCTGCAGGGCATGGGATTTAGGAGTTAAGGGGATGGGGTTTAGGATTTGCGAGTTGCACACTTGAGTAACTTTTCTTGGTTAGGGCGGTTAGGGTTTCGGGTTTCGGGTTTAGGGTTTAGGGTTGGCTTGGGAAAGTCGTGGTTCTCTTTGTCGGCTTTGGAGTTTTGGCTGACCGCGCGGGATTCAGCTGAGGGGCCTAAAGTGTAGGGTTTAGGAGTGAAGGATTCCCAGAGAAATATCCCGTAATTAAGGAATATACCTTAAATTATAGTGGGATCCCCATTATGATTTAGGGAATATCCCTTAAATAAGGGATAGTGGAGTCTCTGGGTTCTGGCTCTAGGAGGAACCATGCCAGGCCAACTGGACGATACAGCGAAACGCTCAGCGCGTAGTCTGCTTAGAAACTCAAGGCTGCTATAGGGTTTAGGGTTTAGGGTTTAGGGTTTAGAGAGACCTTCACCTTACTATTCCAGATCTTTACATATGATGAACTTTCCTTTCTTCCTATGCTCAATGGTTCTGCGAAGTTCTCTAGGCCAGGGTCCCTATGCAAAAAAGGGTCGTATACTACAATACTTCTTAATGGCAGGGATGAAAATGTAACGCCTGGTTGCAAAGTATTGCTCTGCAAGTACTGTTGAAGTCACCCACTCCCTCCCTGCAACCCGAAACTCTCAACCCTAAAGCCCTCAACCCCTCAACCATAATAAACTCCCTAAACCGTCAACCCTGAACCCTTCACCCTTAACCCTTAACCACCCCTGAACCCTAAACCCTAAACCCCTAAACCCCAAACCCCATACTAACCCCTAAACCCAAAAGCATGCGCATCCAAGCAGCCCAGTGAAAGCGCTTTGACGATGTGACCCGGGCTGCTGATCCTCAGAAGCTCCAACGGAAGGCTTTTAGGGCTTTTAGGGTGGAGGGTTTAGTGTTTAGGTTTAGGGTTTGGGGTTAGGGGTTTAGGGTTTAGGGCTTAAGGTTTAGGGTTTAGGCTTTAGGGTTTGGGGTTTAGGGTTTAGGGGTAAGTACATGGGAACCCTTGTAAGGAATGATCCTACTAACCACTCAGGCTCCTCTATAACCCACCTCCACCACCAGTCTCTGGACCGTAAGAGTCCCTATGTGCAAAAAACGCACAGGGACAGGGCTTGCCGATCCTACTTTCACAAACACACTGCAGACTCTCAGGTCGATATGATTTTGGCAAAGATTTTAGGGCTTCCTGAGTTAAGAGTACATTCTTGATAGGGGACCCTTCAATGAGCATCCTGATATCTCTATTATGATTTGTGGATGGCGGTTTAGGGGTTGAAAGGTCTCAGCCCCTAAGGGCCCATGCACTCATTTTTGTATCTCTACTTTGGCCTTAACTAAAGTAATCCATGTACTCATTATATAGGTACTCAAGGGCAAAAGTATATACTCTTTGGGCACATGGGCCCGTACGGAATGGCTTCGTTTTCGGGGCGTGGCTCCGGAAGCGTCCCCAAATCATAGCGAATTAGGGCTTCGGGATACAATACCCAAACCCTAAACCCTAAACCCAAACCCTAAACCGCAAACTGACATCCTGTATTCTGAGGCAGCGAGCACTTGAACAACATGCCCCGGGACCAAGCGTCTGTCAAATAAAGCAAATTGGCCCGGTCGCCACCGCGTACACACACAGTTGTTCGGCTCAGCATTTGTAAGACGGTTTGGGTTGAGGGCTTAAGGAAACCAGTCGCATCATTCGCACAGTCATGTCACGACTCTAAGCACCCGTGTAGCCGGGCAGCCCCCTAAACCCTAAACCCCCCTAAACCGTAGCCGGGCAGCCCCCCATCGGCAATGACAGGGACGTTGTAAGCTCTGGCAATGCTGGCCTGCGAAGTTCAGGATTGTAATATAGGGGCCTTAATAATTAGAATAGCGTTTTGGGGCCATTATACTATAATTATAATAAGGAACCCGAAAGGAATAATACTGGTAATTATTCAGGCCAGTATAATAGGGTTGAAGGCTTTGCCTAACAGGGTTCAGGGTGTGGTATGCTGTTAACACGTGTTAGCCTTTTTGGCAAAGGGTTGGAGATGCCGAACTCACGAGAGGACCAATGATAGTTTTCCCAGAGGGTCCATATACACTACCTATGGAATTAGGCCCCCAAAAAACCATCCCTATTTTGGTTTTGGGGACCTAATTCCATAATGGTAGTGTATGTGGGACCCTCTGGGTTTTGAGGCTTTTACAACTAACTGGCAGATGCCTGTGCGTATTCTCGTGAGCTGACTACCGTCTGGCAGATGGCTACGCGTACTCTTGTGAGTTTACCACCGCTGGTCCGCAACGCAACAGACCCGATGAACCGAGGTCCTATTTTATTTTGCGAAAGTGATGCTTCCTTACTACGCATGCGACACCACAGCGAACCGGCTCTTGACAACACAGAGTCACATTTGCACACAGAAAACTGATTGGAGCTTCCTGAACCCTGACCCCAAGACCTATCCGGCTCGAACATTTTTGCTGTGGGTCAACCAAGCCGCAACGTTGTACACGGCGCTGGCCTGCAAGGGCAACGATGAAAGAAAGCTGTCTTCTAAGTGGATTTGCTTATGCTAGTCTTGAAACAGCTTTCGATCTCATTTGCCCGAACCCGACGGAGTTTTGGTCGACCTCGGGAATCAAGCTGATATTCTCTAACCGAAAACCCGTTTTGGTCTAACCTCTATAGTCTATATATAATAAACATCGTGGCAATTGTGGAATGCAGCGGGCGGTTCTTCCGTCTGCCTGTTTGGCGTAGAGCCCGCCGTTATAAGAAGCAGTGCATGACAAATGGCCTGTGCCCGACCGCAGCCGCGATCTTTGTGAGCCTGGCAGCAGCCGTGCGGAAGTCAGTCAAATCATGAGCCCTTCACAGGAAAAATCCAATCTCATATAGGCGATGCTGAAACCAGGAACTCACGACCTTCCAACTAACCGCGTGAAACCTCTACTAACCCGAACACCAGAACAGCAAAGTGCACTAACAGCAAAGGGCACTAAACCTGCAACCTACCCAAACTCCAAGCCTAAACATGCCAACCCCAAACCGACAAGTAACCTGAAGAACACAAACCAAAAACACCCCAGAATGCCAAATCGATCCGTTCTAACTACCCCAACCCCTAAACCCCTAAACCCTAAAACCCCGGATCCCTGAACCCCACAGTCTCAAGCTGAAGCATAATGTTACAAAACCACATGTAAGCCTATGAAGACCTCACTAGTCCCCATATAAAGCCCAGGAAACGGTCGAGATCGAGCTGATCCCCATGCCCACACGCAGAGCGTCTACGCCACAGTCCTTGCAGGATTTCAGGGCCCGGCTTTTGGGTTCAGGGTCGAGTATCAAACGAAACCCCGTAGAGCCTTAGACATCGTAGTTTAAGGTTTAGGGATTAGGGTTTAGGGGTTGGGGTTTAGGGTTTAGGGGTTAAGGTTTAGGGATTAGGGATTAGGGTTTAAGGTTGTTTCTGAGGTTTAGAGTTTCGGCTTTATCGCCTAGGCTTTAGGGTCTAGGTTTAGGGTCTAGGGTTGGAAATAAACACGCTTCGAGACGCGGGACTGACAGGGAGTTGAATGCGGTCCCGCATAGAAACGATACTGCACATTGCCGACACTTCTTCCGACGACAGGTTCACACCGCAGTGAAAGACACCTCCAACGCCCTATCCCTATGCGCAGTCGCACTGAAACCCCAATATCCCCAAAGCCCTCAACCCCAGAAACCCTCAATCGAAGCAAAACAAGAGGGACCCTAATTGTAGAAACACGAAATGAGGTACCTTCATTTCTGACGCAACAAAACCTTCAACACTCCATGAATTCCTAAAAACATTACAAGGATCCTGGAGAGGGTCCCACTGTGTAACATGGTATAAGAAGATGGGTGTACAAAATGCAGAGCCCCATATTCTGCAAGAGTTATATCGGGACAACAAGGGGATAGTGTTGTCAGTTCTTGCGACCCCAGTAGACAGGCCAGGCAGCCAACAAGTTTTTGGCTTGTCGTCGCGTAACCTCGGGGTAGATCCGGACATCGACGCAGCAGATAATCTTGCCACTACTATTGAGGTGAACATTGGGGGCTGGGGTCATTCAATATATCTGTATATATATATATATATATATACACGGACGATGAGGGCACACTGTGATAATTGTTCAGACCTCCATTTGGCTGTAGGCTTCAGCATTTAGAGGGTTAGGGCCAGGTGCGATTCCTACTCCTGTTAGTGCTACTTATTTAATTGCGGATGGCTCAAGTGGAAACGTTAGACTTAGACAACCACAGGTAGCAAGAGTCTGGCTGCTTGTGCTGAAATCAGAGAACAGAGGACCTAGTTGTAAGACCAATGACGGAAGCCTTCCACCACAAGTTCGTAACCATCAATGCAGTCAAAATAGACATTGAACCTTTACGACATGCTCCGTCTTCAAGTCCTGAGAGGTACAGTTTGGGGATGTACGGTGTGCTCCCACTCGAGCAATCGTCTTGCTGCTGCCCCAAAGGGCACAACGTACCTACATAGTCAAAGGGACGTAGGGTTTCTGTATTCAGCTCCCATAACAGCACCTAGGACCCTTTGGGTGCCCAACTTGAGACTAGCAGCGACGTTCCCTCCAATGACCTGCATCTTCGGGTACTTCTGCTTGGTCCACCTGGATTCATCGCAGAAATCAAAAAATCGGCTGCCAGCTTAAACCCTAAACCCTGAACCCTCCGAGCATTCGGCTGCAAGCATATCGCACTCAAGTCAGTCAAAACTCATAATATAGGGGCTTTAATAATTAGAATAGGGTTTTGGTTTTGGGGTCCACTATACTGTAATCACAATAAGGAAGCCCCAAAACAATAATTGGTAATTATTAAGGCCCCTATATTACCCCAACCTCGGCCCTGAACTGAAAACGGCCCTAAACTGCGGACGGGCGGATGTCACTGAACATCAATGAGGCTTTCAGGGAGAAGGACTAGAGGGTTTAGGGTTTAGGGTTTCGGGTTTTGGGGTTTAGGGTTTAGGGGTTTAGGGTTTAGGGTTTTGGGGTTTAGGGTTTAGGGTTTAGGGTTTAGCGGTTTAGGGGTTTAGGGTTTAGGGGTTTAGGGTTTTTAAGCTCTGTCTGAGAGTTGATGGGTTTGCGGGTCAAGCCCCAGCATACCTGCACCAGCCGGCATGCCCGGAGGTAGGGTTTGGAGTTTAGGGCTAAGGGTTTAGGATTTAGGTAGTTTCAGGTCGAAGCACATATTCGTTTAGGTACCTGCGTCTAAAATCTCATAATATAGGGGCCTGCATAATTAGAATAGGGCTTGGGGCGTATATGATGCTATAGTTACAATAAGGAACCCCCACAGTAGTATAGTAGGTAATTAATAAAGCCCCCTACATTAGGGGGGCTCGGTCGGTCGGCTGCTAGTCTTTGATTAACAGGTGCTCGAGTCGATGTTGCCAAGGACTCTGAGACCAAGGGATCTATAGAGGCACATTAAGGGTTTAGGGTTTAGGGTTTAGCCCCAAACCCTTAAACCGAAACAAACCACGATGCCCGGATCCGAAATGTGTAAGTTGGACCTGCCTAATGATCTCCAGCTGGTCCTCGTTGTCGCCCTGCCTCAGATGCATGCAGAACAGGTAGGGCAGGAACCCTTATACTAACGCTGGTAGCATGTCTTGTAAAGTCCGCCATAATAACCCCATAGTAGACAAGCCCTAAATCCTAAAGTCCTAAACCCGAAACACTTACCAATGGGAGTCATGCAGTTGATGCTTAGTTCCCTCCGCAAGAGCTTCATGTTCTTCCAGAGTTGCGAGACGGGCCGAAGGCAGCACGTCACTGCGCATACTACAGGGGTTGAAAATAAGAATAGGGGGGACACCACACTAAAACTACGGTTGATGGTACAAATCCTGCATTACCCTAAGGACCCTAAACTATGTCATCGAAAGCACGAACTGCACCGCGAACCTGGTCTAGCTACCCGTGAAGGCAGGCTCAGCCATCGACAACAGCCCGAAATCATGATTGTGAGAAGGCCAGCAAGCGCCATGAAGATATTGAAGATCATCTCAAGTTAGTTTACTACAGATGACCATCGTGGCAGTGCAGAAAGAGCAACAACGTTGACAATAACAGCAGTAGCCCTAATTGAAATCCTACATCCAAAGCCCTCAACCCTAAACCCCAAACCCCTAAACCCCTAAACCCCTAAACCCTAAACCCCTAAACCCTAAACCCCTAAACCCCTAAACCCCTAAACCCTAAACCCTAAACCCCTAAAACCCTAAACCCTAAACCCCTGAACCTCAGAACCCCGGGCTCCCTGGCCGGTTGTCAAAAGCGATCACGTCCGCCCCGGCGGCAACAAGCGCGTCCACTCGCTCTTTCCGCTTCCCATCGAGAACCTCGGACAAATGAGGCTCTGGGAGTTTAATGTAACCCTAAGGGTCCAAAGGACCCAATAATTATGTACTCGGGCTTAGGATAGTAGTTATGTAGGTTACTATTTTGGAGAGTATATGATAGTTATGTACTTGGACCCTTAGGGTAAGGGGCTTAATGATTAGAATAGGCTATGGGGAGCTCCTTACTATAACTGTGGTATATTATTACCCCCAAGCCCTATTCTAATCATTAAGGTCCCTATAGTAGGCCGGCAAGGAACCCTGAAAAAGCCCAGCGAAATCCCGGCCAAAAGCCTAAACCACAAACTGGGCTTAGGGTTAAGGGATAAAAACAATCTCCTTCTAAGGGTCGAAAGGGCGTCGATGAGGATTCCTTGTCGGGCCTTATAGGCAGATCCAAGAAGAGTCCACAAGGTTCTTATAAGGATTCGGGCCGATTAGGGCTGAGGTCTTCGGAGCTTGGCATAGAGGGCTTCACAAGAGTGGGTTTGGACTATGCAATAGCAACTGGGGTCACAAGTATCCTGATCGAAGTTATCCGAAGCGGCCATCACTGCGGCAGCCACCCGAAGGCTCTTGTTCTCATCCTGGGTTGCAAGAGAGCCGGTGGTTTGGGGTTTCGGCTGTATATAGGCTTTCGGGTTCGGGGTTTCGGATTTACTAAGGTTTAAGGTTTTCGTGTGTATTTAAGGTTTATAGATTTTAAGGATTAGGGTTCAGAGTTTAGGTTTTGGGGCACGGTTTAGGGTCATACCTGATGACGCATCGAGTAGAGACGGCAAAGAATCAGCAGCAACACGACGTGTCGAGATCCGGATGCTTGCTTGAATGCTGGCGTGTCGTTACCTCAGAGATCGATATATTATGGGTTTTGGGGACCCGACCCAAAACCATAATGGCAATGTATCTGGACCGACATACGCACATACACACATACATACATAAACACATACACACATACACACATACATACATACATACATACATACATACATACATAATTACATAATTACATAATTACATAATTACATACATACATACATACATACATACATACATACATACATACATACATAATATCTGTGTTTGCGTGGGTGTGCGCGTTCGCATGCGACTGCGCTGGCGCTTGTCCAGTGCACATACGCGCGGCAGACATGTGTTTGTACACCTGATGCATCTGCATGTAGTCAGGGTCCATGCAGAGGGAAGAACACACTTCGATCTTTTGGAGACGGCCCGTGTAGCTGTTCCTTTGATGAAGAAGGCTTCCGCTACCCGAAAACCCAAAATCTCAGCCATTTGCAGCGCCCAATCTGGCGAGTCACGCCCCGCAACACTCCCCCGACACCCCGCAGCCAAGGACTTAAGACAGGATTCTCAGCCTCCACACAACCAGAAACGACAAAATCTGAAGCCCCGGAAGGCGGGTCCTTGGTAGCATCCGGAAAGTCCTGATTCTTGAGGAGATCCGTGCGCGAGAGCAAGGCAACCAGCTCCCCTGACAACAAAACAGCTTCTTCGATTCCGTGCGCAAGTCGCGAAACCCGACAGTGTTCCAGGTCAGCCCTAAACCCCCATTTCAACCTCACTAAGGGTTTCAAGCTTCAGCGCAAGTTTCAAGGTGCAAGCCTCATACGATTCCAGGTTTTAGGACAGGCGTTTCGGGATTAGGGTTTCTAGGGGTGGTTTGGGGTTGAGGGTTTAATTTTATTTGTGGTTTAAGGGCTTGGGGTTTAAAGTTTGGGGCTTTTAGGTTTAGGGGTGTAGGAGTTTGGGGGTTTGAGAGCTTGGGAGTTTAGGGTTTAGGGGTGTGGGGGTTTGTTGTTTTGGGGGTTTGGGATTTCGCCACGAGTTTACGGTTTAGGGGTGTAGCGGTTTGGGGTTTTGGGGTTTATAGGGCTTAAACAGAGACACCCCTCCAATCACAAGGGATAAGCCTCGCTTGAAAGCTCGTTGGACGTAGCAACTCCTTCAGAAAATCCCGATTACTTCGACCCTAAACCCCAATAGCTGGGTTGGAATTTTGGGGCCCTTACAAGTATTCATGAAGAGGTTCCTCTGTAGGAACCATGAAAGGGAAATAGCAAGCTTCCCAAAGTGCCACCCAAATAAATGGTAAACATCCCCTATAAATCCTGTATAAACGCTTACATCCTAGATTCTCAACCGCTATGATCACACCCTGTCTGCAAGAAATAGGGAAGTCTGAAAAGTTGGTACTACGCCTCAGGTTTCCAATCATTTCGTGATTATGTTGTATCCAGACACCAAAACCCTACTCAAATTCTCAAGTACCCATTTTTAACCCTAAACCCTTAAACCCCTACAGCCCCCAAACCCCTAAACTCTAAACCCCTAACCCCAAACCACAAACCCCGAATCCCGAGTCTGATTGCCTTTGCCATTCAGGATCGGGAGCTTTCCCTTCTTCGACGAGCATAGGACTTCGTTGGCTTCCCTGAGGTGCTTGACACTGAAGAGTTGTGAATGCTTTCGCGTGTAGAGTTTAGGGTTCGTAAACCCGACACACTAAACCTTTCGAGCCCGATACCCTAAACCCTAGAAGCCTGAAAACACCAAACCCTAAACTGGTTGCTGGTTCTGAGTTCTGAGTGCTCATGGTCAAGGCTTAGCGTCTAGACCTACTCTACGCCCGCAGCGTCAATCTCACCGTCCCGTCTAGTCCAAATGCCCTACGCTCCTAAACCCACCTGACCTCCCCTAAACCCTTTTCATCCCCTAAACCCTTTTAAACAAACTGCAACGAAGACGGAGAAAGAGAAATCGGAGGTCGAGTTGCTTCCTGAAGTGGGTTTACTGCACTGTAGTGGTTTGAATACTTAACACAGGGTTTAAGGTATATCATTTAGAAGTAGAAAGGGACGGTAAGGGAACAAATTTAGTAACTATTGCGGCTTCTACCGTCTATCCTGCGAGGCTATGAGAAATGCGAGCTCAGGTGAATGCCATATCCCTGTATGAAGGCGCTCTTGTTTAACACCCAGACATTGACCTGCAAAAAACATGGATTCTCTGTTGAGAATGGGACGTCTTCTTTCCAGACCAGAGATATTAAGTAGGCAGTCGCGGATATAAGCAACACAAGACAGCAAATTCTGGACTCAAACAAAATAAACAAACCACATGTCAATACACACGATTCGGCTTCTGTCTGTCCTTCCTTTTACCATTATCTAGATTTTCTTCTGTCGGTGTCTGTAGCCGTCTAGCTGTCCGTTTGCTGACATATCTGTAAACATACAGATGCATGTGTCTGCATATACATATTATATGTACATGTATGTAGTATCTGCACGTACACATACATACACACATGCATACATACATACATACATACATGCATGCATACATACATACATACGAACATACATACACACATATACATACATACATACATACATCGATATACTCGTTTTGAGGGTTGGATCCTTGGGGGCTGGATCAGTGGGGTTTGAAGGCCAAAACCAATTTCCTCAATCGTGCAGTTCAATTTTCCGACATAGGGTTTCAA